>CM034537.1:28211904-28730959 GCA_020002185.1 Paraescarpia echinospica | reverse complement strand
CCTGGAAGCTCGACATCATTGCCTTATTTGAAGGGTGAAGCGGCGCGTAGGAAATGACAAGCCGAAACCAGCTTGTTGTTGTCAAGGTGACTCGGCACTCACGAGTTCCGTTAGGTATCATTACGACTACTATATAGTCCACAGTTCTATTTCAAAGTCTGCATATATCCAAATATGACGTATGCGAAATTGAAATGTAATAAGAAATATGAATGTAATAAAGTATAAATACGTGTGAATACTATGATATAATTGGGAATAATGAGTGCTTGTAATCCGCCGATTTAGTTTACAGCAATTTGTGCCGGCGTGTTGCTACGTCGGAATACTGCTGTACTGAAACATTTCGTCTTGAAATATATGGTAGATTTTCAATTGTGCGCATGCGCGGTGCCCTATATGGGTCATATTGAGTCACGTGCAAATTTCCCGGCAAGCTTACTGAAATATTCGGTCGTTGGATGTTGCAGAGTGCCCAGGTGACGGTAAGTTCCGAATGGTATTGGAATTACCATTTGCATTGGACTAATGTATTTTTTACATGTCCACCTGCATGGTTAGAGCTATGGTTGGACGTGGTCGCTGTACCCATCTAATCTGTCGTTCTGTGTCCCACACACGGATAGCCTAGGGCTAGGCTCTAGCGTGTTCACTGACACTGTCAGTGTCACTGACTGACACTTGCATGACATCCATGCCCCCCCCCCCAGCTGCAACACTTCTTCCACTTTGTTTAGGATTAGGCTGAGTTTGAGACTAGTCTTAATCTGATACTAAGACTGCCTGTTATGCCCGCAATGCCTATAACCTATGGCTATGTCATGGCTACAGCTAAGGCCTATGCCATGGCTATGCCTATGCCATGGCTATGTCCCTATGGCTATGTCGTGGGCATAGGGACATAGCCATAATTATGCAATTAAGGTCTAAGCCTATAAAGTTTAGCATACACGACATCAAAGTAAAGGTAAGTTCTTATATATTGCAGTGTCCGGACCACTCCTCAAGACTGCTCAAGGCGCTGTACACTTTACTCCCCTGGCAGACCTGTTCAATTGAACACCATCTCAACTTCTGTGGGAAGCATCCAGCCACGTTGCAATTGATGTGCGAAGACTAATCGTACACAAATATCCACCACTGTCTATAGCCAGGTACTCATTCATACATCTGAGTGAACTGATCGACACGGCAGCCCAGGACTCTACTCCTGAGCCACTGCGCCCTACATAGACATAGGCATAGCTGCCATAGCCAAGCCCAAGGCATAGCCATTGGCCATGGCATGTGCATAGGCATGGACATGGTTATTCTATAGGCATACCCATAGGCAGTCTAGGCTATTTACACCTGACGATCAGCACGAACAGATAGCTTTATATAGAATGCAAGTGTATATACAAACATAGTGCTACCTTAATTATTTCCAAATAACCTTTAGAAAGGCTAAACCTAACCCTACACTTTCCCCCTGGCATATGGAACAGTTATGCCTCATGCTTTTTTTGGTGACCAATAATGGTTAGCTAGTCCGCCAATTTAACATTGACCGTGACAGTGTGAATAGTCGGTCCAAAAACTAAAATGCTATAAGTTACTGTACTGTACACACAACTATTGAGCCGGAATATGGTAATAGAATACTATAGCTTGTAGTAATTACTATTTGCCATGTTGCCCATGACATTGCATACCCATGTGTAGGGTTGGCGATTTAAATCAAGCTGATTTAAATCACGATTGAATGTTTCGTCTAAGTACTGAAACATTCGGTTATCTATTTCCGCTCGTGCGCATATGACTTCTGCGCCGACCAGATATTTCAACGACGAAATGTTTTGTTAAAACATAATTCATTGTGCTTTATTTGTTCTATACCTTCCTTTCTTTTTTAATAACCTTTCGGTTTTGATGCATTGCTCATAGACAAGGGTATTTATTTATTTATTTATTGCTGACATATTTCACACGTTTTAGGTTGCGGCAACACCGCCAATGCAGGCAAAGCAGGCATGCGAGACCACAACACAAACAGCGATATACCACACCGAAACGCGGTATCTGGTGCCAGACAGTTTGAGAAAATTGTCATCTCTGTAAGTTACAAGAGTAAGGATAATTTATTTAATTATACATGGATATATGTATATCCAAGTTATGGCAGTCGTTACTTTGTTTAACTCAGTACATTACGTCTTGCTAGCATCTGGACTGTGAGCTTTTAAGGTGAAAGTAGGTATAATCTAACGATATATCCTTACTAGATGTCTTATCGCTACAATCTTTTAAAAGTGCTGTCTCTATACAATGGCCCGTCAAATGTAACGTTCTTTTGCGCCGAACTCTGTACTATTTTAATAGCCTTTTTGATTTTCATAGTCAGAATAATGAAGGTGCACGAGCGGATGCAAAAATCTGCATTACATTGACACATCACTAACTTCAAGTAACAAATTCATTAAGCAACACACTTGTAAGGGAGGTGTTATTCTAACACTGATTCCTTGGAGACTACTGGACCGAATTAAATAATGCAAATGGGAAATAGTATATTTTTTATGTGTCAATTGTATGTATCTTCTGTATCAGGCTGTACATGATTTCTCTTTAGATATGTTATTCATTCCGTTGCGGTGCATCGTACAAGAGGCTTGTTATAGAGCCGTTTCTGTTTGGGCGAACCCTTGAAGCCCTCGGCCTGAACGAAGAACAGGCCAATACAATTGTAGGTTAGGCAGGTGTGACACCGTCAAGGAATCTTCAACGTGGTGTTGGCCCACAAGACATTGCGGTCCGGCCTCGCTGGAAGTCCATTACACAGAGCCTCGCTTCCGATCTCCAGCAGGTTGGCCTGGTGTTGTTGTAGAACAAGTTATAAACTTCAGTGGCAAAACAAAATGGCTCAGTGGCGTTATCGTGGAACGGACTGGCCCCGTGTCATTCAGTCCGCGATCGCCTCGAGGATGGGAGAGTAGTGCGCAGACACATTGACCATGTGAGGAGTCGTTGTGTGAATGGTGATAGCTCGGTGCCGGAGAAGACACCATCTTCTGAACTGCCTCTTGAATTGTCTCCAAAACTGCCTCCGGAGGAACCTGTTCATGCAGAACTGCCTGACGTACAGCTTGTCGTACCACGTGACGGACGTACCGCCTGACGTAACTCAGCCAGAGATGGAATCTCCCCACACATCTGAATTCAGAACAGTACAACCAGTGCAAATCTTCGTAGATCAGGGAGAAACCACAGAGCACCTGAGAAACTGAACTTATGAAGTGACATTCACGATCACTCGTAGGAAAGTGATTGGAAAAGAAATTGTGAACGTTGGTAATGGCATGTTGAATAACTTTAGTTAGAACTGAACGTTTGGTATATATATGCTTTTAGTTAATCACTATTCTTGTTGAGTACTAGAACTCCACGAACATTGCGTTAGATAACTCCAGGGACATTGAGTCATAACACTATAAGGATATTGAATCTTTTTTTTTAGCAAAACAGTTATAATATTATGATCAAGATGGTGGGCATCAATAAACTGTGTGACAATTGATTTGACGTTTACATCTACTCAATTAATGCACTCACAATCTAGGATAAATAGGATCAAAGCTAAACATGTATCATTGGGCATAATAATAAAATTATTATGATTACAGGTTGATTATAGTTATGAAAGCCATTTCTATAAATTGTACACATTCATTCATGACTAATACATACACATATTCTCTCCCATTTCAATTGTCAGTACAAAACAAACACCATCAGACGATGAATCTATAGATTTTGCCCAGTATAGAAATTATAATATCCTAATAATAATAATATCCTTAGTAAATTCATTATTTGTTATTAGTATCAAAATTATTTGATGAATGCAGCCTACAACTTTTAAATGAACTTAACTATGCACAATCATGTGCATAATTACAGTTATCAACTTATAATGAACACGAACTATATAACAGCAAAAAACAGTCGTTCCCATATTCTTAAATGTAGGCCAATTCAGTAATTGCAGTGACATTGGTCCCAATTATTCATGCATTAATAACACAGTTCATGTATGATAATATTATCAAAAACAAGCTTGCATTCACAGCGACAACTGGCAACGTAATAGTCAAATATTTCAGACCAAACGTTTCGTGTATGCAGCCTAATGAAATATTTGGGTCTATTTGTTTCCTCTCGTGCGTTTCAACACTACACAATACGTAAAGGTCATAGGTCAAAATCTACCAAATATTTCAGCGACCAAATGTTTCGCCTAAATAATGAAATATTCGGTTATCTATTTCCGCTCGTGCGCATACGACTTCTGAGCCGACCAGATATTTCAACGACCAAATGTTTCGCTACAGCGGCACACCTATCGTTACCGGAAGAGGGTCTGACAACACACTGTCATATTTCACGCGTTGGAGCGTTCCTTAAGATAAGATCGGAACCAGGCTAGCTTATTTTCAAGGCAACCACACAACTTCAGTTTGAGTAAAATCAGATCATGGTCAACCAAGTCAAAAGCCTTTCTCAGATCGACTAATACCATGCCACATAAGTTGCCTTTGTCAATTTCACTTTTAGATTTGTTGAAAATCAACTAAATTTGATGCAAACTCGTTTGTAAATATATGGTAGTTTTCAATTATATCTCTAGGTTTCTGTATATTTTTCTTCATGGCACATGTTATTTCAATAAATTGACCTTCCCAAGTGTCTGTATTAGCATGGGTATTTACAGATTTGTAATTGTATTTGTTGCTGAGGAAGATTGCCAAGCCAGCATGTGCACTACAGATTTTGCCTTGGCATATTAAACATGGAGCCATGTTTCCTGGAAACATAGAACACTAATCTCACAGCCTCTACTTCTGAATGACTCTAGCATTATTTTAATTTCGTCAATGTTTGCATTTAAACTCTGACAGTATAGGCTTAGCACGATAAATTTGCTTTGCTTGTTCGTTAAATGGTTTACTAAATTATCATCGTCAAAGTATGGTGAATGTCTAAGCGGTTCAATATCCCATCTTCAATCATCTCACCACCAAATTACGCTAAGAAATAATTGTTATCAATCATAATAGAAAACTGGATAAACAATAGTGCTCCACGTTTATAGAACACATCATATAAACATGAACTAGTTGTTGTGAAAGAGCTGCACAAGCTATACCCTGACATAATACAAAAACATTTTGTAAAAGAAAATATTACGAATATTCCGCATGCGTATATAACACAATAGAAATTATTGTATCAGCACAAAATGTGTGAAAATTAATTACAGCATATGTGCTGTCAAAACATGAACGTAGAATGAGAAAAACGTACGTATATTGAACAAAACACAAATTGATTATTGCGTATACACTAAGCTTTGTTGAAATACTATATATAATGCACTGTCCCAAAAATAAAAACGTAAAATTACTAACACTAAACGTAGTGAAAAGAAAATGTATAAACATTGCCCTCCCCCAAAATTAAAGCAACGTGAATATTGACTGTATATCGAGATATATAATATATATATATATCGATGTACACCATATACCTGTAGACTAAAATGTAAATAACACGAAATTGCACTATTTAAATACAACGTCATTTCATGTGGCGCAGTTCGCTCAAGAGTAAATGTCAGCAAAAAGCATATGGCATATATGAAAAACATGACATATCGATATATATATGTGTGTGTGTGCGTGTGTGTGTGTGTGTGTGTGTGTGTGTGTGTGTGTGTGTGTGTGTGTGTGTGTGTGTGTGTGTGTATATACATAACTACCACTCTGTTCATGTTTGTTAAGCTCTAGTGACATTTTTGTTGTGGCTCAGTTGGTCAAGGTGCACGTTTATATATAACATTAGCACATATGAAAATCAATAGCAGATTCCATAATGTGTGTACGTGTTAGCTCATAGTCTGTGCATAAAACCCGAAATAGCGCACTCTAAAAAGGTCTACGCATGACTATTCGTGTAAGACGTGTTTACTCCCATCTCTGAAACTGTGTGGTTTGGGAATTTAGGTGGCTTTCTGGTGTTCTAGGACTGGTTTCCAAAGAAGATTCAAGTATACCCAGGAATATGCATACCATTGACATTAGGACTTACTACCAGATAGTCTGACTGAACTGACAAATCTTTGGATTCTAGTATTGATTTTCTGCCAGAAAACGTGCTACTTTTAACAAAACAAGAGACTCACGAGTTTACAGGGTGGGTAAATGGTTTGGCTAGAAAGTCAATACTGGCAACCACAGACAGGTGAAACATTGTCCAAAATTACCAGGGGTAATTTCATTGTGCGTCGAAGTGGAAAATGAATGGAAATGGAAACACAATTTAATTTGATTCATAGATTATGACTGTATCTTGCTGATTGTATTTGGATAAAATAGGCACTCGCGACCTTACACATGGAAGGAGCTAAGGTAACAATACGTGCGTACACAGGAGATGCAGAACGGCCCATGATGAGCATGGGTGTGTATTATGCAAGTCGGTGTCACAATCGCAAAATACCAATTCCATTTAACTCAAATCGGAGTCACCACGAACTAATCAAAATAATTTACAGTTATGCCGTTAGGTGTCGCCTGGTTTGTCGTGCTGTTTGTATGTTTAATGGCGCTATTGCATAAAATCCTGCAGTTGTAGAATAATGCAGTTCCGGCCCTTCAATGCGCATGTCCGGAAATAGAACTTCGCTATGTAAGGGAAACGGCTGCCCTATTCTAAAAGGTATGCGTAATAATTTACTTAAATGGCCCAAACTAGGTTCAGCCTAATGACCCTAAGTCCCGAACATATGCTTCAACCCAGGGGAGTACCTACCAGACTAATAATATAGGCCAGTTAAATAAAAGATTGCAAAAATATGAGTCTAAACGTTATTATGAATATTGGCGATGGGTATAAAATTATTAGAATGTTGCTCATCTGAAACATTTGGAAGAAGGATACATATGTGGAAATATTTATGCTAGGTAACTGAGGTGTAAGTTAAATATTCAGCAAAAAGTTTCCACAAACTACTGAAACATATATTTGGTGCTAAAATAATTGATGTTTCGGAGGAGAATATACAGCGAACTTTCATTTCCAGGCATGCGCATTAAGGGCCGGTACTGCAGTATTTTTCAGCAGCAGGATTTTTCGCTACAGCGCAATTCGAAAATGTGGGTCCTCACAAATGCAGCAGGTGGCGCAACTGAACGATAAGGCTTTGCTAATGCATAGGGCCATAACATGCGCAAATAGGGAAAAGCGCATAAACATTAGTTTGTCAAATACATACACAGTACGTATATTTATTTGACATTATATTGCTGCTAATTAATTGTAATTTGTAACAATGCAACGAAATTAATATAATGTTATAATTATTTTATTCCACTAAATATGTCCCCCACCTTCAATATTAATGTACTCGAAACACAACGATGCTTTCATGTTTCTATGCTGTTGTAAGCGGACATACGGTTAGTTTTCAGCTAAAATAGTCCTCTAATAAAGGCACAATATAAGTTTCATGTTATGCCAAGGTAAAGATGAAGAGTATGGTTTTAATGTAAAATTTTGACATACCCGCCCTATCTGATAAAGTGGGTTATCATGGTAAATGTGACCAATGTCGTAATGTATGTTTGTTTTGTTGTAAATAATAACAAATCAATCGGTACACGTACTACAGTGATGCACACACACACCTAACACACACGCAAACACACACACACACACACACACTTAACACACTGAAATCCTGCTCCAAAACAAAGAGGGGCTCCCCCTGTTCTATATAGTCAATAATATTATACATGTAGTTTGATTGCCTAATATTATTTAAGCCTAGTATTGTCAATGTATAGATGTCACTGTTAACAAATACATTTGCATATATGCTAATACCCATGCTGCCGTAGAGTACGTGTTTTCATACAGTTATTAATTTAAGCCCCTTGCAAATTAGTAAATATCATTTTGTTTTTCTCCAACAAATCTTGTCCCTTCTCATTGGGGATTATAACACTTGCACGCTGTTGATCATTTACCTGATATGACACAGGTAGAACGTTTATGCTTTATAGAATGTTGTGTATCTAATTTCACTTTTATTAAAATCAACGTAAACAACATAGCATAATACGATACATGTACAGTGTCTTGCAAGTGGGACCAACGTAATGCTGTTCTCAAACGTCTTAATCTTACATATAAAATTTAGTTTGTCCCTGAACTGTAAGAAATGCCGAAAATTAACCAGAAGGATAGTTATTTGAGCAAAATAAATAGTAATTCGCTAATATAATGTTACATTATTACTACCTACGCGACAGACAAAACTGTCAACGCTTGATATAACAGCAACTAGAGCGTATCGATGGCGGGAGGGAGGGAGATAGTTGCTATCCATCAACAATATACATTCTAATTCCTGAGCTTGCCGTAGGAATCAGGTTCACCAAAACTCACTGTGTGATAGCAAGAGACTAAGGTATTCAAGTAGGTCTCGCATGCTTGTTACCATTCGGCTGGCGGTTATACTAGCAGCAAGAACAATAAGTTTATTTTTAGCTAACAGTATAACATATATTGACATAATAAACATAGCAGGTATATGCATGTATACAAACACAATATATGTGCGTATATAATAATGTATGTATACATCATTCTTTGAAACCAGTATAGTAAATAATTAAAGGAAAAGAACATTTTAATACAAATAGGGGGTCAGTGACTCCCATTAAAACATACTGTCACTATGATAGGAGTCACTGCAGTTATGACCAATATGTTTGTAACATGGCCTTTTAAATTTCATGTATATCTAAATTGTATAATCGTTTGAATTGTATATGGCAGTAATGTTTTCTTTATAGCGACTAATATAGTCAAAACTGTGCGTGTACTTGACTACTAGAGTTTCCGTTCGTTTATTAACAATTAATACCCATTAGACAGACAGAGAGAGAGAGAGAGAGAGAGAGAGAGAGAGAGAGAGAGAGAGAGAGAAAACAATACACTTGCCTAGGTTTGTGCGGATTACAAATGAACAATGAATGTGCCAAACAGTAGGGAGGAATAGTCGCCAAACAAATCTTTACTTCGCTTTGATATCTCTGTTAGGCATTTACACTATCTTACTTACTTAGACTTAGTTCCTCCTGTTCCTTTCGGGACATCGGGCGACGAGCTTTCTCCATCTACTACGGTCTTTCGCAATTTCTTTGGCCTCATTCCAGGTGATTTCCATCTCTGCCAGATCTTCTTTAAACGTCTTGCGCCAGGTCTTAGTCGGCCTTCCTCTCCTTCTATTTCCACCTTCAGGCACCCATTCCATTGCTACATGTGCTGTTCTCTCTCTTGGTAGGCGTAGGATATGTCCCGCTAGTCTTCGTCGTCGAGACCTAACTATGTGATGCAGGCTGTCCAGACCTGCCCTCCTCATCACTTCTTCATTTGTGGTGTGTTCTCTCCACGATATGCCCAGTATGAACCGGAGACATCGTCGATGAAATACGTCTAGTTTTTTTGATATCCTCGCCGTATTCTTCCACGTTTCACAGGCATATATCGCTGTTGGTATTACGATTGACATGTAAAGACATAGTTTTATGTCCTTTCTGATGGTGTTACTGGACCATATTGGACGTAGTCTTTGGAACAATGCTGATGCCTTGCCTATCCTCGCTCGTACATCTACTTCCGCATCGCCTTTCCTAGAGATGTAGCTTCCAAGGTAAGGGAAGTTCTCGACGCATTGCAACTCTTCCTGACCGATCACAATGTGGGGGTCAGATCCATCACCAGCTGACAATGTTTTTGTCTTCCCATAGCTGATTCGTAATCCGACCATCTCTCCATTTTTGTTTAAATTATTGGTCATCTCTTGTAGGATCTCCGGCGTGTGGCTGAGCAGTGCAATATCATCGGCAAAGTCAAGGTCTGTCAACCTATTATTTATCCATTTAACACCAAAGTTCGGATCTTTCATCGTTTTCCTCATGATGAAGTCGATAACAACAACAAAGAGGAAAGGGGACAGGATGCAACCTTGACGTACACCTGTCTCTATATCGAACATGTCTGTGTAGCCATCGTTGGTCTTGATGCAGCAGTTGGTGTTTCGGTATAGCGATTTGAAAATGTCTATATATTTGCTTGGTATGCCGTATAGCTTCAGGATTTGCCACAGCGAATTTCTGTGGACACTGTCGAAAGCCTTCTTAAAGTCAATGAAATTGACTAAAAGAGGTATCTGGAACTCTCTGCTTTGTTCGATGATGTTTCGCAATGTGAAGATCTGCTCACAGCATGACCTTCCTCTTCGAAAACCAGCTTGTTCCTCCCGGAGGTGTTGGTCAACTGCTGTCTTCAGCCGGTTTAGGATCACACTGCAGAACACTTTTCCAGGTACTGACATCAATGTTATTCCTCGCCAGTTATTGCAATCGCTCAGGCACCCCTTCTTTGGTAACGTCACGATCACTCCTCGTCTCCAATCATCAGGAACTTCCTCCTCAGACCAGATCAGATTGAACAAGTAGGTTAACTCGTCTACAACCCCGTCCTTGCCATGTTTCAATAGTTCGGCCGATACTTCATCAAGGCCCGCTGCCTTGTTGTTCTTGAGGCTATCGATGGCTTTGGAAACTTCTGCCCTGGTGATGTCATTGGTGATGACATCAAGCTCTTTTATGTTTGGTTCCTGTTCGAAGTTGAAGAGTGTGATTGGTGTTGGTTGATTTAGTACTTCTCGGAAGTGTTCAATCCACCTCGTGTCTTGTTCCTCGTTTGTTAGAAGCACTCTGCCATCTTTGTCTTTTATTGGTATGTTGGAATTGCTTTTCGCGGTAGTTAGCTCTCTCACAATCCTATACAGCGTTTTCGAGTCATTCCGTTCTGCTGCTGTTTGTGCTTCTTTACCTTTCTCTTCTAACCATTTCCTCTTATCTGTCCTACAGCTCTTTTTTACTTCTTTGTCCAGTTTCCTGTATTCCTCATCTGACAATTTACACTATCACTGAATCATAAAATATAAAACGTCTTGATACTATGTATGTATGTATGTATGTATGTATGTACGTATGTATATATATATATATATATTTATATATATATATATATATATATATATACGGCAAACAACACCGGTACCACCACTGTTTGTTGGTTGACCTCAGATCATCCAATGTATGCAGCAATATATAATAACCAGAAATGTTGCCAACAGCGCAGAGACGACAATTCACTACACGTTCGCCTAACGTCATGTGATGCTCACCAAGTAGCATTAACACAAACACACACATGCATGCACGCACACGCACACTGAATGAATTCGCTTAATTAACAAGAAGTTAAATGGATTGGAAAATCAGTAAATAGCGTTAAACGTTGGCAATGTGTGTAAACACGTATTTTTGTACTTGAAGAGAGAGAGAGGGGGGAGAGTGAGTGAGTGAGTAAGTGGGTGTGTGTATGGGTGTGTGTGAGTATGGGTGTGTGTGGGTGTATATGTGTGTGTGAGAGAGAGAGTGTGAGAGAGAAGGAGAGAGAGAGAGAGAGAGAGAGAGAGAGAGAGAGAGCATTATTTTCCATTTCGAAATATTTGCGTAATTTGAAAACAATACACTTGCCTAGGTTTGTGCGGATTACAAATGAACAATGAATGTGCCAAACAGTAGGGAATTAAATTATACTGATTAAGTATATGAATACGTAGTGTATTGCTTTGTTCACCGTGATGTTTGTTTAACTTGGACAAGCTCCAATGTTGACGTATAGTTTTGGAATGCAGAATTGGCAGGCGATTGTGGTATTGATCTTTCAACCGTCTCGCAAAAGCAATTTCCTCGATGTAGTCACATACTCAAATAACATTTCACATTCGTGTGTCTGCATACAAACGTGAACGGGGTTGTTTAAAACATGCTTTACGACCTTGACAATCCCGGGCTCCATTCCAAATAAACATTACTAGAAATTAACTATTCAACGTTAGTAATACATATTGCCGTTAATTCGTACGTAATGCTAATCCCGTATCTAGTATTCACAAGGTTCCGTAGGCCGAATACGCATTATTTTGACTGGGTAATTCTGCCTTTACATAGTATGGCAGTACAGGCTAAAACAATGTTATACTGCATTTTAATTCAGTGATTATTGTACACCTAATGCAACACGTGTATAAATGAAATACAGAACACTTGAAAGCGAATGCAATGTCACATTGTTCATTATTGTTGCGTGTGTTCCCAAATCCATTTTTGTATCGGATTGATAGAATAAAGTAGAAGTTGACAACAATATTAAAATATCATCAACAGTGATATTGCCACCAATACCTACTGTACCAAACTATTTGATCTTTTGAGGTTTATTATCAATACGCATAAAGTGTGTTTTGACACGTATGAATAACATGTTTTTATAGGTGACAAGACAATGTGCCAGGTTCATTGGTACAAGACACTGACACGAATATAAATTATAATTGTTACTGTATACTACCATTATTACGCATTAAACTACTTATTATTCTTTGCGTTTAGCACAAAATGTACTCCTTCATACAACGTCCTAAACAAAATATAAATTCTATACCTAAGGTATATGCGTGACAAAACTTCTGACATTTCTGGTACTTCACGTAGCATTTTTCGATCTCAGCGTTTGTCATTTTGCCATTGGTGTTAGTGTCTCCTGCAGACCTCGTCATTTCGTCGTTGGCGGGTTTCGCCATTTTGTCATCGTCGCTTGTAATTCTAGAAGATTCATCCATTTTGTCGTCGGTCGCTGATGACCAAGCGAGAGAAATAGTCAACACAGCAACGATGACGATGAACTAAAACCGAATACATGCTATCATAGTTTCAATAACGTGCAATGCATGTAGAATGTACAGCTGTTATTTGGATGTATAGATAGTGATGACTAAGAATATACACTGGAACCTTACTACTGAGTGCAATATTGGGACTATACCAAAGTGGCCCCAATTGCGAGGTGACCGTATCAGCGGGAATAATGTCCTCTTCTATTCTTTGCTGTTATAAAAATGTGGGACCGTACCACGGTGACCTTAATTGGGATGTGGCTGTATTAGAGTGGAGACAGGTAGTAACATAGCATCATTTGTTTCATGTCAGACTGTTTCCTCTCCACCAATCAAGAACATCAATAACCAGCTTAACCCTCTGGCCTATTCGTTTATAGTACATTTCTTTTACGCCAGCGGTTCTTAACCCGTAGGTCGCCAAGCCATTTTGAATGGGTCGCCAAGAGTTTTCAGTGTCAAGTGACTGCCCGAACGTTCATTTGTTGTCCCGCTTCCCCTATGCATATGAGAAGACACGGCATTTAAAATTCATGCGACATTAGTAGCAAATTTAGCATCTCGTTTACATCTTGTATGGGCAAGTTATATTTTGATACCACCGAAAATGCGTTATACGCGCACTTGGTTAAATCGGCGGCGTTTTCGTTTCATTAATGTTTGAAGCCTTCAGAGAGCACTTTCACAAATACGTACGGCTTTAATCAACATATTGACACCATAGTGTCTATATCATTCTTATTATCTCCAGTATGAATTTAGCGAAATTAGCGAAATATCCTTCAGACTTTGTCGAAATTGAACGGTGGTTCCTAAATCTGTGTTCAGCAAGCACGTTTAATAACTGTTCCCATTTTTGTTTTCATTTATTTTGAGCTAATTTATTCAATCATTATTTATTTTTCAAGTTCATTGTTTGAAGGCATAGTCGCCAAACAAATCTGGTGACTAGAATTTGGATAGCGGACAGAAAGGTTAAGAACCGCTGTTTTGCGCATGTTAACAACTGGTTCCTCAGTGGTGATTGTGCAGATGCACAAAGCCGTGATAAAATATGCAATAATGACTTACCACAGCGCTTGAGTGCTTCATATTAAATTCTGAAACAAATATAAAACAATCAATACATTGTCTCATCCCACTCGATTAGAGCACGCAAACAGGAACTAATCGAATTATCTGGGAATGCTTAAAAGACGGTAGACCTACATACGTAATTGCTTGCTATCTTGATCCTAACAGCAACAGTACTGTGTACGCACAGGACCAGGAGACGAATGGAAGATTCACGACAAAGGTTTACATGGCATGATGCACTCGGTTTACCAGGCATGCCGGGTCAAGTAGAACTACTCGAAGTCGAGAGGCCTTTTGTCTCGGCGTCTTATAAATATTCATTTGATGCTCTTTGTTCGTGTTTTATATAAAGTCATTTTCAGAGTTGCCAGTGAGATGACGCAATAGGGATTGGAGATATCAAGAGTCTTAGTCAAGGGATAAAAAGAAGCAAACCTTAACTGAAGGGTGTGTGCGCACGTGTGCACGCGTGTGTGCGCGCGTGTGTGCGCGTGTGTGCGCGTGTGCGCGAGTGTGCGCGCGTGTGCTCTGCGTGTGTGCGTGCGTGTGTATGCGTCTGAGCGTGTGTGTGCGTGTATGTGCGTCTGTGTGCTTGTATGTACGTGTGTGCATGCGTGCGTGCGTGCGCGTGTGTGGGGGGAGTGGACGGATGGGTGATTGGGTATTCGTAAACGTGTGTGTGTGTGTGCGTGTGCATGCGTGTGCATGCGTGCGTGTGCGTGTGTGCGCTGCGCGTGTGTGCGCGTGCGTGTGCGCGTGCGTGTGCGTGTGTGTGTGTGTGTGTGTGTGTGTGTGTGTGTGTGTGTGTGTGTGTGTGTGTGTGTGTGTGTGTGTGTGTGTGTGTGTGTGTGTGTGTGTGTGTGCGATATTATACTCAAAATACCTGCCCAATTGACGTAAACGTAATAATTGTGCTCAGCAACAAACATATAATTTTGATAACGTTTGCAAATTCAACACATTCATTTTGTCTTATGGTCATTACTTTAATATACTTTACTATATACAGCTTGTACTTCTATTTTTAGGCTGGCTGTGTGGCATATATCCTCAGAAACATAGACATGTTTGCTGTATTGCTCTCCTACAGCTCTTTCCTAAGATATTGATTGGTATATCACCACTGTCTCACATGTAACTTGGTTTGAACTTGTTTCCATGTTTGTTTGTACTGTACATCAAAACATGGCATGATTTCCGTTGCGTGTACAGTTAGTCGCGATGTCCGTCACGCCGGCTGTTGTTATCACGTGCGTGTGCACTTTGCACGTTTATACACACGCGCGCGCGCGCGTGCACGAACACACACACAAACAGACACACACTCACACACAATTCATCATACCTAATGTCACACATGGTGAGTGTACTAGAGGTTTCCAGCATGAGAACATACCGACGAGATCAGTTCAGCTCGATGGTTTTAACAAGACAAGATTTAACAAGATTGCCATCCAGAGAATTAACTCTAGATGGCAGGTGGACAAGGAAGCCCTTTGGCTTATCGAGAGTCCAACCCTTTTATCTACATATATCCAGCCCTTCTGAGGTATGTGTCGATTTTATTTTTAAACATATTCACACTACTAGCACCCACACAATCATCAAATAATCTGTTCCATTCATTCACAGTCCTTTTGTGAAAATGAGAACTTTCTCACGTCTAATCTACACTGCTCCTTTACTAATGTAACTTCATGTCCTCTAGTCTTTCTTATCTTTCTTAACTGAAAAAAACATATTTCTATCAATATTTTCATAACCATTCAATATTTTAAACACTTCTATCTGATCTCCTCTCAATCTCCTGGTCTCTAGTGTTGTTAAACCACATTCTTTTAGGCGTTTTTCATAACTAAGATCCCTCAGTTTTTGTATCATTTTAGTCGCTCTCCTCTGTACTCTTTCTAGCATATCTATGTCCTTCTTGCGGTATGGCCTCCACGCTTGTATACAATATTCTAAATGAGGCCTAACTATTGTTTTGTACAGCGGTATTATTAGTTCTTTTCTTTATATGCTATATTTCGCCTAATCAATCCAAGGATTTGATTTCCTTTTGAAGCTGCAATTCCACACTGCTCTGAAACCTTCATGTCAGCACTAATTGTCAGCCCTAAGTCTTTTTCTTTTACAGTAGTACTTAGTACAGTTCCCCCCATTGTATATTCTACATATTCGTTCCCATGTCCTGTGTGAAGGCATTTACATTTCCCAAAATTGAACAACATTTGCCACTTTTCAGACCATTTGATCAACCTGTCAAGATCATCTTGTAAATGCTGTCTATCCCATCACTTTTAATCCTTCTAAACACTTTTGTATCATCTGCAAATTTCAATACCTTGCTAGCTATATCATCGTCCAAATCGTTTATATATATTAAGAATAATATAGGTCCCAGTACTGATCTCTGTGGAACCCCACTCAAAACTGATTTCCAGTTTGAAGCCTCCCCATCAACAACTACCCGTTGTCTTCTGTCAATCAGCCATTTTTCTATCCAGTTAATTATACCATTTCCTATGCCATGGGCTTTTAGTTTAAGCAGTAATCTCTGATGTGGCACTTTGTCGAAAGCTTTTTGAAAATCTAAGTAGATGATATCTACTGGTGATCCATCATCTACCCACTTAGTGATATCTTCCAAAAAACATAACATATTTGTTAAGCATGACCTCGCTTTTAGAAACCCATGTTGAGATGGGTTTATCAAGTTATGTTTAACAAGAAAATCCACCATGTGATCTTTAATTAGTCTTTCTAATAATTTACAAATCACTGATGTTAAACTCACTGGTCTATAGTTATCTGACTTGTTTCTCGAACCTTTTTTAAATAACGGTATAATGTTTGCTTCTTTCCATTCTAAAGGAACCACTCCCTCTTCTAATGACAAGTTGAAAACTGTTGCAAGCGGTATGCTAATTTGTTCTACAATTTCCACTAATAGTTTGGGTGGAATACCATCCACTCCAGGTGATTTATTTTCCTTCATAGCCCTAATTTTCTTAGCTACCATTTCTGGGGTTACAATTAACTGTCTTAAATAGTCTGATTCTGCTCCCTTGAACTTAGCCTCTGGTACTGGCAGTGAACTAGTGTCTTCTCTGGTAAACACTGAACTAAAATACTCATTTAGGTCTTCAGCCATTAAGAATCCTTCTGATATTATATTTCCAGCACTATCTTCTAGAGGACCGACCTTATCCTGAACTTTCTGTTTGCTTCGAACATACGCATAAAAACTCTTGCTGTCATGTTTTATATTACAAGCTAATTTATGTTCATAGCTTCTCTTTGAATTTCTAATTTCAGCTGTAGCTTGGTTTAGTGCTTCTTGGTTTAGTTTTTTGAAGGGAACAAATTTATCTACGATGCACTCTATTTCATTTTTTAAGATATTCCAGCATTCTGTTGCTGTCTTATTCTTCAGTGTATTATTCCAGTCTATCTTTGCTAAATATTTCCTCATTTCCTTATATCTTCCTTTGTGGAAATTTCTCCTGAACTGCTTTTTATTATTTCTTTCTGATTTTACTTTGATGGTAAAATGTATCTGGTTGTGATCACTACTTCCCAGAGGCTCACATAATTTAACATTGTCAACTAATTCATTCTGTGAGGACAAAACTAAGTCTAACACATTCTCTCCCCTGGTTGGTTCTAGCACATGTTGAGAAAGGAAACTATCTTGTACTAAAACTAAAAACTTGTGGTCCTCACTACCCATACTCTGTAGAGATTTCCATTTTATATGCCCATGGTTAAAATCCCCCATAATAACACAGTCCCGTTTGCTCACTTCCCTTATAGCGTTTTGTATTTTTTCATTCTCTTCTATGCTTATGTTTGGACTTCGATAAACTAATCCAACCGTTAACGTTGAGTTTCCTGTAACTATGTTACACCAAACAGCTTCTTCGCAATCTCCTTCTCTGTCTAATTTTATTTCATAAGCCTGGATAGATTCTTTAATATATAAAATAACTCCACCTCCCCTTCTTCCTATTCTATCTTTCCTAAACATTACATATCCTGTCAGTCCCAATTCGGCATCTGATATATCGGTGGTTGCCCATGATTCGGTTATACCTATTATGTGAGGGGCAATGGTGCGTAGATATATGCAGTGTGGAATTACACAGTTTACTATTATATACGTTAAACGTGATAATATAACTAATACGTTATAAAAGCATATGGGTCGCTAAGCATATACTTAAATTGTGTAGTGTCTACGGTTTTTATCTATAAGTATACACGTGTGCAGATGATATTGAGACGTAGAAGCTGTCGCCTGCATAGCATGTCAGCTTCATCAGTAGAAATTATGTCATGGTCGAATGACGTCATCGTAGGGCCTACACGTGTGTCGCTACAACTTAAAATGAGAACAGCGATCAGTTGAGACGAGGACAAATACGAACTATCACATGTGTATGATGACGTCTTCCACCTGGGATAATACATACACCGAAGAAGCTTGCGTGATATTATGCATACGAAAGTCTCTTCGAAGGTAATTGAAAAAAACATTATCTAATAAGAGATACTTTTACCGAACCTTCCCCCATGTGTACCGCGCACGTCTGATAGAGTTGTTTAACAATATTTAACAAGATTGCCACCCAGAGAATTAACTCTTGATGGCAGGTGGACAAGGAAGCCTTTTGGCTTATCGTGAGTCCAACCCTTTTTATCTACGTGTATCCCGCCTTCTGAGGTATGTGTCGATTTTATTTTTAAACGTATTCACGCTATTAGCACATGCACAATCAGCAGATAATCTACTGACTGTGTTGTTGTTTATAAAATAATATTTTGAGCTCTATTGCTTATAATATTGCAGTGTTATTACATGATCAAACCGTTTAGTACGTGCGAAACGGTATTAAACGTTTACAGATTGGATAAGCGGAATCCTACATATATTGGGTTAGACGAGTTCGGCTAGATGAGACGACACCAACTCCCCATATCGGTTACGTAAAGGTTGTATAATGCGGGATCGGCCAATAAAATTCATGTTGGAAATATGATACTCTCACAGACCATATATTAACACACGTTCTACCAACGCCAGTAATAATAATTACGTTCATCTGAAGGCAAATCACAAAGCGTTGTCAGAAGTTGAACACGGGCAGCATCATTCCCGGGCCACAGCAGAAAGTTGTAAAGCTTGTTTGTAGCAACCTAATTTGCAAAACAGCAACGCTGACAGAACTCCATACTGGGTAAGTGCCGTACCAGTTTAAATTTCGGATGCTTAGTGTAGGCCCTTGTGTACGTTCGTGCAGAATGGTTGTTAAAAGCAGAATTTAATTAATTTTAGTGGTGTCTGGAATCCTTACCATTGGTAATACTGTTTTATATTAATGTATATATATTTAGATGCGTGTGAACGGTGGTAGAGGGTCGTCATCTTTAATTTCAATATGGCGGTTGTAAAACAGAATTGCCTATTATTCACTGTATTACTCTGTTCTGTATACACTGTTCTTTTACCAGTGATTCTATGTATCCTCAAAGTGTTCGATAATTTGAAAAGGCTTATAAATAGGGTGGCAAATTCAAGACGGCCGCCAGGCATGAACATCTCCACTAATCACGGAATAGTTGGCGTTAAAGTTGCATTCTGAGATCGTCCATCTTTTAAATACAAAGGTCCAATGAATGAATGTGCCGCGTACACTCTATATCACTTTCTTATTAAAATCCTTATTAAATTTGTTTCATATAATAAGTTGTGTTATTTAATCTTAAGATAAAGCGACTCAGATATATTATATACGAGTGACACTCGTTTACTATTTCGGTGGCCGGATCTGGGATCGATATTTTTTCACACGCATAATTTATCAAATAACATATCAAATACCAAATTGACCCATACTGTGGCAAATTTGATATATTATTGTTCATGTTGCACATAAACCTTCTTAAAAACGGTTTAAAATTTTAGTTTTACTAAGAATGCAAGTTTAACTTGCTGGAGGGAACTTCTATAATATGTTATAATATAATACAATACAATGGTCAGCAAACTGAGATCCTATTTATAGCGACATATACTTAAAGACGACTGCAGATATTATGCATCCAGGAGACCAAGTGGAAGGGACACAGAGCAGGGATATGATGTTGGACATACTTCACAGAGGAGGACATGAAAGAAGCAACGGAGTTGGCGTCATTGTACCTTCTCGGTGGCAGGACCGACATTGTGGAACAACCTACCTCCTGCTGTCAGAGACGCTAACTCAGTGGCAACATACTAGACATCGCTAAAGACACATCTCTTCCGTGTAGCATATAGAACACTATGTTGCTAGCTGAAGTGACATTAAGTGC
Organism: Paraescarpia echinospica; assembly: GCA_020002185.1. Classification (NCBI taxonomy): domain Eukaryota; kingdom Metazoa; phylum Annelida; class Polychaeta; order Sabellida; family Siboglinidae; genus Paraescarpia; species Paraescarpia echinospica. The sequence goes on along the minus strand of CM034537.1, from coordinate 28,710,666 downwards.
AGTTGACTATTTATGCGTTTTTAACTAAGTTAATAATTTTAATTTGTTTTAAATTTGGCTTGTCTTCTTAATGTTATGCATATCTAATTTACCAAGTCAGCATAGAATTGTATTCAATTTATTTATTCTATTGAATTAATTCATTGATGTAACCTATTATTTAGCCAAGTTATTAACTCATTTATTTAGCTTATATATATATATATAAGCTAAATAAATAAGTTAATAAATAGGCTATATATATATATATATATACACACATATTTATTTACTTGTTTTATATTGTTAGCGCCTTTGAGCAGGTTTTTTAACCCGGAGACATGGCGCTCTATAAATTCTTCCTAATAATAATAAATAATATGTCGATAATGCGGAAGCAGCAGCCATGGACAGTTAAGGATTGTAAAGCTGTGGCTGGAGAGTATGTCACGACACAGCACAAGCTAGTGGTGTTCGTCGTGCTTATGCAGAAGAAGAAACAAACTAATACCATTGACAGTGTAAGAAAATCGAGAAAGGGTGGAGTGTCAAGACGTAGTAATTCAGGACGGCGAACAAACGAAGTTGCAGAAGCAAAATGAAAATTAATAAAAAAATTAATATTAAAGCTTGGACGGAAATAGAGAACACCAAGGAAAGATGGTGCACATGTGTGGGCAGAAGAAGAAAACGGCAAAGAGGTGAAGTGAAGAGAAATATGAGAGCATACGTGTATAGCACCCTTGACGAGGATGGTGGAGAGAAAGCGATAATGCAATACAAAATGGTCCGCAACAAGGACGAGAACAGTAAGGAGTGAAGGTGGGACGGTGATTAAGGTTAGAAATGGGAAGTTAGCGACAAAACAAGACACTGTGTTTGACGGTCTGAGAAAGCTACTTCAAGGACCTATTAAACCAAAGAGAAAAATAACAAAAATCTGGAGTTCCCAATGTAAATAGGAGGTTGTAAGAAGGGTTTGGATAGGCAAGGCCTTGGGGTTTGTAGAAGGTCTATGACACAGTCCCGAGAGACTTTGGTGGCAGCAACAGTGAGACTGGTAGGAATGCCATAAGCAAAAGCCAAGATGGTGAAAGTAATGTATGAGAAAACAGAAGGAAAAGTTTTCGTTGGATCAGGAATGTCTGAAGGGTTCCCAGTTAACATCGGTTTGGGGTAAGGAAGTACCTTTAGCTCCATAAAACAAAACTCAGTTTTCTTTAGTGTAAGTAGGAGCCTCCTACGCCATATGCTGTATCACGTATTTAAATCATCTTAAGCAATTTCACATTCAAAATGTTAAAACCGCAAAAGCACTAGACAAGTACATTTATGTGAATGTGATTTGTGTGAATGTGATCGTGATTACTATGTGTGGCAAATTAACGATATATATATATATATATAATGATATATATATATACATTATATATATATATACATAATGTATATATATATATATCATTATATATACATATGTATATATATATATATATATATGTATAGTGGAACATTACTATTAAGGTTTAAATTAAAATGACCTGAATAGTGAGGTGACCATATTAATGGGACTGATTTATCATACTTTAGCGTTACAAAAATCAAATAGCGTAATTTTCTTATTTAACAGTTAGGATAATTAAACTCACATCGACGTTTCAACCGCTTATTTGTGAAATCAGAAATTACGTTATTTAATTACTCCTCCAACGCGGTGAACATTTTCACGAAGTGACAAAAATAATAATTTGGGACTGTCCTAGGGTGTGTGTGTGTGTGTGTGTGTGTGTGTGTGTGTGTGTGTGTGTGTGTGTGTGTGTGTGTGTGTGTGTGTGTGTGTGTGTGTGTGTGTGTGTTTCCAATTAATCACATTAAAGTGTTTCAATCGACAATCGGCGTTGTACACTGTGTAATGTTTCTAAGCAAGAACATAGGAGTGCTGCAACATTTGTTTTGTCACATATTATATTTCCAATTAATCACAATACAAAATTAAAGTGTTGCAATGGATAATCAGCGTTGTACACTGTGTATTACCTATTGCATATAATATTTCAGAAAGTAATAATTTTCTCTATTTTTTCCGAAAGTGATATTTTAGCGTCCCGGCCGTCAGACCCATACGGAAAGGAGAGCTTCCGGAGACAATGGTGTAAGTTGGATCATTATATATATTAGCTCAACCAAAACACACCGTCAAACGTCAAATTGAGTTTGACGCTTTTTGTCGCTAGATAGGATCTTATGCCAGCTATGCATTTAATGTAATCGATAACATATAGAGCTGAATGTTTGACCAACATTTCAATCATTTTATTGATCACGTAAATCACAAATATTGATGCCTGACTCCACTTGAGCTGTGGTTTATCATCCTGTTTAACTGTGGATTAAGTATTTTATGACGTCTCATTTAACGTCACGTCTGATGATGTCAAGTGATACTGTTAGTGTTAACGGTAACGTAACAACTGTGGGACATAAGCGCGTGTCAGCGGATGCGTTGTTTGTGCACACTGAATACATGCGTCGTTTTTAATGTGCACCCGCAGGTCCCGCCTAGCATCTCAACATATTATGTACCAGCGGTTGGCGGGAAAGATATTGCGATGGAGCATGATTGGCTTGATGAAGATGCTTGTAGCGTTTTCCATTGGCTTCGTGTTGCGCGAGACACTGTTTAAGCTGCCGGCACCCGCCAACAATGAGACGTTCTTACAAGCCGTCCAACGACTCGCCTCACCCAATGGAGACATTATCCTGGCGTACGCCGACTCGGCCTATTTAGACATTGTCGAGAACTTCTACATGACATCGCTGAAGCCGCATCGAATCACCAACGTCCTGTTCGTGGCGTCGGACCGCGTGTGCTGTCGGTACCTGCGGAAGAAGCTCGGGATGCCGTGCTACTTGCATCGCGAGGACGCTCAAGCGAACGAGCACACACAGTACGGAGAGAGCGGCTTCATCCGTAAGATGAACTACCGCACCGACGTGATCCTAGAGGCGATCGAGCACGGCTACAACGTTCTCCACACGGACACCGACATGGTGTTCGTGAAGCACCCGCTGAAGTACATCAATTGCAGCAAGGGGTGCGATATGGCTATTTTAATGGAGCGGAAAACGACGCACAACGCTGGCTTTGTCTACGTTCGGCCGACGGAGCGAGGTATCTATCTGTACAGGCAGATGAAGAATCTCTCAATCATCGAACCAACGTTGGACGATCAGAACCAGCTTAATAGGATCGTTATCCAAATGAAGAAGAAACCGAACTTCAACTACATTAGGTTACCGAACAGTTCGTTTTCGAGTGGCATTGTGTATTTCGAAGAAGGACTGCGCACATTCGCCAAAGACAACCCGAGTTCGGAAATCATTGTCATACACAACAACTGGATTGTATCGAAAGAGGCAAAGGTCTACCGCTTCAAGGAACATCTCATGTGGTTGATAGACGATAAAGGCTATTACAGCAATCCATCAACAAAGTATTTAACATACGAAAACCCGCTAGTATTTAAGACCCGTAACATCACCTTGGCACAGGAGCGTCAGGCGCTACGCAGCGCGTTGGCCATTGGTCAGATTCTTCACCGCGTCGTCATTCTGCCCACCTTCCAATGCGGCGAAAACGAAATGACAAAGACGAACTGTGCTTTGAACTCATTCTATCGAGTAACCGCGTTCGATGCAGCATTTGATCGTCGATACAGAGAGCACGTGTTTCTGCGTAACTCAATGGTGCCAAATTTGACCAAGAGTTCCCTATCGGATGTCTACCGGATAGTGTCGTCTGCCTCCAAGAAGGCGATCCATAGAAATCCTAGCACGTCTGGTCGGAATGTCAAGCAGCTCAACGCGGGATCTACAGAAGGCGCTACCTCAGACGAGATACAGCAGTGGTTAGGAAAGTCGCCCGAGGCTGTGCTACGTTTCGACCATCTGTATGGAGCGTTCCGGGCCTTCGCCAGCGCATCGGAGGAAGCAGCCTTCGACAATTTGATCCAGCGTGGGTTTGTCAACGCTACTTATCGGCAGAGACCTTGAACAATTATATCTATATATATTAGTACGCTAACTTTGAAGCATTGTAAATACAAAAATACACCACTTTAGATATACGTTACTACAATCAACACAAAACACGTTCATATTATCTATCTACCTACGATGCATATATATATATATATATATATATACATACATACATATATGTAATTTCGCTACATTAAGCAGCAGTTATTCTTCAACCATATTAATTTGCATCTTTGCTGCTACGACAACCACTAGTAGTAATCCTGGCCATGTTGAACCTGTGGGTGCAGCTACTGAAGTCCTGGCCTCAAACCTTCCCAACCCTTTAAAGTGGCGAGTGTCTTTTTGTCAAACGATTATCAGTTACGACGACATGACTAAGTAACGGTATTAAGCAAGTTCAATGTAATGTTTTATTATTGGGTCCACAGAAAGGTGCAATATTATTAGGAAGTTCTTGATGAACATTTCACGGACAACATACATGTATTATAATTCACTGCCTTTCTTATATTTAGATATTAATATATATATATATATATATATATGAATGTTGCCTGGTGAAAATCACGTGATATTAAGCGAGCGCGTAGTGAAAGAAGTAACCAACTCCAAAGAAAAAGTTTTATCTACTTTTATTGAGAGTGTTATTCTCGAAAGGTTCACTATGATGAGAGCAGATATCCAATTGCGCCCTGAAGAGGGCGAACGTTGTAATAATTGAACATAGGTAGCATTAAACATCAACTTTGTTTGCGGACATGTTGAAATGAATGCACACAACAGCTATTAGAACGCTATGTTTATATTATAATAGTGTATGAATAATAATAAAAATCACTAAATTTTGACAATTCTACACAAATGTGTGAATATGGAGCGCAGTGGCACAGTAAGTAGGGCATCGGAGATAACCCGGGTTCATATGCTCCCGTGTCGACCTTGGGAAAGTTCGTTCAATAGACATTGCTTCAGTTCACTCAGTTGTATGAATGAGTACCTGGCTATATACAGTAGTGGATATTTGTGTACGAATGGTCTTTGGGCATTAATTGCAACGTGGCTGAGTGCATACCAGAGATGGCGTTCGATTGAACAGATCTGCCAGGGAGTAAACTGTAATGCGTTCTGAGCAGTCCTGTGGACTGGATACTGCGCTATATAAGAACTCATCTTTGTGAACGTTACAATTGGCCGCCAACTGGGAAAACAGTCAGACAAATAGATAGACAGACAGACAGACAGACATACAGACAGACAGACAGACAGATATAGAATACACTTAACAACAAATTAAGTGGATTGGAAAATCCGTAAGTAAGTGTTAAACGTTGGCAATGTGTGTAAACTCGTGTTTTTTGTACTTGAATAAAGACAGGGGGAGAGAGAGAGAGACAGACAGACAGACAGAGAGAGAGAGAGAGAGAGAGAGAGAGAGAGACACACACACACACACGCACACGCACACGCACACGCACACGCACACGCACACACACACATACAGACAGACAGAGGGCGAGAGGGCTAAATCTATAGAGAGAGGGGGAGAGGGGAGGGAGGGAGAGAGTGGGGGGAGAGAGAGAGAGACAGACGTTCAGACAGAGAGCGAGAAAGAGCGAGAGATAGATAGATAGAGAAAGAGGGAGATAAAGCGGGGAGAGAGAGAGAGAGAGAGAGAGAGAGAGAGAGAGAGAGAGAGAGAGAGAGAGAGAGAGAGAGAGAGAGAGAGAGAGAGAGAGAGAGAGAGAGAGAGAGAGAGAGAGAGAGAGAGAGAGAGAGAGAGAGAGAGAGAGAGAGAGAGAGAGAGAGAGAGAGAGAGAGAGAGAGAGAGAGAGAGAGAGAGAGAGAGAGAGACAGAGACAGAGAGAGAGACAGAGAGAGAGACAGAGAGAGACAGAGAGAGAGACAGAGAGAACAATTTATTCAGATCAACCTTGAACGTAATAGAACATTTATAATACATTATACTTGATGGTAAATGTTAATTGATCCATGGAGACCTATACTAAGGCCTTAGAAATCGCTGACGTACAGGCCATCATGACATATTATACAGAACTACTTCATTGAATAATACTGATGTTATAAACAATAGTAAATTCAAGATTAAAATAAAAATGTAAGCTATATTTTATACAATAAAGAAAAGGTGTGAAATACATGAAAACGATTACAAATAATAAATAAGTAAACATATCAATGTCAACAGCTAACACTACACATGTAATAATATTAGCTATCTTTCACACTAAATTTAGCACAACCAACACCTGTTGTCAATGGTTGGACGATAAAACGTATAGAGTGGCCAGCATAATACAAATGTTTCCCAACAGCGACTCACACACATTCATCTTGTGAACGAGTCGCTGTCCAGACACTATGCACACACAGCCCATCCACGCATGGACATGCAGAATGTCAAAATGCACTGTGGAGACAAAACAAAAACTTGAAGAAATATGACGACATTTGGAAACACTTCTACACACCTGTATCAATTGAAGAAGCAAGGTAGATGTAAATATATTTGGGACATCAAGACGCTCTGTGCAAATGTGCATGCTTTTATCACAAACTGCATTATAACCGCCTGCAAACAACACCGCATTACACAGCTATTAAAAAGTAAAGGTAAGTTTTAACAAAATTTAACAAGATTGCCGTCCAGAGCTACAAGCTCCAGACGGCAAAGAAGCCTTTGACTTATCGAGAGTCCAAAAATGTTCTGCCTACGTATAACCCGACCTCACCAGACAGTTGTCAGTTTTATTTTTGAAAATATCCACATTGGAATCTTCATAACTATTCAATATTTTAAAAACTTCTATTCGGTGTCTCCTTAGTCTCCTAGTCTCTAATGTTGTCAACCCGCATTGTTATAGGCGTCTTTCACAACTAAGATTTTTCAGTTTACGAATCAGCTTAGTTGCTCTAGCTTATCTATGTCCTTCTTGCGATATAGCCTCCATGCTTGTATGAAATATTCCAAATGAATTCTAACTATTGCTTTCTTTGTACAATGGTACAACCAGCTGTTTATTCTTATACGTGATATTTCTTCTAAATAGCCCTAGTATTTGGTTACCCTTTGAAGCAGCAATTCCACATTGCTCCGAAACTCAGCACAAACTGTCACTCTTAAATCCTTTTCTTTTACTGTTTTACCTCAAATTGGATCTCCATTAAGTAGTCTCTGTCCACATTTCCATGTCCTATGTGAATGCATTTACATTTCGCAAAATTGAACAACATTTGCCATTTTTCAGACCATTTGACTAATTTGGTTAGATCATCTTGTAATGTGCGTTTATCTGCATCTGTTTTAACTCTCCTGATCACTTTTGTATCGTCTACGAATTTCAGTACTTTGCTTGATATATCATCATCCAAATCATTTATATATATATATATTATATATAATTATATATAATATATATATGACATGTTTTAATTTTGTGGTGAAATGCGCAGACGAACATCGATAGAATAATGCTGAAGGAACGTACTTCGTTTTGCACGATGGAACCAACATGGTACTACTACAACTTTGAGTATAAGACAATTAAAAAGATAAAATATCATAAAATCATTACGACATTAGTAACATGATTGCCAGATTGGTCACGATCACGCTGTATTATTTATGTCATTACTTATTGTGTATAAATGTATCATTCATTGACATTGTATATCTGTACGATGACCGCGGGCTCGACGATGTTGAAGTTACCAGATATAGACCTATTGCTATATAATATTGGGAATATATGATGTTACGTTGTTTATAATAAATAAGTACCATATACACACGTCGTTTTGAGTTGGCATTCTTACCTATGTTATAACTTATATTATTTTGTTAATCTGAGCAACTGTTATTTCCTATGCTACGGTAGCACACACGTTATTTATTGAATTAATGTTCTTGGCACAAACATCGTTGCATTGGAAGATGTCTTGAAAAGTATTTGTAAGGGAGCCGCCATTATTTATCTGCTATGCCGGAGGATTCGGGAGACAAATACAGTCTAATCTGAAATTCACACGACGTCCAATTATAATAATATATCGTGTCCCAAATTCAGTGGCATTAAATAATAACTTCATAACAGTTTCAATAAAAAGTTCAAAATGGTTATTTCTTATTTGACCTAAATCCGTGTTACACAATGAAATAACCGTTTTTTTTATAAAGATACACATAAATATATTAATATTATTGTATATGTGTAAACATGAAGAAAATACATACATATAAATAATGTATATGGTACTTTAGATATAAAAAAAATTACTATAGCACGGTATCTAAACAGATTTATACTTCACCGCCTGGCAGACCGATTCGAAAACCATCTTATCTGAAAGCAATTCAGCCATGCTGCAATTACTGAGGAAGTCTATCCGTGTTCTGTTCACTATATCCTCCATTGTAAGGATGTACACAGCTGGATGAACTGATGCAACGTGGAATAAACAAAATGCCCAAACTTCGAAACAGCAGCCAACCAGTTTCGAAACCGGATTAATTAAATTGAGAGTCCAATTTTCTAACACTATGCCACCGTGCCACACATGTGACACAGTACTGTGCAAGAGTTTTGCAGAAGTTAATTTATAACTAGTGGAGGGTACCCCTAGCGGACTATAGGAGAACTGACCTGCATCATTTCTCGAGCATTTGACAACGCTACAGTTTATTGTATCTACCTATACAGTACTATGCTTTATGACTCGTTTATTCATTGCTGAAGATGCGTGTAAGTTGTCACACTACATAAACATCAATGCAAATACACAAGGGTGTCATTTATGAATAAACGAACAATCTGCAGCATTGTATTAAGCACTCGTCGACAATCCGGCCTGTTATCGCTCGCATACGCGAATACGGTGGTCGCACCTGGTGCATAATCTACCGTTGTGATCATGGATCCGGCCAAGCCCACAGTAGATGTAAAGTGTCCCGTCGACAGGTGCGAATACCGCCCGAATGTCACCGACGCCACGCTCGCAGTCACACTCCTCGCCATCCACGCGCAGAGTCAGCATGTCGCCACACCCGCGCCCAGCCACGCTGCCGGCGCCACGGCCAAGGTGGAGAAAATTAGCCGCCCGACCGTTGATGAGGGGATCTCCCTGGAAGATTGGCTATATTTCGAGCAACGTTGGCGTGAATATAAAGACGCTACGCGAAAACTGGATTGTCTGACCGAGAAGGGACCGAGTACACCTCTCGAAGAGGTTGAGGCGTTTGTTGAGGGCAAGGAATCGGGAAAGATTTCCCTCCAGCAGCTGAGCGACGGATCCGAGGCGGCTGCCCAGATCAGCTCATTCCGGAAACAGCAGAGAGCGGTCTTCAAACAACATGCCCCACCCACACCCCTGCCTACTCCGCGGTGCACACACTGCGGCCAGATCGGCCAGGTAGCAGCAGGGACGAACGCTCTGACAACTGCCCGGCATACGGCCAAACCTGCACCAAATGCGGCAAGAAAGGTCACCTTGGGACCGTATGCAGGCAAAAGTCGACGGCCGTAGAGGGAAACCGCTACAGCTCTCTTCCAGTCACTATGCTGTGTGGAGAACGCGCCGCTTGTCGACAACGAGATCGTCTGCAACCTCGGGGATTTCAAACTCGAACACTGCGTTTACGACGCCTCTCAAGACACGTGGGTGAAGAAATCCTCGGCCCCACAACCTACACTGTCGTTATACATCACTCACTATCCGTGCGACACTCGCACTCTCGGCCTCCGCACGCCACTGAGGCGCCCGACTAAGGCTGCGTTGGTGTCGGTAGTGGCTGATACAGGCTGCCAATCGTGCCTGGCTGGGACGAATCTACTCTCCAAGCTCGGACTCACCGAGCAATGCCTGAGCAAAACACGTCTGCAGATGTCAGCTGCCAACGGAAACAATCTGGACATAATCGGGGCGATCGCCCTGCGCCTATCAGACTCCGCTTGGTGGCACAGAAACACGCCAAATTGTCTACATATGACGAGACACGAGCGACTTCTTCTTGTCTCGAGGAGAATGTGTGGCGCTAGGCATTGTCGCGTAACTTCCCTGACGTCGGCCAAAGCCAACAGCCCTCAGCGGAGGTGAACACGTGCAGCGCCGCCTAAGAGTCGTCGATGACCGCGGCCTGTGAGTGCCCCCGCCGTCAACCTCCACCACTGCCTCCGCAAGAGCTGCCCTATCCAGCCATTGAGGACAACCGCAGACAACTGGAGCAGTGGTTGCTGTCGCACTACAAGGCTAGCACATTCAACACGTGTCACCACCAGCCTCTCCTCGCGATGGAGGGCCCGCCACTCCGGCTAATGATTGACCCAGACGCCAAGCCTGTCGCCTGCCACACACCGATCGACGTCCCGATTCACTGGCGAAGCGACGTGAAGGCCGGCCTCGACCAAGACTGCAGTATGGGCGTCATCGAGGAGGTACCAACTGGCACCCCTGTCACCTGGTGTCATCGCATGGTTATCGGCGCAAAGAAGAACGGGAAGCCTCGACGGACTGTGGATCTCCAGGCCCTTAACGCTAGTGCCACCAGGGAGACCCACCACACCCAGAGACCCTTTCACCAAGCGAGATCGGTGCCTCTTGGAACAAAGAAAATGGTGTGTGACGCCTGGAACGGCTACCACGCTGTCCCACTCCATCCCGACGACCGTCACCTCACGACGTTCATAACGCCTTGGGGCCGCTATCGATACCGCTCAGCACCCCAAGGATATGTGGCGTCTGGCGATGGCTTCACACGGCGGTTCGATGAGATCGTCGCCCACATACCCAACAAGACAAAATGCATCGACGATACCCTACTGTGGGCGGACAACATCGAGCAGGCCTTTTGGCAGGCAGTGCAGTGGCTGGACACGTGTGGCCGCAATGGCATCACCCAGAATCCGGACAAGTTTGTGTTCGGTAGAGACACCGTCGAGTTTGCAGGCTTTGAGATATCACCCACGTCAGTGAAACCATGCTCGAAGGTGTTGCAGTCGATAAAGGACTTCCCGACACCGAGGAATGTCACAGACATCAGAAGCTGGTTCGGCCTCGTTAACCAGGTGGCTTATGCCTTCGCCGTAGCGGACCACATGCAACCATTCCGCGACCTCCTGAAGCCAGATCAGCCGTTCGCCTGGACGGAACATTTGGATCGCCTGTTCAGGCAGTCGAAAGTCGTGATCATCGACCAGATCAGGCAAGGAGTCGAGATCTTCGACCAGTCACGCCCGACGTGCCTCGCCACAGACAGGTCTAAGGAAGGGCTCGGGTACTGGCTAGTCCAGAAACACTGTGACTGCGCTAGTGTCCGACCGTTCTGCTGCAAGTTGAGCTGGAAAGTAGTGCTGATGGGGAGCCGTTTCACACACGGCGCTGAGTTATGCCCCCATCGAGGGCGAGGCGCTGGCAGTTGTAGACGCCCTTGACAAGGCTCGACATTTCACCCTGGGATGTTCGGACCTCATGGTAGCAGTAGACCACAAGCCACTACTCAAGGTGCTGGGTGACCGCGCCCTCGACGACATCCCAAACCCTCGCTTGCGGAACATTAAAGGATATAAAAACAAGGCATTAGCTAAAATCCGTTTTCCATGTGTACAGAAAGTTTAATATTGCATGTAACATTCGAGAACATTAAAAAAATACAGAAAAATACATTTGTAGCATAAATTCGATTTTAAACCCGTCTGTGTAGCGACTCCCGCGGAAAATAAAAATTTAATGAGCTAGGCGATCACGTGGTATCTTAACGTCACACATGACTCACACTCGCAGCAGGCCGACCCTTTCTGTGCATTCAGAGCATGTTTACATGGATAATGTTGGGGTCGAAACGAGCGTCAGAATGAGTTGTTATGCAATAATCCGATGTAATACAAACACTAGTCATCATAGAGGAACAAGCAGTTATCTTACGGTTCCACATGAATTAAATTTTATTCAAAACAATGAATGCGAATGAGCCTACAACTTGTAGTACAAGTCGACTAGGTTTCGCCGAGCTTGGGCTCGTTTTCAGAATAATTATATCGAATGCAACCAACGGGAGTTAATGTACACCAATATACATACATAGCAAACATATATCGTATCCAGCTACAGAAAGTAACGTGTAAAATCTCATAATATCACTAGAATATCGATGTATGAAGGAGGAGTTGTACAATTTATCATAACAACTGAAATCAGTCAGCGAATTTGTGCCGGCCCCGATAACTCACTTAGTAAACGCGTTGGTTCCTTGGCGTTTGTTTTATAATCGGGCGACGCGACAGCATGCAAACTATTGATTTTCTTTACACTTTTTTGTTTATGTTTTCATGAAGTAATATAAACCAAATCACTTAGTATATTATGATGCACTGTTTGTAAATATTTTTTTATATTTTTGTAGTAATTATTTATTCGCCACAAAAATTAAAATATGGTCATTATATATAACGATGTTTCTAAATTGTATTTATCAAAAAAAGTGTAAAGAAAATCAATAGTTTGCATGCTGTCAGGATTGAACCGGCGTAGCCCGATTGTAAAATGAACGACAAGTAACCAACGCGCCTACCCACTGAGCTATCGGGACCAGCGGATATTGATTGACTGATTTAAGTTGTTATGGTACATTGTACAACTCCTTGATATATCGATATTCTAGTGATATTATGAGATTATACACGTTACTTTACGTAGCTGGATACACTATATGTTTGCTATGTATGTTTATTGGTGTCGATTATCTCCCGTTGGTTGCATTCGATATAATTAATCTGTAAACGAGCCCAAGCTCGGCGAAACCTAGTCGACTTGTAGGCCCATTCGCATACGTTGTTTTGAATAAAATTGGATTCATGTGGAACCGTAAGATAACTGCTTGTTCCTCTATGATGACTAGTGTTTGTATTACGTCGGAGAATTGCACAATAACTCATTCTGACGCTCGTTTCGACCCAAAACCTATACTTGTAAACATGCTCTGAATGCATGGAAAGGGTCGGCCTGATGCGAGTTTGAGTCATAAGTGACGTCACATCTCGGCATCCCGAAAAGCGCGCCAAAAATATGCATATTCGAAAATGTCCGGATGTACAGCATAAAATGTGGAATTTCTAATTCATTGATTTTTTCTGATTTTTTTTGCTTGGTGGACGTGGAAATAGATAGCAGGATGTAATATAACATAAATTCAAGCAATATATGTTTTTATTCCCTTTAGCTCTAGATGGCAGGTGGACAAGGAAGCCTTTTGGCTTATTGAGAGCCCAACCCTTTTTATCCAACCCTTCTGCATCCCGCCCTTCTGAGGTGTGTCGATTGTATGTTTACACATATTAACGCAGCAAACACCCACACAATTAGCAGATAATCTGTTCTATTCATTTACAGTCCTTTGTGAAAAGTAGAACATCCTTATACCTAATCTACACTCCTCCTTTACTAATATAACTTCATGTCCTCTAGTACTTCTATCCTTCCTAACTAAGAAAAAAGTATTTCTATCAATATTTTCATAACCATTCAATATTTTAAACACTTCTATCTCATCTCCTCTCAATCTCCTGGACTCTAGTGTTGTTAAACCATCTTCTTTTAGGTGTATTTCATAACTAAGATCCCTCAGTTGTGGTACTCTTTGTAGCATATCTATGTCCTTCTTGCGATATGGCCTCCACGCTTGTATACAATATTCTAATTGAGGCCTAACTACTGTTTTGTGCTATTTATCTTTTTTTCCTTATATACTATATTTCACCTAATTAATCCAAGAATTTTACTTCCCTTTATAGCTGCAATTCCGCACTGCTTAAAAACCTTCATCTCAGCACTAGTGGTTAACCCAAAGTCCTTTTCTTTTACAGTTGTACTTAATACAATACCCCCCATTGTATATTGTACATCTTCGTTCCCATGTCCTGTGTGGAGGCATATACATTTCAAAAAATTTAACCACATTTGCCCCTTTTCAGACCATTTGATCAACCTGTCAAGATCATCTTGTAAATGCTGTCTATATACATAATGTTTAATCCTTCTGAACACTTTTGTATCATCCGAAAATGTCAACACCTTTCTTGTTATATCATCGTCCAAATCGTTGATATATATTAAGAATAATATAGGTCCCAGTGCTGATTCCAGTGGTACCCCACTCAAAACTGATTTCCAGTTTGAATCCTCCCCATCAACTACTATCCGTTGTCTTCTGTCAATCAGCCATTTTTGTATCCAGTTAATTATACCATTTCCTATGCCATGGACCTATAGTTTAAGTAGTAATCGTTGATGTGGCACTTTGTCAAAAGCTTTCTTAAAATATAAATACATGATATGTACTGGTGATGTCTCCCATATACAAATATATGGAGTATCTTGAAACTACCCTATTGTGGGGGTCGTATATTAATTCCTAAAAGTTTGGTGCTCCAGGTTCAAGCTGTAAGATGAAAACTACCCACATGCATAATATGCAAGCTTGATTCTAAGTCAATGTTATGCCTCAGGTAGTTTTCACAGGCCTGTTTTCATTAGATGTAAATTCTAAGTGCACACTAGTAGCAGCCAGTAACCCAACTGACATGAAAGCAATTAGTTAGGTTCAGGCAATTGTTTGCACAATCTCAAATCTCCAGCCAGGGACAGTCAGTGACTGAGCTAGGTGAACTGAATGTCCAGTGGGTGGCCAGGCACTTCAGGGCTGGGTTAAAAATGTGAAAGTGAACACAATCCAGCTATACAGTATTTAACTTAAATTCTCATATTGTACTTTCAAGTTTTAGATAAGTTTGTACAATGTTATTGTGCTTTGTTAGCTTGCTTGGCCTGTTACAGACAGTTACCAGTTAGCCTCTTTAGCGGATAATGTGTTCTTTTTGTCTTGTATTAAAATTAATCATCAGGTGAGTTAAAGTTGATTTATAATTTAACAGAAGTTAGTTTAAATTGAATGTTAATTAAATGAAAGTTATTTGTTAATTTAATTTATTGAAAAAAATTGATAGATTAATTTAATTTAATTGACCTGATAAACGTATGATATTAATTAATTTAACTGGAAAATATCTGAGTTTACGTATTTTAAATAATTTTCAAAGTTAGTTTCCCATGCCTGCTCTCATTATTCTTTGATGTTTCCTACACTAAATAAGTTTAGGTATGCAAGCATGCCAAATTGTTTTATGTGAAGGAATCTTCATAGTATATTGAGTTACTTTGTTGTAATAAAAGTGATTGATCATAGAACAATATTTTATACTCGGTATTTAATTATTGTGTTGTGTTATATTTTATAAATACCATAATGTGACGTCTTGGCATCCATAGTGTTTAACAAATAAGATAATTATACGTTAAAAAATGAAAATTCTTATATAGCGCAGTATCCAGTCCTTGGGACTGCGCGATGCGTTTTACACTTTACTCCCTGGCAGACCTGTTCAATCGAACACCATCTCAACTTCTCTTGGAAGTATTCAGCCACGCTGTGATTAATGAGTGAAGACTATTCGTACACAAATATCCACCACTGTCTATAACCAGGTACTCAGTCACACAGCTGAGTGAACTGAAACAATGCAGAGTAAATGAACTTTCCCAAAATTTAACACCACCGCACAGGATTCGACCCTGCTTCCTCTCAGTCGAGAGTCCGGAGCTCTTACTGTTGTGCTACTGCGCTCCACATACATTATATTATTACTTTTTATGAACAATGAATAGCATAGCTAGAATAAATGTAATTTACATTTGTATATGTATATTTTGCACTTAACTGATGCATGGTTACCATCTTGTGACTATTTTACTAAATTGTGATTTTATCATCTTATGATACATTCACCATAATCAGTATGCATGTTTCAATTGCAACTGTGTGATCTACACTGCAGAGAACAGTTCCACCATGTGTTGTTTAAATGGTTTCATTAGTTCATGAGTTATAAACCTTTGGAATGTGATTTTTTATTATTGGAAATAAGTAAAAAAAATAGTTAATATGTATGATATAATAGGAATTGTGAGGCAATGTTAACATTTGGACACTGTATAGCATTATAATAATATGTATTATGCAGTGGTAAAAGTTTAAATTGCCCACTCTACATAATGTACATTTTCCATATTTCTACCGTAACTTTTTACAACTATGACATGTTTTTGCAAATATTTTATATAATATATTTGTGTCATCTTTTTTATTTATGATTATGTTAAATAATTGCAGAAACTGGAGCATTAGTGTACATTCCACCAAACACGCACATCCGCCAAAAGATCGTCACTGACGAAAAAGAGAAGTTTATATTTAAATTGTTTGTTAATTCAATGTACGATTCTTAGTTGTATTGTTTTTATGATATTTAACTTAATATTTTAATGATCTAACTATACAAGTTTGGTATTATGATTGTATTGTAAAGCACCACAGAGCACTGTGTGATTATGGCGCTATATAAATATCTTACTTTATTATTATTACAGTCATGCAGTCATGCTATATATGAATTAATGATTACTTGTGACAATGGTTTTATTTCTGAATAATTTAATTTTATATTACTTGGCTGATTAAATATTATGATATACTTTATTTGTAGCAATGTTGTATTGCAAGCGAGTGCGTTATATAACGGGCTATGTGGTTTGGTTCTTTGTAAATGTATGCCAATCATTTTAGTGTATTCCTGTTGTTTTATGTTACTTTGTTTAACGTAATAACGATCACAGCTTTAGTTTCATAAGGATCTCCTCAGTTTAATTTATATTACATTAGATTGCGACGTAAATATGTATGACCAGAAAGGCTAATGTTATCTATGAGTTGATAATTATTTGTAACAATAGGTTTATTTTTTAATAATTGCATTTGATCACTTGTCTGATGAAACATCACAGTATTATACAAAGGGCTAGTTTTGATCTGTGTAAATAATTTTTTTTTACATTTTATATTTCATTTAATAATACTATTTGAACTGTTATGTCACACATAATTATACACGTTGACATAATAATAAATGTTTACTTATGTAAGTCGTGAATGCATGACCCGTTTCCATAAATGTATTATTAAAGAATTGTTGAGTTACTCGGAGTTGCATTGAGAAAAACTGTTTGGAAATGATGACCCCAAGATCCCCACCCTCCGTACGAATTTTGAAGTGCCTCAATGGGACTTCTAGACTGCACACAAAATGTCAGCCCCATATTTCCAGAACTGATGGAGAAAAGTGCTACTTTAAAATTGTGACCCCCAGACCGCCACCCCAGACAAATTTAGAAAAAAATATAAAACTACGAACCATCCCAATGGGTACGCTAGATCGCATAAAATGTCTGCCCCATACAGGCATGGCTGGCCCAGAAAAGTGCCATTTTAAAATTGTGACCCCCACATTTTGAATTTTTTTATATCTAGATCCCAAAGGGCTTGCTAGATCAAACACAAAAGTTCAACTCCACACATGACAGAGATAAGTGCAATTTTAAAATTGTGACCTCCCCCGAGACCCCCACCACCTGGATGAATTTCGAAAAAACTATATGTACAAACTACCCCAATGGACACCGTAAATCACACACAAAATGTCAGCTTCATACATGTCAAATTAACAGAGATATGTGTCATTTATAAATTGTTACCCCCCAAGATCCCCAACCCCCAACGAATTTTTTAAAATCTAAATCTACGAACCACCCCCAATGGGCCTGCTAGATTATACAAAAAAATCAGTTTCATACATGCCAAACTGACGGAGATAAGTACGTGTCATGTCATTTAAAATGCGGAGATTTGTGTTTACCACAAAACCCGCTGTGCATATAAACAGCGCTGAAAACTGCAGCTCTGTGTGACGAAGTCGTAAGATACACAACGTCAACGCTCTGAGACAATGACATCAAAATAAACAATTTTTTTTGCAAATAACTACAAGTTATGCTAATTATGAGGTTTTGTTATGTATACTAACAATTACAAAAGTAACCGTATCATTAACGTAAACACATTCTTTCGGCAAACACTGTGTTAAGCTGGCTAAAAATAGGCGCTAACCTTTGACATGTACTGTGTGTACGCAAAACGGAACCGGAACTTACTCTCAGACCGGAACCTCCTTCCAGACCATACAGCTGCGGGCCGAAAGTAGGCGCCAACCTTTGACATGTACAATCGCATGCGCAATACGCAAAACGGAACCGGAACTTACTCTCAGACCGGAACCTCCTTCCAGACCAGTACACCGGTTTCATGAAGCGTTCTTAAACTACGCAATTACTTAGCGTTACGCATTTGCGTAAACTCCTATGTTTGCGTAGCTAAGTATTTGCGTAAAATTAAGCAAGTCCGGTTTCATGGAGCCTGTCTTACCTATTTCTTAGCTAAGAATGAGCGTAAAGCTGTCACGTGGTTAGATGAATGCTAATCAGTGGGTATTCCCCAGAATTCCCCTTCCCATAATTATCAAACATCGTAACCGTGATTGCTTCCGTCGGCATCTTTTTATATCAACATTGCAGACGACAACATTGCAACAATACAGCAGGAACATGTGAAGCGTGAGTGGAAAGACAGTTTTGCCCACGAAGAAATCGCATGCTTACTTGAGCAATATTCGGAAAATGCATCCATACTACAGTGCAAGCTGAACAATACTGTCTCAAATCTACGAAAGAAGCAGATTTGGGACAGTATTGCTACGGCACCGAATTCGCGGGGAAACAATCGGCGGACCGCGGCAGAGTTGAAGAAGAAGTGGGCTGAGATGAAAAGCTCCTGCCTACGCATTGTCTCCGCACGCCATAAACCCAAAACGGGTGGGGGTAAAAAGGAAAAAGAGCCGTGGTATGTAGATATAATTATTGACATTCTGGGAATCAACACGGCTCTTGTCGAAGGGATAGAAGGTATGTACACAGCCCAAATTCGTGCTTCGTAATTATCATGGTCTTGTCTACGATCGTGCCAATAATAATGATAAACATGCCGTTTTCATAAAAATCTGAAGAAACATTTGTAAAAGATATTCTTAAGTTAAGACTTATGGTAACGTCTTATTACTTATTTGTGTCATATTATGCAAATAAATTGTCAGAAAAGTTGGTTTTCGTGAAATACTTACACTTTCCCTACGAAAACACACCGCCGCACACTAAGTCAAAGACAACATTTGGTAACAGCGTTTACCGTGCTAGTGGCTATAACTTTAAGCAATGGAAAAGGTAAGCTGACGCACGTGAGGTAATTGCCTTGGATTGTCACGCTCAATTATTGTAAGTCATACACAGAGATCAGTGGGTAGATCTTCCGAGATTCAAAGCGACGAACTTTGATGTGGGTCTAACAACGACCCGGTAAGTATAATTAATAACGACCGGTAAATTCGTGCCAGGTCAAAAATCGTGTCATTGAAATTTATGACAGATATCTTACGAAGAATTTGATAAGGTTTTGTTAAAACGACATAAAAGAATATGACGCAAGATATGTGCTCCCACCAGCATAATTACATAGTACTAATATTATGTAGTGTTAACGAAACCATGAACACATTATTGAATCGTGAATATAATATTATGTACTATATATTGGGCGCATTTGCTAAATGTCTCCTGTCTGCAGATCTTCTGTGGTTTAACAACCTTTGATTTCCGTCTTGGAACTGTGTATTCAGCCCAAATCCTTTCTTGCATAGTTGTATTGTTTGTTTCATGTGTGAAAGTGGAACTATGTGTTGTTTTGTATTACAAGGTGGAGTGGATTCAGCAGATGCTAATCTGTTTGGCAAGATGTACCTGGTTCAGCCTGGAGATCAAGGTGATTTGGTTTTTTTCTCAGTTAAGTATGATAGAAAGACTAGAGGACATGAAGTTACATTACTAAAGGATCAGTGTAGATTAGATATAAGAAAGTTCTCATTTCACAAAGGACTGTAAATGAATGGAACATATTATCTGCTAATTGTATGTGTGCTAGTAGTGTGAATATGTTTAAAAATAAAATCAACACATACCTCAGAAGGGCGGGTACAAGTAGATAAAAGTGTTGGACTCTCAATAAACCAAAGGGCTTTCCTTGTCCACCTACCATTTAGAGTTAATTCTCTGGGTGGCAATCTTGTGGTGGACATATATATATATATATAAATATTGTTATAGCAGAACCCCTCTATTTCTTGTCTAACTGAGATGGTGGCCTTATAGAGCTTTGCACATAATAATAAATTATACATGTATATGCATATCATGCGTAAAGGTGTTCAGCGTTACTGTCATTATAAACATATTAACAACACATATTATGAACTTATTTTTTGGGTATTACATAGGAATAAATTTGCCAGGAAGGTCTATGATAGCTTATGATGTTCTATCTCCCCCCAGCAGTGTATTAAGTGTAGTTTAAAAACCAACACACTATACTATTTGCCAAGCCAACTGTTGTATTAATACTCATTATGATCTGACGGTGAGTATGTGCATGTCTTAAAATACAGTGACGCTATCTTCCACTTATTACTACAGGTGATATTCAACA
The DNA here is from genome assembly GCA_020002185.1 of Paraescarpia echinospica. Taxonomy (NCBI): domain Eukaryota; kingdom Metazoa; phylum Annelida; class Polychaeta; order Sabellida; family Siboglinidae; genus Paraescarpia; species Paraescarpia echinospica. Next base: position 28,690,097 of record CM034537.1, on the reverse strand, counting down.
TATCAGGCGCATGTCGACGCCCAAAGATTTATATCTGAAGCTCAACGTTCCTGTTGTTGTTACATACAACGTGTGCGAAACCATATTTAATGGTTTGCAACGTGTTGTCGTAACACTTGAAAATGACTCCGTTTTAATAAGAACAAATGACGGCAAAATCACTCAAATCGACCCCTGTGTGTTTGCGAGGCACGACCCACAAACAAGACGTATGGTAGCCAGTAGAAAGCAAGTGCCATTGAAGCTCACATATGCATTAACTATTCACAAATGCAAAGGCAAGTGACTACATAAATAGTAAAAGTGTTGCATTACCATACACGAATAATACATTTATAAAACTACCTCATCTATATGTTATAAATAGAAGAAGACAGAGAAATGACATGTTGTTAATGGTTACACAAACACGTTGTGCTACTTGTTCCTGCCCCATATAGGAATGACTTTGGGACCTACTGTCGTCCATGCGGAAAATGTGTTTGCGGCAGGCCAACTGGCTGTAGCCATCAGCCGTGTTCGCAAACCTAGCGACCTGCAGCTAATTGGATTTAAAATGGAGCAGTGACTACGGACTACGGAAGCTGTAACTTCATTTTACGGTCGACCTCCGATCGCTGTCGTTGCGGATACCACTTGTAGTTATCGCCACGTATTGCCACATATGCATTTTGTTCACTTATAGGGAAAGGTGACTAACATGGATCCTGCAGAAAATCACCCGTCCAAATATAAAAACTATCGCTGTACCGAAAACAATCACAAAAATAGTACATTATGATAGGTGTTTATTAAATATTAGAACTGCTGTGCACAGTTCCATTTACTATTGTATCCGTGTTGTACAATATATTGTCATAAAATGCACTTCATGTAATAAACTAATTAATTGTGCTATCTGTGTAGATACTATAGTCTCACAAGAGGATTGTACGTTCATGCAAACACGCCATTGCGAAAACGACGACACCATTTCGGAATCGTCAAGTGATTTAGACGATGGTGAGTAGAAATTATATCCTCTTGCATGTAAAATGAAAGATAATAAAAATCGCAATAACAGTAATGAAAGTAACACCAGTAACATGTAATTATATATTTCATGATTGCACAATAAACCAGTAATGTGTCTTTGTTAACTTCTGATGCTGAAGTAATTTGCTCTCAGAGGAAGATATGCACATAGAAGATGAGTACCTTCACTATCACAGTGAACAGAGGCGAATCGTGAGTGACATCGTGCAACGTCTTAAGGACGCATTGCCAACAGAGACAAAAAACCAGCGAGATCGTGAAATGACAAAATTTTACTTGGAAATCATGCTCCAACAGTTGGAAAATGTTCAAACGGAAATACAAAACCACTGAAACCCAGAAATTCCATTTGCAGTGCATGTGTTGCTAGTGAACCAGGTTTGTGAAATGATTTCGTAGCATCTAAAGCATTGCATTCCTTGCCCATATCAATGACACCGGACAGTGTACTGTTACCATTGCGGTAATCAAGTTGTAGATCTTGTTGAATAGACATTTCATCAAAAATAATCCTCCCTCTCGACCGGACTGGTGCAACTGTTTTTCTTTTGCAGTTGCATCCATTCATGAGAACACCTCCGGCAAAAAACCTGGTCGCTGATCTACAGCATTCTTATAGTATTGCAACAATCGAACAGATGGTAACAACAAAACTCCACTGTCTACGGCGTCTTCATAGGCAGCCGGTGACCTATTGTACAGACCAATCGCAAACTGGATGACTGAGCGATCCCATCTTCGTCAGTTTTTTGTGTGTAACCGCGCTGTTGTGCACCATGGCTTGAATCAGGTCGAGAGCTCCGTCGTTCAAATTCGGTGCTTCTTTTTGAACAACTTCTCTAATGTCGGTGTTACGCTAAACAGAGCGGTACCAAAATGTGTCACACACGCATACCTTTATGTATTGCTAATTAAGTTTAATGTGTCAGTATGCTGTCGTGTAATCACTGATGAACCTGTTGCATTAGTTTCTATAGGGCCAATTCGAAATTCATCTGTTTTATTTAAGCTGTACATGCAACGTACATGTACGTACAGTAAACGTAATCACGTTCTACGTACGACATAACGCTGGTCAAACCGTCGTAAGTTGGGTAATTTAATGATTATGTTGTGTTAAGGAGCAGATTACTTACCTCTGTTGTTGCCTGTGCCGCTTGCACCCGATAACGATGCATTTTTTTGCAATCGAGGCAACACGTTCCTTTCGCCAAGAAAGGAAGTAAAACTGGGCAGCGAACGTTTTTTAAATATTGCTGCCCGTTGCGTACTTGCATGACTGTCGACTTTGACGAACGTATTCTTTCACTTCCCACCTTCACTCCTTCGCACAGTCGACAAAGAGACACGAAACGTGACAGCGCATGAATTACTTTTGACTGAAATATTTGGGGAAATCCCCACTGCTGTAGTGGTATCACTTCATTGGAAATGGTGAACGCATAGTTATCACCATCGATGGTTAGGATACATGCCACATTGTTCATGTACGGCAGTAAGTGACAGTATACATTGCCACCGATGGGTACCCAGCCATTGTGAGTGAGTAGTTCATCTGTCGTTGTATTCGTTGAGGCTGGTGGACGCTTCACAAGACCAACGTACACACCTGAGTGAACAAGCATTCATTGGTGGATCGCAGTATTTATAAATGCGTCACACGCACTCACCTACGCACGCACGCACGCACGCATACACGCACGCACGCACATATATGTATACACACACACATATATGTATATAAATAAACACACACACATACACTCACACATGCACACACACGCACACACACACACACACACACACACACACACACACACACACACACACACACACACACATACACGGTTAGTTTGCATTCATTTGATTTGCTGCAGTGAGTTTCCTAACCATTATTACGGATTTGTACACATACATTTTTCTGTTTTTTTTTTATGAATGTCAATGTAAAGTTACGGTCAGGAGAGTCCAATCGAATGGAGCGTGATTATTGTGCAAGGCTTTGACGTTTACATCGTATACATCCTAGCTGCTACATACACTTTGAATGTTTTCAGTCTTCAGATTGAAATCATATTCATCTTGCAACTTGTAACGTATTCATCTGTCGGATATATAAATTAACGTAGGCCTACCTTCACTGGTCCTGTGCTTTATCAATTCTGACGTCCTGGCCTTCACCTTTGGAAACATACGCCTGAGCAACCTCCAAAAGGCCTACAATTAAAAAGGTGTTTTATGTATACGTACAGTAAATAATAACAATCCTATCATATTTATGTGACGTTTATGTTATCTGATGCAGTTCATATATTGCGACTGGTATTTCGGAAATCCAACATGCGTGTGTAAGGCTTTATTATGTTCCATATTTTGTATCATTAAATTTACATTGTTCAAAAGTGATTCTTATTTATTATCTATTTGATTAATTACTTGTGTATGTGCACGCATTGCACTTTCAGTATTATTTTTAAATAACAACATACTTACGGTAGCATGCTTATCTTATTCAACTACAGTAGAAATATAATGTTTTAAAACATCTCCTCTCTTTATTTCGCCATCCCCTTCCGTGTAGTTGTCTAACAACCTACAAACCACGGCAAACTTCCAATCACTACAGTGAGTAACCTGAGTCATCATCTCAATCCAGGCGTGGTAATATATTTAGCATGCATTTTGCTGAATCATTTGTAAATGTTTCAATTTTGTCTTGACTATTGAAATATATTCATATTTATATATATTATATATATATATATAATATGTATTATATACATATAAATATATATATATCCAATAATGGCATATTATAAAACACTACATTTAACATAACTTCCACAGCAAAATTATTTTTATTTTTTTCAATAGTTATTACAACTCACCAAAATGTGGTGTATTCTGATGAATTCATTGTTGTTGCTTCCTGACTTATACAGAAGTGAAGTGCACGAACACTCTAGCGGTAGGAGCACTTCAACGGGGGACGCTGTTGGCATTTCGCTGGATAGAATATTTTTTAAAAAGGCGTGTGTCGCATCTCGTTTTCGATTAAAACTTCACGCGACCATACGCGAGTCGGCTGTTTTGGTCATATCGGATTTGTGCCGTGATTAATGACCACTTTCGACAATACGTACAATGTTATGTTGAATAAAGAACAGGTACTGTCAAAGTTTATTCATTTGGGGATATAATTGTGTTCGTGGAAGTTGGATTTGCCGTCGCATTGTAACGATACAGCGAGCGGTCATTGCGAACGTCAACAAATGTTGCGCACTCTTCTATTATATTACTTACTGTACAGTAGACACATTACATAAACGACTCAAGCGCTCGTGCACGAAGCCGCCGATGGCGACGCCGATGTCATATTGAATGATTGGCATTGTTTTTGTTGGAATATAAAAACTATGGTACTATCATGTTCATTTTTCACTAGGTACATCTGGCTATACATTTTGAAGTGAAGTTTTAATGAAACGTTTAGATAACAGAAACTTACTGAAGCCGAGAAACATTCAATAATGAAACCATTTTATTTGCACCATAAATCCAACTGCTAATTCTATAAGCAGTATAAATACATTATACATAACACATGAAATTTACCGTATTAAAATAGGATAGGTGGTTGTGTACTTTCCTATCTACGTGAGGTTCACTTTTACTAGTTTTAGTAAATGAAGATATATAAACAGCATAAGCCATAACATTATTGTCGACAAAATATTAAAATATATTGCATCAGTGTGAAAACTTGTTTTATTTTGTATTGGGAGTGCAATAATTATTTGTTCTGCCCATCATTTAGAGTAAAAGACATTGAATTTGTTTCTGTCGAACTCCCATTTCGATAACAAATAAAATGGCCATTGTATGATGGAAATAAAGTTATAAAATTACAAAACTTTAAAAGTAACGCATATTCTAAAACACTGTTTTCAGGCATCATTGGTGTATTTAGCTCAAGAAGATCCCTAAGGCTAAGACATTTTGAAAGTTGTGGAACATTTATATTTTATGAATTTTCAAAATTATTGTAAAAGCAACGTTGTCAACACCTTTTTATACACTACTCCCAGTATAGTTCACTTAACACAAACTTGTTTCAACAAATTTTGACGAATATGCTGTAGAACACAATCCAACCATGATGAGCATAAGAAAGCATGAATTTTATTATGTACTCCTACTTTTCAACATAATGACGGGATGATGTGCATTTGGATGCACAAATCAATAGATTGCACAAATCCTTTTGAAACGTAGTGATGTACATATTCCCAGCAGAAGCCACACGGAACTAATGTGGCAGAACAAAGTCTGACAACTTCTTCACTACTGTGTCAGTTAACATATTGTCCTATTAATAGCACTGCTATGCATGTTGATATACAAAGCTATCAGATGCACACATCCATTTGAAACTCGAAGTGAGGTACAACTTCCAGAACAGAATGGGGCAGAACAAAGTCAGACATAATCTTATGTCAGGTGACCCATTGTCCAATTAATGGCAGTGTTAAGTAGAGCTCTTCAATTTCCTCTTTCCATCAGGTCAGCTATTTCCAATGTTCCTACAAATAAACAAAGTTGAATTTATGAAACTGAGCCTAAATAATAAAATAGAGTAAACTACCTCAACACTGTGCAGATTAATTCAGTTTATATGTTGGATTATGGGACTTATCACCAAGTGTACAGCTGGCTAAATGGAAAAGAAATACAAGAGAACCTTGTTATGTTGATTCAGTCAGACTAAGATCCCAATCCATTACTTTGGCCAACTTTTAATTTGCTTCTACATAATTACCTGTATGCATTGGTCATATTCAGTGCACTTCAGATAACTTGAACTCACATAAGTGAATTTTTGCTAAGTTAAATCAATATTTTCCTCGGTCCAGGGCAAACGTCCCAATAAGGGGACCTTCTAATAACTTTCTAGTTATCAGAAATTCCACTTATCAGTATTATTATGGGTCCCTGGAAGTTCGACCTTATCCAGAGTGCACTGTATATTTTCCTTTATTCTTGCTCAAATAATTAATGTTGTATATAATTATGCATATGGCCCATTCTCATGAAAAATGTACAATAACAGTAAAGTAACATGTCAAAAATAAATGTTTAATTTGTTTTTAGCGAGTACTATTATTATCAAATGTTCTATTCACATGAAGCAGCGCAACTTGATCTGATCTATTATTATATTTTTAATAATACATTCATGGATAAAAAGTTATGTGTATTAGAGTGCAGATCTGCTGGTGTCTAAAATTCGTGCATCGCAAAATTCCGTGGCAACATGGTATTGTTTACTACAAACCTAAAATGTTTACATTGAATGATGACATGCCAGCCAGGTTTACTAGCAATCGTAGCTGTAGCATTAAAAACAAACAGTCTGTGAACGTACGAATCTCACATTTTTATGTTTCGGTTCAAATAAGTGGGGAAACGGGGACTTTTCAAAAACGGCTGACTGAAATTTGGAAAGGCAAGACCCGTAGTCGGCGTAGTCCGTAGACACACATACCCAAATCCCAGATTTAGGCAAAAAAAATACATCTCGACCAGGTTAATCATCTTGCTATGGTTGCATATACTTAAATTTTAGCGTACATTTTCGTTCACTGCATGTCAAATATTGGACAATGCAGTTTTATTAACTAGAAAGACGAGACCCTTGCCTAAGGCTAAGACGATGTTAGTTATTGTAGTTGAGGCTCGACAGACTCAGTGACAGTCCCAGCGGCAGCTGACACCGACTGCAGCCGTCCGCGTCAGCGACCGTTATAATTCTATTTAATCGAAACGTTACTCGGCTGACGGCATTGGGAAGCAGGATAAATAAACAATGCATACGCTTCCTACACGTATACAAATAGCTGTCAATATGTATATGTCTACAAATTGCTTATTTACAATGCCATTGCTTGAATCAACTCACTTCGGAAACTAACATGTCAACTATGTGTGTGACGTCAACGTCTTCGACTTCGTGTGATTCACTGCGCGTGCATGACTATTCATTATATGCGGGCTGCATAATTAATCATCCACGTGGCAGCAAGCTCAAAATGATTCGCGTAAACACAACTGTTTATCGTTTTTTTGCGCAGATAACACCCAAATTATGCATAAACATGCAAGACATAAGTAGCAGAGAAAGTACTTATGGGAAATTAATACGTTTTGATACGGTATACCTCGAATGTATATTAGCTTACAAAGAATCTCTTTAAGAACAACTTAGTGGAGTTACGCCATGGAGGTAGGTGTCGTAAACTAAGTACGGTTTACTAAGTATTGCGTAAACTAAGAAGACGCCATGAAACGCGTATTTTACTAAGACAATCGTCTTAGCACTAAGTAATCGTTCTTAGCGGCTAAGTGCGCTTCATGAAACCGGTCCAAGGTGCAGGACTGTGCAGCAAAGCAGGATGTGTTTCGGCAGCTTCCACTCACGCTTCGTCACCGCACGGCAGAGTTCCTGGCAAATAGACAGCACGAGGCATCTCATCTTCTCACACTTCTCTCCAACCTCTACCTCTCCAGACATAGCAATGTTGAGGAAACAGATCAGAAAATTAGAAAGCTGCTGAAGTGAGGAGGAGGTAAGATGATCAAGAGATTGACTATCTACGACGTCTATGATGAGCTGCTTCTTGGCGATGATGCTGATTAGTGTGTAGTGTCGGGTAGATAGTACTTGAGTTGATGTAGATAATGATCCTAGTGGGTAGTTTTCGTGAGTTTCCTTTCTTATTGGATTCATAATTAGCCCTTTTTCTGTCCAGTAGTGGCATATAATGTTGACTCAGTGTTTATGCGGAATCACCTATCCTCAACTTAGTATTTGACTCGATTTATTATGTGCATTTTGAGGGAATAAACCTTGGCTTGGCTCCCAATGTACAAGGTGAACATAATCCCCCAAAATTGAATGTTTTAATGTGTTTGATCACCATTCCAGTTGGTTCAAATGAGTAAAAAAATTAAATGTTGAATAATTTGAACAAAATATTTTAATGTTTCGTTAAAATGTTCAACAACACCCAATGCACCCTTGTTTTTGTTGCAAAATTCAGAACGTAGGCCTAATCCCGAAAAATATCCAACAGCACCCCCCCCCATCCCTCCGATGCCAGTGATTTGAAACAAATCCATATTAATACACGCCGACATTGCAAAATGCACAACATCTTGTCATAGTCTGGCGATTATCACTCATCACTGAGAGAGTGGCAAGGCTAGGCCCTCCCTCCCCCTAAACAATTCGACAGGTGATAGTGTCATTATACACACACTTCTACTCGTCATAAATCAGAAGCCGGCCGCTTGGTTAGTAGGGAACACGAATCACGGTTTCGCAGTTAAGACGAGGCAGATGGAAACGCAATGGCAAAACAAACTGGTATTGTGAAGCATCGTTTCAGGACTGGGCCTACAGACATTGCAATAAGTGCGACAACAGGAGTAACAGTGTCGCAAAACGTCAGGATTCCTTTGTTCGATATGCTTCGATCCGGGTTTCGCTAGCGACTGCAACGCATAGGCCTATGACGCCAGGTAGGACGGACAACTGAGTTGTCGCGTGGTATATTAGGTTACAGTTATGACTATATGAAAATACGTATACGTCAATAGCTCAAAGTAAGGTGAACAATTGACCTGTCAACCACGTAACCTATTGCCTAGCAACAAGATCCGTCAATGTATCAAAAATGGTGCTGAGCACACTGAACGTTCGAACATTCTGTTGTATAATTTGTTGAAATTCTGGTTCCAGATTTTTTGTTATGGTAAAAACATAAGGCAACATTGTTTAAGCGACGCTTGCCATTCCGACTCGCGTCACGGAAAATGTTTTAGCGCGACTTCGTTTGGCGGTTGTTAAATAAAGTATTTCGCCGAAAATCGATTTTTTTCACCATTCGTTTGCTCATATTGAAAAAAATAAGTGATACAGAGTTAGAGTATGAGTTTATATCTCCCAAATTTATTCTGATATTTGGAGAAAAAAAAACGGCATGTTTTGATTAAAGTGTCAAATTCGCGGGTCGGACAGTACATTTCTAGCGGTGTCATCCCGTCTTGGTAAACGTTCCAACAAGTGCACTGGAGTCACAACCACAAACGCGCGCGCACGCATATACACCACACGCACGCAGACATGCACGCACACACACTCTCGCATGCACGCACACATGCATGCACACCACACACACTCGCACGCACACACACACGCACGCATACACACACACACCAAACAAATATTGCATAATTATTTTCGCAATATCATAAATATTATATATGAACACCCATTCAGCATCTAATTTGATTAACTACGCCCTTCCAACATGACCGAGCGACGGCGGTTACTTGATATAGACGAGATTGTTGAGTCGAGTGCACTTGTCGTTCACAGGCCACTCGTCGTGTGTCATGGCATGTCGCAAGCTAAAACGTTCACAATCGGCTCGTCGACTCGCCCTACCGGCCTTCACTCTCCTTGTCGTATTCTCCGTCTCCTTCTATTGGTGTGGTGTCAGCCTATACACAGGGAGGTCACGCCGCGATATACTTGCAGCTACACCGTTTGACAGTCTCTCCACGTCACAGCGGAAAAATGATCGTTTGTTTACACCGATGGCAAAGCCATCGGCGAAACGGCACGGTCGTCAGTCGTCGGCAACGGGCATCAAGACTGACTCCCTCGGTGACCGTAAGACCTATCTAGAGAACGTGGCCGCCAGGGCGTCTCCAAGCGGAGCCATCCTCGTTGCCTATGTCGACTCCGCTTTTGTCGATATGGCGCTCAACTTCCACCAGACGTCGCTGCAACGTCACAACATCACCAACTTCCTGTTCATATCGTCCGACTACGAATGTTGCCATCTGCTGCGTCGCGCGGGACTTCCATGTCACATGCATAAGTTGGACTGGTCGGCCAATCGCGCGAGCCAGTACGGGAGTCGGGACTTCATCCGCAAGATGAACTACCGCACGGACGTCATTCTGGAGGCGCTGGAGAGCGGCTACAGCGTCCTGCACACGGACACGGACGTCGTGTTCTTGAGGAGTCCCTTCGAGTACCTGCGCGCGTTGGCGTGCGACATCGCCATCATGATAGAGAAGCCGGGGCTCTACAACGCCGGCTTCGTGTTTGTACGACCGACGCGCGACGGTGTCGCCGTCTACCGGCGCATGCGCAATGACGCCGTCAAGCACCCGCTCATGGACGACCAGGCGCAGCTGAACAACGCCATCACAAACTTGCGGGTTTGTAACAACTGTTTTTATTGGATTTAGAAGTGAACAGAAGAGAAACACTGATACATTGCTGTGGAATGTTGTCTAGAAGTTGTAGAGCCAATATATGGTCAGACCGTTGATCAAAACTGGCATGTTAAAATGTTCTGTCACTGTTTTTTAATTGGTCGTAAATACGAATTATCATTTATTTGGTTCTGCATAGATGCTTGCATACTTGTATGCATGTATGTGTGCGTGTGTCTACGTATGCAATCGGCAAAAGCCCGAATGTTATTATGCCAATGTGGGAACGAGTACTAATGCACTGCACGGAATTTATATCTACCAGCTCAATCAAGTTTTCAAAGTGCCTACCATGGCAGCACATATCTATATATATATATGTACATATGTATATATATATATACACTGTATATATATGTATAGATATATTAATATGATATGCCGTTTACCTAATCCTTTACATCTGTAGACGTCGGTAGCGGTGATCGCCTTGCCTTCGTCCCTGTTCGCGAGCGGCCTCCTCTACTTCGAGCTGCCTGGCCGTGTGTTCGCCTCAGTCGACGGCGTCCACACCGGACATTACGTGATACACAACAACTGGATCGTGTCGAAGGAGGCCAAGGTGTACCGCTTTAAAGAACACCTCATGTGGGTTCAGAACGACGCCGAGTACTACACCAGCTCGACTCGCCGCTACCTCACCTACGACAACCCTCCCGTGCGCCCTGGCACGATGCCGTCCGTTCCCGAACAGTTGGACGCCCTCCACAGCGCCCTTGCCATCGGTCGTACTCTCAACAGGACGTTGATATTACCCGCCTTCCACTGCGCCGGAAACAAGATGTGTGCCTTGAATTCGATCATTCGAGTGGCCGCGTTCGATGCCGTCTTCGCAGACGAGTATCGCGAACACGTCTTTCTGCGCCACCCAATGGTGCCGAAGTCCGTGAAGGAATCGCGGTCAAAGACTTTCTTTATACTCTCACAAGCAGCCGGCGCGGCAACATCTCATCGTGAAGAGCTGCAGGTTCTTGCGCCGAGAAACCAGACGTCAGGCGCAAATTCCCTCGAAATCACAACCTGGTTTCAAGACGTGGAGGAGGCCGTCTTATCATTCCATTGCTTATACGGGGCTTTCGGTAGTTTCGCCGACAAGAACAAACAAGCTGCTTTTGAGAAGAGAACAAATGCTGCCTTCAAGCTGGCCGCCTATCGACAATACGCGTGAAGTTGTCAGTCACCGACACCAGTACAGTGTAGAAAGGACAATTCAAGATGCGTTCTCATAACAAGAAACATCGAAACTCGTAAAACGTGCATCTAAAGAGGTTGTGACATAAGTTCGCAGCGGCGAAGACCCAACATACGTTTAACATTATATGGGAGCTGGGTTGGTCATCAGCACCTATCGCAGTGAAAATAACTTGCTACAGTGGCGCCAGTGTGCGAAACCCATCAGTGCAAATATGACGCTAGTAGCCATTTTGGATCACGAAAACCGCACGTCCCACGCCACGCATCGGTGGAGGGAGAGTTGACCCAATGTCTCGTGTATAAGCAATTTGATACTACCGCTATTTGTGTATTGTTTAATTGATTATTAAATAATTATTTATTCTGTATAGACAAGTGGTAAATATGTACTGACTGCAAAACTCCCCATCTTTCAATTGTTAGTAGGCTTATAAACTGTTATCACTGAATCATAGTTATATCTTGTAGTTTTAATCAATAACGTTTTAATTAATTAAGGCAGTTTAAATAAAAAAAAACATTATAAAGACAAAAATCCTAAAAGAACACAATAATAAAAAGGTAAAGCGCCATTTGCTTACATCCACAAACAATACGTTATATCTTCTAATCGTATGAGTGAATCGCGCGACAGTGACTCTGGCAGACAACCGCACAATATTATTAAGACAGGGATGTCTTCGGCACTCCAATCAGTCGAACAAACTGATACATGATCCCGTTGCAGTTTGCTGCAATAAAAACCCCAATGTTTCACCTTGACTGTTTGTAAGCAAACACGTACAGTTAATCTAACTCTAGATTGGTGTGTGGAAGCTGACTCTACAGACTAGAATGTGAGGCAGGGTTGGGGCAGATTCCACACACCCATCAACAAATCACATATTACACAAATTACATACAACACATGCGCACGTACCAACACACAGTTCTGCGATAGAAACGTATAGAAACTGTAAGAGGATGGCGATCAACGCACTAGTTGAGCAGATGTGTGACGAAGAAGGGGTGGGATTCATAGATTTATGGGGATACTTTGTTGGGAGGGAAGATATGTACATGAGAGATGGCCTCCATCTTAGTTTGAAAGGGGGCAGCAGTTTTCTCAGAGAACCTGCTGCGATCTGTTGACAGTGGGACAGGTTGTATCTATTTAAACTAGATTCGCAGGGGGACTCACAGAAAAGCCTGAAAATGGAGGCATAGATAAAGACAGCACAAATAAATCAGCAAATAACAGTATGGAAAACTCTTCTGAAGCTGGATATAAATGTGTTTGTTTAAATGCAAGGAGTATAGTAAACAAAAGAAATGAACTAAACATTATGGTAGAAGATATTGACCCTCATATAATAGGTATAACCGAATCCTGGACCACCACCGATATATCAGATGCTGAATTGGGACTGACAGGATATGTAATGTTTAGAAAAGATAGAATAGGAAGAAAGGGTGGTGGAGTTGTTTTATATATTAAAGAATCTATTCAGGCTTATGAAATAAAATTAGAAAGAGAAGCAGATTGCGAAGAAGCTGTTTGGTGTAACGTAGTTACAGGAAACTCAACGTTAACAGTTGGGTTAGTTTATCGAAGTCCAAACATAAGCATAGAAGAGAATGAAAAAATACAAAACGCTATAAGGGAAGTAAGCAAACGGGACTGTATTATTATGGGGGATTTTAACCACGGGCATATACAATGGAAATCTCTACAGAGTATGGGTAGTGAGGACCACAAGTTTTTAGTTTTAGTACAAGATAGTTTCCTTTCTCAACATGTGCTAGAACCAACCAGGGGAGAGAATGTGTTAGACATAGTTTTGTCCTCACAGAATGAATTAGTTGACAATGTCAAGATATGTGAGCCACTGGGGAGTAGTGATCACAACCAGATACATTTTACCATCAAAGTAAAATCAGAAAGGAATAGTAAAAAGCAGTATAGGAGAAATTTCCACAAAGGAAGGTATAAGGACATGAGGAAATATTTAGCAAAGATAGACTGGAATAACACACTGAAAAATAAGACGGCAACAGAATGCTGGAATATATTAAAGAGTGAAATTAAGTGCATAGTCGATAAATTTGTACCCTTCAAAAAACAAGGAAAACGGTCCAAAACGAAACACTTATCGAAAGAAGCCATTAGAAAAATTAAGTATAAACAAATGATGTGGAAGTCATATAGATGTACTGGAAATGATGAAGACTACAACAGTTATAAAGAAGCACTTAACCAAGCTACAGCTGAAATTAGAAAGTCAAAGAGAAGCTATGAACAACAATTAGCTAGTAATATAAAACATGACAGCAAGAGTTTTTATGCGTATGTTCGAAGCAAACAGAAAGTTCGAGATAAGGTCGGTCCTCTAGAAGATAGTGCTGGAAATATAATATCAGAGGGATTCTTAATGGCAGAAGACCTGAATGAGTACTTTAGTTCAGTGTTTACCAGGGAAGATATTAGTTCACTGCCAGTACCAGAGGCTAAGTTCAAGGGGGCAGATTCAGACTATTTAGGACAATTAATTGTAACCCCGGAAATGGTAGCTAAGAAAATAAGGGCTATGAAGGATAATAAATCACCTGGAGTGGATGGTATTCCACCCAAATTACTATTGGAAATTGTAGAACAAATTAGCATACCGCTTGCAACAGTTTTCAACTTGTCATTAGAAGAAGGAGTGGATCCTTTAGAATGGAAAGAAGCAAACATTATACCGTTATTCAAAAAAGGTTCGAGAAACAAGTCAGAGAACTATAGACCAGTGACTTTAACATCAGTGACTTGTAAATTATTAGAAAGACTAATTAAAGATCACATGGTGGATTTTCTTGTTAAACAAAACTTGATTAACCCATCTCAACATGGTTTTTTTAAAGCGAGGTCATGCTTAACAAATATGTTATGTTTTTTGGAAGATATCACTAAGTGGGTAGATGAGGGATCACCAGTAGATATCGTCTACTTAGATTTTCAAAAAGCTTTCGACAAAGTATCACATCAAAGATTACTGCTTAAACTAAAGGCCAATGGCATAGGAGATGGTATAATAAACTGGATAGAACAATGGCTGATTGACAGAAGACAACGCGTAGTAGTTGATGGGGAGGCTTCAAACTGGAAATCGGTATTGAGTGGGGTACCACAGGGATCAGTATTAGGACCTATATTATTCTTAATATATATCAACGATTTGGATGATGAAATAACAAGCAAGGTATTGAAATTTGCGGATGATACAAAAGTGTTTAGAAGGATTAAAAGTTATGGAGATAGACAGCATTTACAAGATGACCTTGACAGGTTGATCAAATGGTCTGAAAAGTGGCAAATGCTGTTCAATTTTGGGAAATGTAAATGCCTCCACACAGGACATGGGAACGAAGAGGTAGAATATACAATGGGGGGTACTGTACTAAGTACTACTGTAAAAGAAAAGGACTTAGGGTTAACCATTAGTGCTGATATGAAGGTTTCAGAGCAGTGCGGAATTGCAGCTTCAAAGGGAAATCAAATCCTTGGATTAATTAGGCGAAACATAACGTATAAGGAAAAAGAGCTAATAATACCGCTGTACAAAACAATAGTTAGGCCTCATTTAGAATATTGTATTCAAGCGTGGAGGCCATATCGCAGGAAGGACATAGATATGCTAGAAAGAGTGCAGAGGAGAGCAACTAAAATGATACCAAAACTGAGGGATCTTAGTTACGAAATACGCCTAAAAATGCGGTTTAACAACACTAGAGACCAGGAGATTGAGAGGAGATCAGATAGAAGTGTTTAAAATATTGAAGGGTTATGAAAATATTGATAGAAATATTTTTTTCTCAGTTAAGAAAGATAGAAGGACTAGAGGACATGAACTTACATTGGCAAAGGAGCAGAGTAGATTGGATATAAGAAAGTTTTCATTTTCACAAAGGACTGTAAATGAATGGAACAGATTACCTGCTGATTGTGTGGGTGCTAGTAGCGTGAATATGTTTAAAAATAAAATCGACACATACCTCAGACGGGCGGGATACACATAGATAAAAGGGTCGGACTCTCGATAAGCCAAAGGGCTTCCTTGTCCACCTGCCACCTAGAGTTAATTCTCTGGGTGGCAATCTTGTTAAATCTTGATAGCACAAGACTGGGCTGCTTGGATTATAATTACTTGAGATTAGCTTGTTTACGTGATAATCTGATGGTTTCATCCGCCTGTCGTGTAACACCGAGATTGCCAGTAAAAATCAGAATGTCGTCTCACCCTACCAACACCAGCGTAACATTAAAACCCCCAAATAAGTAAGATTTGTTCCTATAAAAACGTTTGAGTAAAACCAAAGAATCGGAAAGCAAGGTGTGAAAGCACTTTTCAACGAATTGTGAGGCACGTTTTCGCGTCTAGTTCGGTCACGTAAATGTTGCGGTCTGGAAGGAGGTCCCGCATTTTAAATGACACACCTCCGTCAGTTTGGAATGCATATGAAGCTGGAATTGTGTATCTAACCTAGCAAGCCCATTGGGGGTGGTTCGTAAATTTAGATTTTAAAAAATTCGTCGGAGGTGGGATCCTGCGGGGTAACATCTATAAATGACACATATCTCTATCAATTTGACATGTATGAAGCTGAAATGTTGTGTGTGATCTACTTGTAAGTCAGGTGTGCCTGTAAACAGTACAGTCACGCGCAGATGTACGTTCACTGTTCAGCACCGAAGGGGGGCAAGTAGGTCAGTGGAGTAACGGTCGCTACAGCAAACGAAATATGATTAATTATATAACTCGGTCACCGCATGCTTCGAGCAAGGGTCAGAGTTGATCGGTCAGCTGAGGTCACGTTGCTCACCGCATGTAACTCAGTCGCCGCATACTTCTGGTATGGGGTCAAAGTTGATCGGTCAGCTGAGGTCACATTGCTCACCGCATTTGGTGTACTGCGCCTGAACTTACTCTCAGACCGGAACCTCCTTCCAGACCGGTACACCGCGTTTGGGATAACGCTAGCCAGTTACGTCACAGTGCGGCGTGACGTTGTATTTCTTTGAGTAGCAACGCACGCCAAATAAGTTACCGCTTCGCTCGCCTGATGTATTCACAGATCGGTAAAGAATAACTCAATGCTGCTGCATTCCCGCAAGTATGTAAATTTTAGTTGTATTGCGGTAGCATTGTCGTTAGAACATCGGACTCTGATTCGCGAGAACCGGGTGCCCGTTCGCTTTCGAAATTAGGGCTATTTCATTCACACGATGTTGCCTACGGACACTCAGCCGGCCAGTCCCATGGACTGGATACCGGGCTATACATGAAATTAACATAAATGGTATGGCTGGCCACTTTGTCAAACAAAGTATAGAACCCCCAATAGTTAATCGCGTACAACTAAACTTAAAGGCCATATCCTGGGAGAAAAAAATTGCTAATAAGTATAAAAATTATGCATGTACATATGTGTTCTGCAATATAATGACAACCGCGAAACCGCACGTTTGCCGAAACATTTCTAAAATTGACATTAAACAGGACCTGTCTTGGTGCAGGCTTAGAAAAGTCTGTTTTCCGGAAATGCCGCGAGGGCAGAATCGTGACGTCAGTTGTGGAAAACATTCCCGGGATGGCAAGCGTTCTCGGCGGCTGGATTTCTTTGGTGGATGTTTGAACTGGTATACATTCGTTCACATATAGAAATGGTGAACAAATGTGTTGTTGGAAACTGCAACAATTCGAATCTGACTGGCCATTATGTGCACAAATTTCCCAAAGGCAAAGAGCCAGTTATTCGGCAGAAATGGGACCGTTTTATTCGAAACGGCAGGGCCGGCTGGACGCATGCTACGGCAACTAGCATTATTTGTGGTTCGCATTTCGTTGCGCCTGACGACTTCGAAGGCTTCGTACACTGGAAGATGGGTTTCAGGCCTAAGTCAGATGTAAAGAACTACTCGAGTAAGCCGCCATTTGTATCGAGTTGTTTACATGACACCGCGCGACTGCGTAGGGCCGCAGGCGTGAAGCCGCTGCACTAACTGACGGCGGAACCACGACTGACGTCACGTTACAGCAACAAATGCAAACCCGGCATCGCTCGGGAGTTTCCGTAAAATGGCAAATTTAAAGGCTCTTTTTATGTCGTATGCTCATATACGATATTTAAACATTTTGACAATATCATCATTTGTTATTAAGGGACAGAGCACATTTTATCCCAGGATATGGCCTTTAACGAGGTTCCTGGTTATGCCCATAGTAACGAGCGGCATATACTATTTCTCGTATTCTTTTGGATCACTTCCGTCATGACAATCACACGGCTACTTGGTAATTGGCCTGTATCTTGTGGTGAGGATTTTACAAAACAGCTGAATTAAGTGTATAGAAAGCACTAATGATGCACTGTCGGAAAGGGATTCCGGTCAGTGTAATGGGGGGAGGGTCATTGTATGTTTAATTGGAAAAATAGTAAACCTATCATTACACATCACCAGTTTGTGAACTCCAGTCTACCAGAGAACGCAGGAAGTAGGGCAGGCGACACCAATATATATATATATATATATATATATATATATATATGTAGCATCGACAGATTAGTACATGTCATTACAGATACTACAGCGTGGTTATTCAGTCAAGACATAACTGCATGACATTGACAAAGAACACCCTCCCTCCCTCCCATTTTCCCTCCCTCCTTCCCTCCCTCCCTCCCTCCCTCGGGAGCTTCTCCGCTGTCTGTCTGGCCCAGTGTTCCAAATCCATATACACAAGCAGGCCTCCAACAGTTTTCCCTACCTTTACTCGGCTCTTATTTAAACATCGCCTATGTAAATGACATTAAAATATTGCAAATCGTATAAATATTTCGTTTTGACTGGCGTCATGGTCAGAACTATATTTTCGTCGGGCCGATGTCTTCGTCTGGGTATCATACACTGTTCTGGTAAGACGTTTAGAAAAGCTTACCAGATTAAATATTAGTCACTTCCAATATATAAATCAAATGATGATTTAGGTAATATAAAAGTAATATATATATATATATATATGCATTACTTAACTGTAGCTTTACATTACAAATTCAACAGAAATTCCGTAAACACTTTGGAGGCCTATTGATTTGTCAATATAAATCGATATTTATAGAGCAACGGTTTTTATCAAATTGTATTGACTTTACAGATTACACGGTGCCGCCTGGACGCAACAGTCACATGACCAGCCGCGACAATATTCCATAACACATCACATCAGATACACAATTTAAAGTGCCCATATACAGCGGAATCTCATTAGTTCAGTTAATTCAGCGGAATCTCTGGTCTCCAGACTATGTTTCAAGATTAACGGGTTTTCTAAATAAACGAAATATGCACGTATAACGGGGTAGACTCTACTATTAGCATTTGAGAATTCCGTTCCCGTGAAATTATGTCCGGATGCCGAAGTTTCCGAATTATCGGGATCCGGATTAAGGAGGTTCCGCTGTCCAAAATGCCAAAAGTGCCTATCCCGTTGGGTGAAATTAGATAACACTAAAGATCCCACACACTCGCGCTCGGACGGACGGATTGGCGACGCGCCGACAGACGGACGCGCGGACAGACGGACGAACGACACGCGAACAGACGGACGCGCGGACGGACGGACGACGCCCCGACAGGCGGACACGCGGACAGACGTACAGACAAACGGACGGTCAACGCGCGTACACACGGACGGACGGCGCGTGGACAGACGGGTGGACGACGTGCTGACAGACAGACGGACGACGCGCGGACAGACGAATGAACGACGCGCGGACAGACGTACGGACGACGCGTGGACAGACGGATGGACGACGTGCTAACAGACGGACGGACGACGCGCGGGAGGATGCGCGGACAGACAGACGCAGAACTCTCAGATCGCACGCACGCACGCACACACACACACACACACACACACACACACACACACACACACACACACACACACACACACACCATTTGTGTAATGTAGACGTTTTGTGACTGAGCCCGACATTGACGGCGAGATGGCATCCAGCGGCTACCTAGAGATGATAGATGGTTACAAAGGAAGCACACACAGGCTGGTAAGTTACAACTTTACCATAAATAAACTTACTAAAAAATAAGGTCCTGCATCAAATCAAGGAATAAATGACAACTCAAGAACACAATTTCACACATTAGACTATACTACTGCTTTCTTGCGGTGTGAAAGGAAGAATTGACAACAACAAGAAGTTGAGACCGTTACCAGGAGAAGAGCACCAGAATCACCCCAGAACAACAACCCCTAAGGATTTGACGCTGGCAACGACTTCATCCTACTTCCTAGTCTCACTCGTCACGATCATCATCAGGAGAGCAACAGAAGGACGCGACCAAGAGACAACGTGGACACGAACAACAGAAGCAGCAATCAACGGAGACGAGAGGAACTGCGAACTGTCACGTGTACACGATAACGTCATCTGACCGGAAACCGGACGAAATTACGAAGCCATATTGACAAGAGGCGGAAGCCTATACAACAGGTAACCTAATCGCTGGATATGCTAATAGGAAATATATGCAATGAAAAATGATCCACCCGGAAGAATGTTCTGTAATAAAAAAGTATGTATCATATTTCAGATGGCGTCCTGTGGTCATTGGCGCTCCCACGACACACTCTCTAGAGCCGCAACAAGACAAAAGGAAGTCATTTTCATTAGAAGGGTTGGGTTTTACTAGTATTTTAATTGTAATGTTAATAGCTTAATCATACTTGTAATTGATTATGTAACCATCAACTGATAACGTCTTATAATTACATTGTAAAATAGACGTAACATTCAGCATTCATAAATTAGTTCAAAATACATATAATACGGATAATCGTTTTTGTGCACAGGTTGTGTAGTTGCCAATTTGAGTATATATTTCTGCTAACAGCTAATCCTATGTTTTAAGTAGCATTCTAATAAAGGAGATTAAGAATGCAGAGGAGTAATTCAAATAAAAATTGATTCCTGGTGTTGTAATAACATTTCTAAAAGCGTATTTTGTTTGGACAGCATAAGTATACAATCAACAATTGCTGGAATAGTGCAACCACAGTGTTGTAATCGAACCCAACCCTGTCCATCAGTCTGCTGTCATGGAGGAACAAACATCTGCAGATGGCGAATGGCAACATAAGAAATGTACACCCGCAGGTAAGCTACAGTAAGGGGAATAGATACCTCTACATACATTAAATTACGTGTCGTTTACAGACCAATAATATTAAGTCAGGTCTTGTGATTACAGATGACGCGTCACGCATGACAATCGTCAGGACACGCCTCGACCTCCTACAAGAAAACCTCTACACAAGAGCTGGGTTCATACTCTAAATGTAACTGAGTGTAACCGGTTACACTATAAAAATCAAACAATAATTATACTCATGCCTTTGTTATCGTTAGTGATAACTTTTACTACGTTAAATGTGCAATAATAGCATGATTACTTTGGCAATTAAACAATTCAATTAAAGTATTACACATAAACCACACATATATGTAATACAAGACAAGAATTACAATAATTTGAAAACAAGTCTTCAGTGTTGTAGATTAAGACGACACCTGGTGGCCAGACGACACAGACCGGAAATGACGACGAGAAACCGATAATGATCAAAGAGAGAGAGAGAGAGAGAGAGAGAGAGAGAGAGAGAGAGAGAGAGAGAGAGAGAGAGAGAGAGAGAGAGAGAGAGAGAGAGAGAGAGAGAGAGAGAGAGAGAGAGAGAGAGAGAGAGAGAGAGAGAGAGAGAGAGAGAGAGAGAGAGAGAGAGAGAGAGAGAGAGAGAGAGAGAGAGAGAGAGAGAGAGAGAGAGAGAGAGTGAGAAAGATGTATGAATGACAGCGCCGAAAGCCAAAACGAGCGACACTCCCATTGAAAACGATAGACGGCGACCTCCAAGCATTTCTCTGAAGGGATGTCATCAACATATGCTGTCTGGCTTAAGTGTAAAATTTACACAGCCAACAAAAATGGTTTATAAAAAACCTGATGGTTTGTGAAAACCAAAACATTTTCAAAAATGAGCAGCACCAAAATGGCGCAGTACCAAAAATGGTACAAAAAGTAAATGGTTTGTAAAAACCAAAAATGCTCAAAAATGAGCAGCACGAGTACCAAAAATGGTACAAAAACAAAATGGTTTATAAAAACCAAAAAAGCTAAAAAGAAATGAGCAGCAAAAAAACGGTGCAGTACCAAATATGGTACAAAAAGCAAAAGGTTTGTAAAAAAACAAACAATGCTTAAAAAATGAGCAGCACAAAAATGGTGCAAAATTTACTGTCATTGATGACATCAGAACAAAGACTGTCCAGCTGAAGAAGCAACACGATATCTTCTCGACCGCCCGAAGAGCTGAGAGCTGACAGGAAGGATGGATGTTAATGTACAGTCTACTGAGCGGCCGAAGGACAAATGACGCAGCCAAGACTGGGTAAGTTATCATACGCGAGAGATTTATCTTCACTAATGTATACAGCATGATCGAAGTTTTAAAAATAAGGTACAAATGTACAGTATTGTAATAAGACAAGACGTATTTTTGAACATGACTGTTATTTCTGGTTACATATTTGGCCAGTGCTACTGCTCTTGACGCAGAGAACAAGAAGTTAAAGTTAACAAATCGCTCATTTTTAAAAGCACCAGTAAAACGTATATAATATTGCTCGTAACCATTTCTAACCTGAAAACTATGTGCTGATATAATGGACCTATACTGTTCCACCTCACCTTCCCATTGGCTGGCAGTTTGCAGTAAACGTCCTAGATCATGTTGGTGGTAATACCCAGAAGTCATTAGACGCTGGTATCCAGTAGAACCTTGGTCTCTGACAGAACTTTGGTCTTAGAACAACCCTTGGTCTCAGAGAGAACTGTGGTCTCAGAGAGAACCTCGGTCTCATGGAGAACCTTGGTCTCAGAGAGAACCGTGATCTCAGAGAGGACCTTAGTCTCAGGGAGAATCATTGTGTCAGGCAGAACCCTGGTCTCAGAAAGAACCTCGGTCTCAGAGACAACCTTGGTCTCAGAGAAAACCTTGGGCTCAGAGATAACCTTGGTCTCAGGGAAAACCATTGTGTCAGAGAGAACCTTGGTGTCAGAGAGAACCTTGGTCTCAGACAGAACCTTGGTCTCAGATAGAACCTCATAATTTTGGTCTCAGAGAGAACCTTGGTCTCAGAGAGAACCTTGGGCTCAGAGAGAACCTCAGTCTCAGATAGAACTTCGGTCTCAGAAGGAACCATTGTCTCGTAGAGAACCTTGGTCTCAGAGAAGACCTTGGTCTCAGGGAGAACCACTGTGTCAGAGAGAACCCTGGTCTCAGAGAGAACCTTGCGCTCAGAGAGAACTTTGGGCTCAGAGATAACCATTGTCTCAGAGAGAACCTTGGGCTCAGAGAGAACCTTGGTCTAAGAGAGAACCTCAGAACCTTGGTCACAGATAGAACCTCGGTCTCAGAAGGAACCATTGTCTCAGAGAGGACCTTGGTTTTTGAGAGAACCTTGGGCTCAGAGAGAATCTTGATCTCAGAGAGAACCTTGGCCTTAGATAGAACACTTTTCTGAGGAAAACACGTTTGGTCTGTGTCACTAACTTATTGCAAGCCAAGCGTCCCATGCTCTTGAAGCCAGAACTGAAGTATTTTGTTTGTTTACCGAATACTGCCAGTGCCTCTCTCTCTCTCTCTCTCTCTCTCTCTCTCTCTCTCTCTCTCTCACTATCATTCGTTCTCTGTCTATCGTTCTCTCTCTTTCTCTATCACTCTCTCGCTCTCTGTTTGTCTCTTTTTTGTTACTCCCCAGCCTCCAGCCATCAGAAGCTGACCTTCAGCTTCAGCATCCTCCGCTACCCATCACTGCCAGTGGAGCAGAAGGATACAATCCATGGCATGCCTGCAAACAGACTTGAGAGCAAGAACGAACGTACACATCTACTATGGAAACTGGTTAGGTAGAAACAGCCTTAAATTTAATTAACAATGTGCACTGACCTACTACCATATGACAGCTGGTTAATTATACTAGAAGTATTAAAATAATAACTTTTGATGTTTTTAACAGATAATTCTGAACAGGTGGCGCGGTCAACGTTTTTTTCTAATTTTATGTGTTTTAGATCCTGATGTATTTACAAGGATGACATGACGTAGTGAACACTTCCACTGACACAACTACTGTGACAGTCCCAACATCCTGGTGACAGAATGGCAACCTCCCAATGACACAGTGCCAATGTTTCTGCAACACACATGCAGCATTCCTGGTGACACAGTGACAATCTCAACAGTTACACAATGACAATTTCCTTCATGACACTGTGCGACACATTGGCCATGTTCCTGGCAACACAGGTCCAATGTCCTGGCAACACAGATCCAATGTCCTGGCAACACAGATCCAGTTTTCCTGGCAATACAGACCCACTGTCCCTGGCAACACAGACCCAGTGTCCCTGGCAACACAGATCCAGTGTTACTGACAACAGGTCCAATGTCCTGGCAACACAGATCCAATGTCCTGGGAACACAGACCAATGACCTGGCAATGCAGATCCAATGTCCCTGGCAACACAGATCCAGTGTTCCTGGCAACACATATCCAGTGTCCCTGACAACACAGATCCAGTGTCCCTGGCAACACAGATCCTGTGCTCTTGGCAACACAGATCCAGTATCCCTGACAATACAAATCCAGTGTCCCTGACAACACAGATTTAGTGTCCCTGACAACACAGATCCTATGTCCCTGAAACACAGATCCAGTAATGTTTGGCAACGCAGATCCAGTATCCCTGGCAACACCGATTCAATATCTGGTAACCTCTCATCATCCTTCATCAAGAGCCACGTGTCAGTTTCACCAAGACCAACAAGCTCTGTGAGTTATTCACGGTACCTCAATCATAACAGTTAAGTTAAATTGGATGAATAGAAAATAGTTAAACAGTCTCCTGACAGTGATGACCAACAGTTTGGTTCTACATTCCTGAATCAACATTGATCTCTGCATACATTATGTTTATTGCTGGATGATTAAGACGGCAAGAAGGACTTCGGTTTTAGTGAAATGATCCCAGAGGTGGAGTTATTCCTCCAGCTCTTTTGGCCCCTTCAGCTACTTCCAAAACTACATGACAGCCTCCAGATGTGACCTTTTATCACTCCCTTGGTGCTCAAACTGCCCCACAAAACCAGGCACAGTGACTGGTTAACTGCTCCAATACTGCCACAATATCCTGCTTTGTGCCACCCCTCAAGCCTGGAGACTTTCACAAACACCCTGTTTCACATCACTCCATAAACCTTGAGACTGCAACAAAACCCTGTTTTATGCCACCCAATAAACCTTCAGACTGCCACAACACCTGCTTTGTGCCACCATATAAGCCTTGAGACTGCGACAAAACCCTGCATTGTGCCATCACAGGAGCATGAAGTCATCTAGGCAGTGACATCACCACTGGCGACATCACCATGTTTTCCAGATGTAGTCATCCCAGTCAGATTGACAGCCCAGCTGAATAAGCCAACCTTCACACCTACCCAGGTTGATGCGACATCCATTAGACACACAGGTAACTTACCTCACATGCCTACAATGTCCTACATACACAGTGCAACCTTACTTACTACAAACCTGCAATTGTTTGTGATAATTTACAGGGCAAGATTCTTTTGGTTTCCACAGAAAGCAAACGGAATCGCAAACATTGCCGCAAAATTGCAAAACTATTTTGTAGCAAAAAACTTGGGAAGTTTGGTTGAGTGCTTACCAACACACATAAATCCTCAAAATGAAATATCCCGGAGTGTCCTTACAAAACTGCAAACCTTTAAAGAACCAAAAGTTTCCTGGAGTACTGTATTATTTCACATTCTAGACATACTTAATCTCGGCTATCTACCTGGAAGTTGTATAGGGAAAATACCATGCATAGGACATGACAAAATATGACACTGGGTAGTAATAATGTAACTTCTTTTGCACTGAAATCATGGAAAACCAAAGCTCAGAGATGCATCAAGGCAGTAGAGTTTACAAATCCCCAAAACGGAAAGCATTACAAAAACTGGTGTAAAAGCTGTTAGATATAAGGTCAAAAAGTGAAGGTTTTATAGGGAGGTGTCCTTTAGTTTTTATTGTAAAATTGTGTCATACTGCCTGTCTATTCTAACATAATTACTGCCCAAATATGTTTCAACATTTAAGCATAAACAACTGTAGATTTTAACATCAGTGTTTAAAAAAATCACTGAACTATTTTTCAAATAAACGAATAGGGAACTGGGATTATTCTGAGAAACATCACAACCCGAAGACATAGCTTATACTGTACAACATGGTTTTACGACAATAACAAACGGACCACCTCCTTTTAAAAGAATGTCAGATAGAAGAAAACTCCAAGATAGGCAAGTTGAGAGAATGGAATTGAAATAAGTCGACCATAAATAACAGAATACCTGTCTAGTCACGGTGTACGCTTATATCTCGCAACCGATTGTTTCTAACTTACAGCAGTTACATCAACTCCAAAATTGTTTGAAATTGATATATAACCCATGCATGTCATCATGTTATATACTGCATTGTACTTTGGTATGCTAGAGTAAATGGCTATGTAAGGCAGTTGAAATAATATCAACA
Source organism: Paraescarpia echinospica (assembly GCA_020002185.1). Lineage (NCBI taxonomy): Eukaryota > Metazoa > Annelida > Polychaeta > Sabellida > Siboglinidae > Paraescarpia > Paraescarpia echinospica. Next base: position 28,663,817 of record CM034537.1, on the reverse strand, counting down.
TATTATATCATACAAGCTGAAAAAATGAGTGCTCTGCCATTTATAAAGCATCATATATCGTGGGTGCTGTCGTATCACATATACCAATACATCATTGGATCATGGGAAACAATTACTTGCTACTATACATGTTTTATATACACGGCGAGTGTATAATTACCGTGTATTGTCATAACTACTTCCTTTTGACGTGCCTGTTATTTTATGACATGGCTATTTATTACTTGCTATGATAATGGATAATTGTGAATCAGTAGATAAGCATTGTGTATCTACTCAACTAGATTTAACAAGACTCCAACACAGACCTTGGCTTATCAAGATTCCAAAAAATATTTCATCTATATGCATAACTTATGATATGTATGTTAATTTTATTTTAACTTAACTATATTCACACTGCTAACATGTATACTTTGTCATATCTCATAAGTAATCTACAGGTGACCTTTCTGAAATATCACAAAGTATTGATCACAAGGGTTTGTGGTTTTATCAATTTGTGTGGTATAGTAGCCGTATAAGAGGAAGTGGATTGGCTTTACAATTATAATATTATAATGAAATACTTGAACTTGAATTATAGGTCTGATGTTTGTGCACTTAAACTACCAAACTGAAGACCACATGCAATCCTATTTTCATCACCACGTATAAAAAAAATTAAATTGACACAGTGGTACCACCTTTTGAGTGGAACATGTATTAATGCATATTGATGCTATTGTGGACATAAAAACTGGGCAGCGTTGTGGGTAATGTCTTGGTGCAGGTGGGTGGAAACAATACAAAACACTGTTTTTTTACTTTTATATACATATGATACCATCCCTAACATTAGGAACTGGTAGACATGCAATCTGATATGCTATCTATAAAGAAAACAATGATTGTATTGTTTCATAATCACCGAGCTGTCCCGTCTACACTGCTACTTGCAGCCAGGACTTGATCATATGTTAGAAAGTCAACATCACAGGCAATATACACAGTCTAAATCGTTACACTAAATTGTAAATATTTAGCTGGTTTTAGGGTGTTTCATCAGGAATATGGGCCAGCTTTCATATTTAATAACACATCATTTTAATGTAGTTTTCCAGAAAATCAGACAGAGTCTATGATAAAAGGTTACTTTATTAACAACATATTTATTTAAAAGACAAATCACAGGAAATAAGCACTTCAGTTGTGTGCTGTCCTTGTGTAAAATATATTAGGTATCTACAGCATTAGTTACTAGTGATCTCATGAAATACATATTATGAGTGTTTTGCAAAGAGTAAGGATGTGATATAGACAACAGAGTCTTCCAAGTAGGTATTCCATAAGCAGATGCCTCCTGAGCAATCATCAAAGACAACACTTAATTTTTTTGTAATATATGAATACTGTAATATAATGTGATGTATATGTTTGAATGCACATACAAAGATCATTTCTTTGTGTATAAAATAACATCAAATATTAACATTACTAATGTTAAAATATATCGCGTTGTAGCCATTTAGCACAGAAGTTGCATCTTTGTTCATAGAAATTCAGAGATATTTCTTGACAACCTGATATGATATTACATAAATAAACATGTCAACATTGTTTGTGTACTGCAAAAATACATTAAAGCCAAGTTTTCAAGCCAAAATGCCTATGCTAGTAGTAGCAAATATTTGTGGGTAACGATAACAATAAAAGAAATGTCTTAGCTAATAATAATCGGCCGATATTCTTGTTGTCCCATTTTTACAATGTTAATATTGGGCAGTAGTCACAACTCTTACACAGCAACCCATCAATCTTGGGCTGAAATTATTAATATGATTAATTTGATCATGTAAACAAAACAGTTCTCTATTCTGTCACTCATGGACAATTGTTAAGTAGTTCACATAACTATTTTACCACATAATTAGTACATAGATGATACGAATCTTAACTCACGATTCCTTCTCCTGCAATACTACTTCATGTTTTCAAATCACTTGATGATCTTGCCTTCCATAATCCAACATATTTCATAACAAACATTTTCTAAAATGCCTGAACATTCTGTGTTGTAATATATTTATTATGACTTAATTCCCTAACCCTTTCAAATGTCCATACTTCAGCATGATCACTTCCAAATGTCCATACTTCAGCATGATCTCTTCCAAATGTCCATACTTCAGCATGATCACTTCCAAATGTCCATACTTCAGCATGATCTCTTCCAAATGTCCATACTTCAGCATGATCACTTCCAAATGAACACTTAGCAAGTCCAATGCAAGATGAAATGAACATTTAGCAAGTCCACTACAAGACGAATATATTAACACAACTATCATGATCAATAAAAGCTGTATTTCATAAACGAAACATTACCAATTTCTCACAAGTGTGTACGATGGTCAGCTATATTGGTTTGTATTGTCTCTGTTTACGCCAGTTTTGTTTGCAGGGTTCTCACTTGATGTCACACAATAAGGCCACGCCCCGTACGATCCAATGATCGGGGTTCTGCGTGCTCTTCAACTCGACTGATGCGATATAGGTGAGATCAGTTCTCCGCTGCTTCTTGTAGACTGGACATGAATACATCTTCGGGTCAACGTCTTTGGTCAAATGTGCTGATATATGGATGATGGGTAGTGGCTCGAAAAGGATTTTCGGCTTCGGTTCCATTAGACGGGCCCCACGGCGATCCCAACCGGCGCCCTCTAGGAAGAGGCCAAAGACATACACGCCTTCTGTTGGCGGGTTAACTATGTCGTCTTTGAGACTGCGAGTAACCTCGTTGTGTAAGACGACCATGTCGAGGGCCCATCCCTTGTGTGCCCGCGTCACTTCCTGTTAACACGACACAACGTCAGTGAACACAGTCAAACTGGGCATTCTTCATAAACAGTTACACCTGATCAGTGCACCATGCAAATGAGCTGATACTTCTACGAACTTGAAATTATGAAATAGTCATGGATCTACATCTCACAACATAGTATATTGCACTTGTGTGTAATAAAAAAAGTATCTTTGCAAATGTTAAATACTATTATGCTGATTTGGTGGATATAAAATGCCGGTAACCATATATATTCTGAACATGTATAGCTTCACAGGGTCGTTCAACTGTCAACATGTACCAATCTGTATAGAGTGTACTCATTCTCCAATCCCCCTCCGTCCCCAATATTAGCAAGTTAAAATCTCAATCACTTTCTAGATTGAAAATCATGTGTAGGTATATAACCGTGTTATGACAGGGTACATACAAGATATGACAACAACCATCAAGTAATGTTTACAAACATTTTATTTATAATCACAACGACTGACCAACATTTAAAAAGTTAGTACATGAACCTCGATCCTGCTCCCACATTCGTACGCTTTGTATGAATAGGCAAATATTGGTAATTGTGTATGACCCCCCTAGATGTCACATGACTGGGTGTTACATGACCTCATGATGTACATACCTGACGCATGGCAGTGAGGAAGCCCTGAGCGTTGAAGAACCCGGTCATCCAGAACGTGTTCGGTCGACCGTTGAAACACCAGTCGCTGAACTGTGAGTTGCGTTCGATCAACTCCGTAAACCAGAAACCAAGTGTACTCGAGTCCCAAGAGATCTGTCAACCGAAATAGTCACACATCCGTTATTTCACGGTTTTCCAATAACTAGTATTGATTGGTACAATGTTGTTCTTGAGATATCTGTGACACTATTGTATAATAAAAGTAACATTTGGTAATGAAAACAGCTTACAATATTTGCAAAACTATTTTACAAATTAAATAACAAAAGCTCTTAACTCATAACTAATCCTAAGAAACAAAAGTAAGATACTATATAGAAGCAAGGTACAACATTCTGTGATGATGCACTAAATGTTCATCACTAATGAGTCCTGGACCTAGCTTCATTGGTAACTTACTAAGATTTCTGCTTGTTTAGTTTATACACAAGTTTGCACAATTGTTTACATACAAAATTAAGTACACAGCATTTACATACGTAGATGAGGATGGTAGGTGTTAACAACCATTAAAGATGTGTAATATCCAACAGCTGAAGGTGATATCCAGCAGTGTAAGAGGCTAATAATGAATGACTCCATAAAAAGGTATGTTTTCATGTAACGCTGTATCTATTCCACATGACTGCTCAAAGTGCTTTACACTTTAATCCCTGACAGAGCTGTCCAAATCAAACATCTCGGCTTCCATGCAAAGCATTCCATAGGGCAAGGCAAGTGAAGATAACAATATAAACCCAAGATACCCCTCTCCAACTTCAACAGACAAAATCAAGTTGTTAGTGTGACACTGTCCAACCCACCTTCTGCCACACGGCGGGTATCTTCGCATCGTACATGCTGTCAAGCGCGTCTCGCAGATTCTCCGACATGATGATGGTGCCGTCTATGGCGAGTTTGAGGTCGTTCAAGGTTGTGCGGACCGTGGAGATGACCCGTTGCATGCGGTCAATCTCCTGCTGAAGGAAGATGTTCATCGGTGCCAGACTGTCCATCTTCGCTAGCCTTGCTTTCACCTCAAAGGGGATGTAGTTGCTGGGCAGTTTGTCGAGCATGTCGTCAGCGAGCCTGTAGATGGTGGCCTCGCGGGTCTCTCCTGTCCCACCAGAGCTGTCCTTTGGCTGGATGCTCAGGATCGTATCGAGGATATTCTTCGCTGTCACACTCTGGTATCTGTAATAGAAATGTGATCGATTACGATTAATCTTATAATGTATAGTGTACACATTGTATAGTGTACACACGAGTTGTTCGCCTCATCTTTTTCATGAATGTCTAGGGTGAGGCTGGCTTTGATACTTGTCCTCGATTTATTTTTTCTTTCCCCTTCACTGTTCTTGCAGTGCTGTCTCCAACAACTGTCTCTACTCCACTCTATCTTTTGTTTTCATTCTCCTCTCCCAATTCCTCTACATTTCTCTTTACACAATCCTCCCATATCAGTCTTGGTCAGCCTCATCTTCTTTTACTGGCCACTTTCTAGGCATGTGGTTTCTTTGGAAAACCATTCTCCCATGAATATGAATACTTTACAAATGAGAGCACAAACTAGAATTATAAACAAGAAAATTATAACGACTATAATAATGATTACAGTGACTTTTTCCAATTTTGACAACTGTAATTGAGTACAAGCAAAAACCTATGCTCTAAGATAAGCAGATAAAAAGCTATCTCCAGCATATGCAACAAACACCTCTAAAAATTTGCAAATTAAAAAATAATACTGAAGTACGTACGTGATATCTGCATTGGGATGTAATCCAAACACTTCGGGGGTGTCGTACGCAGGCAGAAGTTGTATGAAGTCAATATATTCCTCAAGTTTTGCGATGCGCGGGATCACATAGCCCTTGTAGAAGTTGAAGGATGACTGGAACATGTTCTCCCCAAACCACACCTTGCAGAATGTGATGAGGAGTCGCTTGTCGAAATCATCTGTCACTCGGCCCCCGTACTGAATCTCACCGAACATGTAGCGCACTGTCGTCCAGTTGACTCCCTGAACACACAAGACATTATGACTTCTTGTGACAAACTATGTTTTCTTGTAAAATGTTAACACCCGTCCACAGTTGATTTGGTGTATGAATAGTAATGATTGGCATGTGAATAAAATATATAATAAAACAGTGTACACATTTGCTAAAATCACAGAAACAATTGACTTCCATCATTAGATCAGTTCACTTGCGAAAGTGTGACTAGCTCATCACATTCTGATTGAAAATTTAATAGAGGAGGGATCTTTGATTTAACAAGATTTAAAAATATCACTGTCCAAAGCTATAAGCTCCAAACGGCTTTACTGTCATAACAGCCGACAATAAAAACTGACAAAAAGTGAAAGACACTAGAGTGTGCATACATGATAATATATGTGACATTGTTTGGGACTGTTGGCATAAACAAGTTTCATAACACAGGTTCACCATAAGAAATAACTGTATTATAAATGGGGGGGCATGTAAATTTTGAATTAAAAACGTATCCAGAAGAAATTTATTTTACTTGTAATTTATTTGAACATTTTGGGAACAATGATTTACTCTGCATGTAAACATTTTATTCTGAATATTGTTGTCTGCTCATTTGACATTATAAAATCATGTTATATAGTATAAAATGTTTTGTAACAGACCAACCATCCAAATATGTTTTATTAAACCACTTTGTGTTGTGAAATTTTAATTGTTTCTGGAGGAAACTCGTTGTTTATATGGAAGTTCACCATTTATGAAGGTGTAGCCTCATGATCTAAGCCACGATGACAGCCTACTGACATTAGAAATTCTGCCCCGTCAAGTCAAAACCTTCTTCAAAATTATCCCAGCTCACTATTCGGAAAACTGAGTGACAGCACGATAATATTTTAAACATTGAACTGTTGAATTCTGAAGTTGTTTCTGCTCCGTTAAAACACACTTGGGCAGTGACAGTAAATTAAAATAGATATATGGTTTATACTGTATATAACATGATTCTACATTAACAACTCCCTTTAATAAGAATTCTAGTGAAACAAAATGAAGATAATAAAGTTTTTAGTGGTCAAGCAACATGCCTTCTTGATGTCCATGTCATCAAGGTGGTTCTGAACAAACTGGACACTGGCGTTGAAGTCGGCCGTGTTGAACTCATATGGAATGTTCCAGCCGAGAGGACCAAACTTGCGCCTCTCCTGCACAACTGTGTGCAAGAACGCCACACCAAACAACATCGGCTTCCACTGGGGCATGCTGCTGATGTCGAGGAAGTCTTGCGCCATGCCCGCGTACGTTCGCTTCAGTCCTGCCTTCACGCCCTGTGGCGGCTCGTTCGTGAACTTGATCGACATCTGGTTGACAATATATGCGACAGATATGACATATGTACTTACAGAAGTATATAAAATATAAATGTCTAAACTTACCACTCACGATGTAGTACACTCAATAACATTCCATATAGTCAAAGAAGTTCCACACATGACGATCAGGCTTCTAAAACATCACCACAGGATGATAAACAGTGTCGCATAAGTTGACAGTCCATAAGATGAATGCAGTGGTTTTCATTTGTTCAAACCACCCCATACCCCACCATTGCGAGGAGGGGACTTAAGATTTCAAGGATGCCAATTGGCTTCCAAAACCACAGACAACAGCCACTGGATTTAACTGACGTCACATGGCTGTCTCTCCCGCCACACACCACCCACTTTTGATATCGACAACAACATCAATGTGCATTAATACCCATTCCATTCAACAGGTGGCAGTAGTGTAGAAGTTTATTTTCCCTGCTCTACATAGTGAGAGGTTCGCAAGAAACAGACCTGTAAAGAAGAACTTCGTCGCTGTCTTAAATACCAGTAGGCAGTAAGTTAGTAACATAACAACAACCACTCACCCACACATAATGCAACACATCTCCTGGTGACAGCAAATTTACGGAACCGTCACAAGAACACACACGACACATCTTCTGGTGACAGCAAACTTACGGAACCACCTCAAGAACACACACGACACATCTCCTGGTGACAACAAACTTACGGAACCGTCACAAGAACACACACGACACATCTCCTGGTGACAGCAAACTTATGGAACCACCTCAAGAACACACACGACACATCTCCTGGTGACAGAAAACTTCCGGAACCGTCACAAGAACACACACGACACATCTCCTGGTGACAGCAAACTTATGGAACCACCTCAAGAACACACACGACACATCTCCTGGTGACAGAAAACTTCCGGAACCGTCACAAGAACACACACGACACATCTCCTGGTGACAGCAAACTTACGGAACCACCTCAAGAACACACACGACACATCTCCTGGTGACAGAAAACTTCCGGAACCGTCACAAGAACACACACGACACATCTCCTGGTGACAGCAAACTTACGGAACCACCTCAAGAACATACACGACACATCTCCTGGTGACAGCAAACTTACGGAACCACAACAAGAACACACACGACACATCTCCTGGTGACAACAAACTTACGGAACCACCACAAGAACACACACGACACATCTCCTGGTGACAGCAAACTTACGGAACCACCTCAAGAACACACACGACACATCTCCTGGTGACAGCAAACTTACGGAACCACCTCAAGAACACACACGACACATCTCCTGGTGACAACAAACTTACGGAACCGTTACAAGAACACACACGACACATCTCCTGGTGACAGCAAACTTACGGAACCACCACAAGAACATACACGACACATCTCCTGGTGACAGCAAACTTACGGAACCACCACAAGAACACACACGACACATCTCCTGGTGACAGCAAACTTACGGAACCGTCACAAGAACACACACGACACATCTCCTGGTGACAGCAAACTTACGGAACCGTCACAAGAACACACATGACACATCTCCTGGTAACAGCAAACTTACGGAACCACCTCAAGAACACACACGACACATCTCCTGGTGACAGCAAACTTACGGAACCGTCACAAGAACACACACAACACATCTCCTGGTGACAGCAAACTTACGGAACCGCCTCAAGAACATACACAACACATCTCCTGGTGACAACAAACTTACGGAACCGTCACAAGAACACACACAACACATCTCCTGGTGACAGCAAACTTACGGAACCACCTCAAGAACACACACGACACATCTCCTGGTGACAGCAAACTTATGGAACCACCACAAGAACACACACGACACATCTCCTGGTGACAACAAACTTACGGAACCACCTCAAGAACACACACGACACATCTCCTGGTGACAGCAAACTTACGGAACCACCACAAGAACACACACGACACATCTCCTGGTGACAGCAAACTTACGGAACCACCTCAAGAACACACACGACACATTTCCTGGTGACAGCAAACTTACGGAACCACCACAAGAACACACACGACACATCTCCTGGTGACAGAAAACTTATGGAACCATCACAAGAACACACACGACACATCTCCTGGTGACAGAAAACTTATGGAACCGTCACAAGAACACACACGACACATCTCCTGGTGACAGCAAACTTACGGAACCGTCACGAGAACATACACGACACATCTCCTGGTGACAGAAAACTTACGGAACCACAACAAGAACACACACGACACATCTCCTGGTGACAACAAACTTACGGAACCACCACAAGACCACACACGACACATCTCCTGATGACAGCAAACTTACGGAACCACCTCAAGAACATACACGACACATCTCCTGGTGACAACAAACTTACGGAACCGTCACAAGAACACACACAACACATCTCCTGGTGACAGCAAACTTACGGAACCACCACAAGAACACACACGACACATCTCCTGGTGACAGCAAACTTGCGGAACCACCTCAAGAACACACACGACACATCTCCTGGTGACAGCAAACTTACGGAACCGTCATAAGAACACACACGACACATCTCCTGGTGACAGCAAACTTATGGAACCGTCACAAGAACACACACGACACATCTCCTGGTGACAGAAAACTTATGGAACCGTCACAAGAACACACATGACACATCTCCTGGTGACAGCAAACTTACGGAACCACCTCAAGAACACACACGACACATCTCCTGGTGACAGCAAACTTACGGAACCACCTCAAGAACATACACGACACATCTCCTGGTGACAACAAACTTACGGAACCGTCACAAGAACACACACAACACATCTCCTGGTGACAGCAAACTTACGGAACCACCTCAAGAACACACACGACACATCTCCTGGTGACAGCAAACTTACGGAACCACCACAAGAACATACACGACACATCTCCTGGTGACAACAAACTTACGGAACCACCTCAAGAACACACACGACACATCTCCTGGTGACAGCAAACTTACGGAACCACCACAAGAACACACACGACACATCTCCTGGTGACAGCAAACTTACGGAAACCACCACAAGAACACACACGACACATCTCCTGGTGACAACAAACTTACGGAACCACCACAAGAACATACACGACACATCTCCTGGTGACAACAAACTTACGGAACCACCACAAGAACATACACGACACATCTCCTGGTGACAGCAAACTTACGGAACCACCACAAGAACATACACGACACATCTCCTGGTGACAGCAAACTTACGGAACCACCACAAGAACACATACGACACATCTCCTGGTGACAACAAACTTACGGAACCACCACAAGAACACACACGACACATCTCCTGGTGACAACAAACTTACGGAACCACCACAAGAACACACACAACACATCCAGAACCAAGACATCCGCCTCACCTGCAGGAATGTGATGGGGAACTTGGGGTGTACTTCTGTGGTCACCCACAGTCGGAAGCTGTCGTGGATGGTCTCTGCCTCATTCACCTGGTCCATCACCTCCACCACGTAGTCAAGACTGAGGTGACAGTTCTGAAGCAGCACCCAGTCCCCGTTGGCCAGGGCCAGGCCCACGAAGCGCCTCGCATGCACCTCTTGGCCCTGACCCATCGAGATTGCGTGTAGGTCTGAAGCAAAACGCACTCACATTAGCACACATTGTGAACATAGATTTTATAGTTACTATGTTTATGTTTTTTTTTAAATCTTAATATAATGAGGTATTTTTACAACCGTTTTCAAAGCATTTATTCAAACAAATTAGACAAAAACATTAAAGGTACATATTAAGTATACAAAACATACAGTAAAATGTTTAAAGGGAGTAATATTGAAGTAAAACTACTTACGTTTTATGTATTTTAGTTATTTATAATACATTTTTATTTATGAATCTCTAACATATGTATATATAATAAATATATACCTATATATAAATGTATATTTTTAAAAACTAATGATTCCTTGCATGTTTTATGTACCTATAAACGGTTGATACACAAATTATGCCACAAAACCAAATGTTTTTTTTCTTTTCATATATTAAAGCTCATGCATATCTATATTAAAATACATAAGTAGGCTTGATACAATTATGATACCGCACTGGCGGAAAATACATCATTAGCCCTGACACAATTCTGACACCACACTGTTGGATCAGAATGTTGATTTTGCATGGTAAAACACACATGACTACCCACCTATCTTCTGTTTCTTGGCGAGCTGTTCGATGTAGTTGGTGGGGTCGGAGCCCATGGACAGGAGCCCAGTGAGCGGGGTGTGACTGTCACTCTCCTGCCACATCTTCTCGATGTCGAGGATCACGCCCTCGGCGTACTTGTCCCCGAGGGAGTCTGCGATGTATGAACGGGCCTGCGAGAGGGTGCGGTCGGGGCACCAGGACCGCACTAGGAGGAGGCGACGGAAAACATCCAGGGACGTCTCGTAGCCATCAGGGATCGCCTCCTTCTCTGGTGCCTCCTTGTCAAACCATGTCTTCCAGCTCTTCTCATTGCGACCAACCTGAAGCAGTTAAAAAATATATTGTTAATAATAATATTTGATTTAATATATAACTAGATCCAATTTTAAATTGTGTGTGGCGCTTTACACCATGCAAGACGAATATGGTTTTATATAATTCCTAAATAAACACACATCCTCTATAAATAGTATAAAAGCTATTTTAAATAAATGTAAAATCTTTGCATCTTGTCTAATGATCATACACTAACTACAACAATGATATTCTAAATTAATATGTGTTTAATAAGTAATTTTTTTAATGCATAAATACATTTTGAATGTTACTAAACTATTAACTTACATTAGTAAAATACAAATAAATACAGTAATTAAACAAATCAACTAAATTAATTATTTTATCAATGTCACACTAGATTCAAAGGTCAGTGATGAAAAATATATAGAAAGGTCCACCTAAATTATCAGACTACAGTGTCCTGGTATCCATTTTGCTCATTGATGTGGATGTATAAATCGCTTGCTAGTTACATCTACTGAGCTGGTTTTATCCAGGAGCCAAAGACATTGGATGTACACCCCCACATGCTTATTGGAACGCAAAATTTGACACAATTTCATGTGTCAAATATTTGTCAAGTGTACAGTACGCTTAATAGAATGAATACGTTATGTCATGTAGTTGTTGTCGTCAATTTCATGATGTATCACACAAGTGTCACATTTGTTTTTCAGCTCCAGTAGGTCCAAAAAACCAGTAACAGAAGTGATAACATTGGTAACAACTACAAGATACTTGATACATATATATATATATATACATATACAAATAAATACTTCAATATAGCATGCATAAGCTGCAGTAGTATCAATAGTGTACACAAAATACTTGAATATATGTGTATCATGAACTATAACTATGTAAATTAACGCAGGAAAATTTCACAGAAGCAATGTTTTTAGTTTCACACCTATCAGCAAAGCGTGAAACGATATGAAAACAAACGAATATTACATACACGATTGCTACCCAAAGAAAAAACACCAGAATGCTGGTGTACAAGGAAGCTTTGGCTTATCAAGAATTAAACTTTCTTGTTTCTCGATCTGTATAATGTGCCCTTAAATATAAATATGTAAACATAAAACTGTGTATATAGTTCTAGTAGACTGTACCTGGTCTAGAATTCCTGAGAACTGGATGAGGTTGGAGAGTTCAACCAGATTGAGCCACGTCAAGTCAGCGATCCACTTGGCTGGCTTCGGCTGAACCACGTTGAGATCTAACGCGGCGCCACCTGGAGGAACAATAGGACTGCATAAATGTTAAGCATATAGAGAATGATACTTTTTAACCTATGCCTGTGGTGTGGTAGCACTAATTATATACTAACTAAAATGTTGCCGTTGCAAATGTAATTAGACAATTATGTAATTAATTTTTTTTTTATAATCGTGATAAAAAGAACATTTCTCCTTGTTGTCTTTATAAGACACACTTTTCATTTACAACAACGCCCACTGAGTCAATCACAAGAGACCTCGATTGTATCTTTAATGAGGGTCATGAACTCTTGACAGTACCTTTAATGAGGATCATGAACTCTTGACGGTACCTTTATTGTGGGTTATGAACTCTTAATGGTACCTTTAATGAGGATCACGAACTTGTGACGATATCTTTAATGAGGGTCATGAACTCTTGACGGTACCTTTAATGAGAGTCACAGACTCTTGACTGTACCTTTAATGAGGGTCATGAACTCTTGATGGTACCTTTAATGGGGGTCATGAACTCTTGACGGTACCTTTAATGGAGGTCATAAACTCTTGACAGTACCTTTAATGAGGGTCATGAACTCTCGATGGTACCTTTAATGAGGGTCATGACCTATTGACGGTACCATTAATGAGGGTCATGAACTCTTGACAGTACCTTTAATGAGGGTCATGAACTCTTCCCGTCGGACCTTATGTGAGGCCATGTCAATCTTGAGTGCCATCAGCAAGGTGAAGGTCATCTTGTGTTCTTCGTACAAGCCTCGGGCAGCATACTTGAATACCTCAAACGTCATGTACAAAATGATGTTGGTTATTCTCTTCGCAGGAATTGGTGACTTTGTTGCTCTGTAAAAAGAAAACCAAATAACTGCTGTCAACATCTTGATGGAAAACAAATGTTTTACAGGAAAAAACTGTTAGTTTGCTAGTAAAATCTACTAGATCACCTTCAATTTTTGTTACTTTACAGACAATATCTTACAAACTTACAAATATACTTTTCAATGGAGTTTAGTTATGTTAAACAAACAATTATTAAACGAACACTCCTAAATTGCAAAAATACTTCAACCAGCATGTGATTTAAATACAAAAATTGTGACACAACTCTCCACACCATTCAATATTTTTAGACCAATATTCTCATTTCAGAACTTCAATGTTGGGTTAGCATCATATTCTGACTTCTACACAGGGATGAAACAAGAGATGTAGTTTAATTAACACATAAGATAATACACACATAGAACGTGTAAGAAGGAATCCTAAATGTTATATAAACATCGTCTACTAACTAAGGTTTTACAGAAAGGTATTAATCTCAGATCATCTCTTTCACAACAACTTTTTGTTCCTAGAACCAAGCTTAACATTGGCTAACATGCTTTTTCTGTAGCTGCACCCAAAATCTGGAATCAATTCCCTATCACTTTAATATCATCTGAAACTATAGCTACTTTTCAATGTTTTTCGTGAAAAAACTGAAGACTTATTTATTTTAAATTGCATTCCCACTCTAACCTTCAGCGGTCCCTTGCCCTAATGATGACTTTTGCTTGTCCCTGTTAACTCGAGATTCCTGGGGATATAGGCGCTACAGAAGTTTATTATTATTGCTAACTTCTTTTGTGCCTAAATCCTAGGAAACCAAGCTGATGGGTGATGAAGACTGTTACAGAGCAACCAGGAGGAAGAACATAAGAGTATACCCAGACCTTGCAATGGAGAGATCGAAGATATTGAGGAACTGCTTGAGGGAGGTTTGGTACATCATGTTGACAAAGCTCATCTCTGTGATGAGGAAGTAGAGGATACTGCCCCTGGCTGCCACTGGTCGGTACTCCTCACGCGCAATGTTGATCTTCACCTCCGTCTCCGCGGCTGTCTGTAGCTTCTGACTGACGTCGAGAGCGGTGACTTTGGTGACATTGAGGACATTGATGAGGTCTTCGTCGTCGACGAGAGAACCCTTGGTGCTGGTGAGACGGTACAGGAGGTTGTCCTCCAGCTCCTTCATCTTAAGCTTGTTCGCCTGCACGTCTTCCATCAACTTCACTCGCTCACTCTCCAGCTCCTACAAGCAGGGTGGTTACACACATATGTACATAGGGTGGCTATATGGTGTGATTACATAAGTGCACAGGGTGGCTACACTTACATAGACAGGGTAACTACTTCACGTGTGTGTGTGTGTGTGTGTGGTGTGTGTGTGCGTGTGTGTGTATGCATGTATGCAGGATATTAAAATATTTCATATTTCAGCACCTTTGATAAATGTTTAATGTTTGTTGAATATGACGGATGCATGGAGATAAGCTAAGACAGTATGAAATAAATTATGATTTGTGTATGTGATGTTTTGTATCCAAGGATATTTGTTGCGAAATTGGATAATTAATTATGTGATTGTCGATGTCTGTTATTTAGTTATATGAAAATGCTTGTGTGATTATATGTCATTGTTTACACTTCTATGTGCTGCGAAATGTTTCTTAATTGCCATATGATTATAGTATGATGACACTTGAATTCTTCAAATGCCCTTGAAATGTATGCCAAATTCCCTCGTAAAAAGGCATAATAAACTGTCGTCTGAATCTGTGCACACTCAGTCATATATACTATCTAATAATAACAAACAGGAAATGAGCAGGAAATATTGACTCATAACTCTGAATGCCACGCTACAAGATTTTTATGTTCAAAATCATTGCATAAATTTGGCGATTTCTAATGAATAAACACTAAACATCACAGCTGACTTACAGACTTCTCTGTGAGAATGACCCGTCCCAACAACTGGTCCTCAAGCCCCTTCATCGTCACCGTGAAGTCGATGATGACAGTGCGAGCTGAGATCTCAGGCGTGTACGCCGGATTCGGCAGCTTGGTTGTGATGTACAACGTAAATCCATCCATCACGTCTATTTCCTTGTCTCCAACTTTCACCTTGTATGAGCGACCGAGTTTAATGAAGTTCTTCTCGAGGATGTTGTCGAGTGCGGGGTCAAGGTCTTCCCCTATGTCCTCTATGAGGAGGGGGCGACCGAGAGAGAGAGCATCCTCCAGGTGCTGGCGGAAGTACTTGTGGTTCAGGTTCGTCAGCTGAAACGCACGAGGATCTCATTAGGGTATCAAACATAGTCTATGCGAAGTCACAAGGTGGTGTTGATTAGGGGTGTCATATTAATAATAAGGTAACTTCTATTGTGCCTAAATCCTTGGAAACCAAGCTCAGAGGTAGATCACATGAAACTATAGATGCATTGTAATTAAATATGTGGTGGTGCATGGCTGTACCTATGTCAGAGTAATTCTGTTCAGAAATAGGTTTTTTAACTTTATTTTGTAATTATACGTTTTCTGTAATTTCACTTATTTATCAAGTTAACAGGACATGCAAAATACTACAGAAGGTTTACATACAATGGACTTAAAATATGTGATATTTTGGTCAAATTGTCTCTTATATCTAATGTTCTTTATATACATTTATCCATAACACAGTGAAGGACGGGGCTTCCAAAGTTGTTCCTTTTACGTGTTAATTCTTTACATCACTAGTCCTTATAGTGAGAAACCACTGTATGTCTTTCACCAGTTCTATTATTAACTATGCTGTTTATACACTGCATATTTATACCAGCTCAACATTTTGGGAAAATTATTTTACTGACTGTTTTCTTCATGTGTACTGGCAGTGAGCCTCTGCCCTACCTGCAGTTCATGGCTCTCCTCTCTCCTCTTCACCCAGTTCTTGCCCTGCGTCTGGGGGTCTATGAGCAAGGGGTAGCGTGATGCCTGGGTCACGATGATACCATTCTGGACGGACAACTCATCACTTGGCAGACCTTGTAGAGCCCACTCACCAACCTACAAGAGTCATACTAGTATTGTCATACAGTAGAATCCTCTAAAGCATTCACTCAAATCACTGACACAAAATGGCCTGATTAAAGGGGTGGCCTCACTACCCAGGCTGGTCAGATATATAGAATTACAGATGTTCAGTTCGCACAAAACTGTGTAAATGCATGTGCATGAATATAGCAAAGGTGTTCAATGTTATTTTTACTATAAACATTGTTTAATATTAAAAACATTATTTCTTGGCATTCAATCAAAATTAAATTTTATATACATATTATATACCAAGAATCTTGGGTTGAAGCACAAGAGAGAAAATAGTTTACCCAGAAATTGGAGTCAAATAGTGTTTTGTTCAAATACAAATACACAGCATTTATTTTTTGAAATATCTATAACCCAACAAATACACAAAATAAAAAATATGTCATATTGACGTATACGAACCATAGTCTGGTCTGTGAGCATGCTGACAATGTTGATGTCAGCCGTGAAGAGGATCTTCCTGTCTTTCAAATCATTCATCCAGTTCTTGCTGAGCAGTAGACGGAAGTCCTGGTTGAAGGGACCAGAATAGGAGAGGAAGGCTGTGGCCATCATCACATCTCCCACCAGTCTGAAACACCACAGGGAAACGTAAGTACATATATAGTGCAGTATCCTGTTTGTTCATAGGATTATTCAAAGTGCGTTACACTTCTCCTTCTCACTGTTAAGCTGAGTGCTAAAAAGGTAAATTCTTATATAGCTCAGTCCACAGGACTGCATGCTCAGAGCACTTTACCTTTACACCCTGGCAGACATGTTCAAGCGAACACCATCTTGAATTCTCTGCGAAGCATTTAGCCGTGCAGCAATTACTGCGCAAAGATAATTCGTACACAAACACCCACCACTTTCTACATCCAGGTACTCAATCCTACAGCTGATTGAACTGGAGCAATGTAGTGAACAAACTTGCCCAAGGTTTGAAATGGCAACAAGAAAATTCGAACCAGGAATCTCTCGACTGAGTCTGATGCTCTAACCACTGGAGCGCTGTGCTCCACACCAAAACCACCACCCTTGAATCAACAACAGTTACACATTTATCCCATGAGTGGAATCTTTTACTTCCTCTAACATAGACACCAGATAAGAAGGAAACTACAAACTTTAATCTCTCTTGTCAAAGACACATTGTTCCAATTTCCTTCCTAGTGCTAGATAGGTTGACAAGTTGTACCCAATGTAATGAAATATGGCTTGATGACTTGTGTGCAAACTACTCACCTTCCAATCTGTGCCTTGAACTCTTTGCTCTGTTCTGTCCAGCGCTCCTTCTCTCCCGCCAGCCCACTGATGAGGGCTGAAGCAGCCACCATCTTACGACGACAACGGTCAGCATCCTCTATCAACATCTGCAACGGACAGACACCTTTGGATTACACCTGTGAATGCAGGATGAACATGGATATACAACAAGTAGAAATTGTAAGTAAATTTGCTTCTACCATTATCCCTATACAAACATTTTGAAAAAGGTATTTTATGCAGAAAAACAACACAAGTCAAGTATACATTGAAACAGGCTAAGTTAATGACATTTATTAAAGCACTAGTAATAGTACACAACGATAATAAAATAAAATAATCAAAGCAAGCATGCCAGCCCTTGACTGCTAATTTCAGACAATACGTACAACTTGCAAATGTATCGTGTGGTCACACCATTGATAACAATATTATGACTAATAAGTAAATAACTACTGGCTAATATGTGACAGTCACCATATGGATGGGGGTCACTCCGTCACCCAAATTATGACCGACCCTCACCGAATACCCTCATAGCCAAATATATATCAGCTTGATATACCTATGGTGCCTATGTTTCAATTAATTAACGTTGTTTTTTCACATAAAACTCAGCATGTCCCCTTCGTTTACATACATCCATGTTTGTATGTGTTTTGTGTACGTGTTTATATACACACATATATACCCTGTACATCTGTTGGTCTGTCAGTTTGAATTACTGTTTACGTCATGAAAAATAATAAACATTATCATCTTTACAAACAGGAGTATAAAATGTTCTTAATATAATTTACACATGTGAACATTTGGCTTAATTTTTAAAATCTTATACAGTGCACATATTATTATTTTCCTTAGGTCCCCTATTATTATCATCTCTAATATCTACTTAATTTTATAATGTAAATTTATGTTTGTACAAACCCGAAGACAGGGTACTAGCCCCGGATTTGACGGTGTTAAAATAAAGTGTCATTATTATATCGTTCTTATATCAGCTACAGGGAAGACCTCTATCTGTGAGAGTTTGTCAGCATTCTGATACGTCATCGTGCCCTACCTGTTTCTCTGCCATGGCCTTGTCGTAGAGCGCCTGCACTACGTCCAGTTCCCGTTGTTTCTCATCCAGCTGGGCCTGGGCCTCGTTCAGGTCGGACATGGCTGCCTGTAGACGGGCCTCCTGCACTGCGAGGTTCGCCTGGTAACACAACACTACGTCTAAGGCACGCTTACAACATCCACATCTCCATGCAATGATTTTTTTAAATATAAGTAACACCACGGAAATTCTATATTTGTAATTTATTTCTTTAAAACGTGATTAATCAACTTTGTAATTACTTTGCAAAGTACATATGAAAATATATCATTTCATATTTATGTTTCTACGTAAGCTGCTTTGCCCATCTATAACATCTATGCACACACGTATGCAAAATGCACTTCTCAACACAGCAGTGCAGTTCAGATTGAGTGACCTCACGTTTCTTTATGACCTAAACTATTTTGTTACGTCACAACACGACCATTGCATTCAAAATTCAACTGTCATAAACCGACAGGAAATTAGCTGTGGTGATAGAGAACATACTTTAAATTGGCTAAACTCAATCATTAGAAGCATGAAATAAATACAAAATGATACCTGTGCATCATGAATTACACTGTAATCAAACTTAATAACACATATAATTGAATAGGCTGTGAACTTGTCCAATTACATAAGCTACTACACCACCATCTTGTCCAATTACATATGCTACTATGCCACCATATTGTCCAATTACATATGCTACTATGCCACCATCTTGTCCAATTACATATGCTACTATGCCACCATCTTGTCCAATTACAAATGCTACTATGCCACCATCTTGTCCAATTACATAAGCTACTACACCACCATCTTGTCCAATTACATATGCTACTATGCCACCATCTTGTCCAATTACAAATGCTACTATGCCACCATATTATCCAATTACATATGCTACTATGCTACCATCTTGTCCAATTACAAATGCTACTATGCCACCATCTTGTCCAATTACAAATGCTGTATGCCACCATCTTGTCCAATTACAAATGCTACTACACCACCATCTTGTCCAATTACATATGCTACTATGCCACCATATTGTCCAATTACATATGCTACTATGCCACCATCTTGTCCAATTACATATGCTACTATGCCACCATCTTGTCCAATTACAAATGCTACTATGCCACCATATTGTCCAATTACATATGCTACTATGCCACCATCTTGTCCAATTACAAATGCTACTATGCCACCATATTGTCCAATTACATATGCTACTATGCCACCATCTTGTCCAATTACAAATGCTACTATGCCACCATATTGTCCAATTACATATGCTACTATGCCACCATCTTGTCCAATTACAAATGCTACTATGCCACCATATTGTCCAATTACATATGCTACTATGCCACCATCTTGTCCAATTACAAATGCTACTATGCCACCATATTGTCCAATTACATATGCTACTATGCCACCATCTTGTCCAATTACAAATGCTACTATGCCACCATATTGTCCAATTACATATGCTACTATGCCACCATCTTGTCCAATTACAAATGCTACTATGCCACCATATTGTCCAATTACATATGCTACTATGCCACCATCTTGTCCAATTACAAATGCTACTATGCCACCATATTGTCCAATTACATATGCTACTATGCTCCCATCTTGTCCAATTACAAATGCTACTATGCCACCATCTTGTCCAATTACAAATGCTACTATGCCACCATCTTGTCCAATTACAAATGCTACTATGCCACCATCTTGTCCAATTACAAATGCTACTATGCCACCATCTTGTCCAATTACATATGCTACTATGCCACCATCTTGTCCAATTACATATGCTACTATGCCACCATCTTGTCCAATTACATATGCTACTATGCCACCATCTTGTCCAATTACATATGCTACTATGCCACCATCTTGTCCAATTACAGCTGTGTGCAATTTGCAAAGGTGCATTTTGATAAAAAAATACAGTGCATGTAATTTGCAAAGGTGCAGGTTGATAACAGAATACTGTGCGTACCTTCAGCGGCAACACCTCCTTGTTGATGCCAAAGAAGTATGCCATGGCCTTGGTCCAGGCGAGTAGACCGGCGACGTTGCCGCACACCTTGCGTGCATTCTCCAGGAAGTAGTCGTCCATGTCGAGGTAGGGCTGCAGCAACTCAACCGTCTCATCGTTGATCGTGTCCTTCGGGAAGGTCATCAACGCCTGCAGGAAGTTGCCACCAGCAAGCAGCTGCAGCCAACACAAGGAACGATTAAAATACGATTTCTTCCATGAAATATTGTAGTGCACAATATCTATAGTGTTCTACTGTAATGAAATTGTTATATTACGTTTTAGTTGATCACCACATTACAAATGCTGGCTGTTTGGGCTTTAAAAGTGCGCAAAAACATAATATTAAAAATATATATGTCTGCTTTGTGTCTGGACTGATGGGGATTGATGCAAAGAACACATCAGTACAAAAATGTACGTAACGGATCATCTCAGAATGTCAATGTCCGATATCAGCTCCTCATCCCCCAGACGAAAGTTTGTAAACATTCATCAATCAATATGTTAACAGTATCGGTCCGAAGCATAAAATATCGATGTCCAATGCCAGACAAAGCTGCCTCCCCTAAAACAAAGTAATTTCATCTGATATCGGACATAGACATTCTGAGATGATCCCTAAAAATGTTGTTTGATAATGCTAATCGTTTTGGCAAGTGTGATACACCTTTACCCGGCCTTACCTTGAGTGATTCACCCCAGGATGGTTTAATACACTCCCTCTCTGGGTCCTTTGTCACAGTGTCCACCTTGCGTTGGAAGAGCAGGAGGCAGCAATCCATGATACGCATGATCAGATGCGGGGGTTTGCCGAGCTTGCGGACGGTGGAGATGTCGGAGGGTTTGATGGTGTTGAGGGCATTCTCAGCTTCCTCCAGGGCAGGGCGGGCGGCCTCCAACTTCTCCTCTGCCACCCCCTTGTCTGCCTCGATCGAGTCGACGATCGCCTGCGCCCTGTCCTTCACCTTCTGAACCTGGTTTTTCACCTTCTCGGCAGCCTGCGCCTTCACCGTCACCTGGGAAAGGTCATTATTTCATGTCAGGGTGGACGAATAAAATGCCAGTGATTTGGATGTGAACAATACCCCCTTTCTAGGATTGTTATTGCACCTTGAAGAAGTAGTGTTGAACAGGGAAAGGGGGATATTTTTATTGTGGGTTACAACAGTTATGCTGGTATATTTCTGGTGGCTGGCTGACAGTGTGGGCTAGACAATGATGGAATGATCCCGAGTATGTAGAAAGATCGGGTAATATATAACGTAAAGCATCTCCCCTGCTAATTGTCTCATAAAATTATAGGATTCTATGAGAATTCTAAACCACGTCGGTGATTTAGCAAGCATCAACATAAAATCACAGGGGGAGATAACCGAGGTGAGAGATATTGTTATACTGGTTGAGTTGGATGTAACCAGACTAGAGAGCATGGTAGTGTAGTATATTTGGTATAAAAACCAGGCTTTCAACATTGGGGATTGTGTATCCCTCGTGACTGTGTATCCCTCGTGACTGTGTATCCCTCGTGACTGTGTATCCCTAGTGACTGTGTATCCCTGGTGACTGTGTCTCCCTCGTGACTGTGTATCCCTCGTGACTGTGTATCCCTCGTGACTGTGTATCCCTCGTGACTGTGTATCCCTCGTGAATGTGTATCCCTCGTGACTGTGTATCCCTCGTGACTGTCTATCCCTGGTGACTGTGTATCCCTGGTGACTGTGTATCCCTGGTGACTGTGTACCCCTGGTGACTGTGTACCCCTCGCGACTGTGTACCCCTCGCGACTGTGTATCCCTCGTGACGGTGTATCCCTCGTGACTGTGTATCCCTCGTGACTGTGTATCCCTCGTGACTGTGTATCCCTCGTGACTGTGTATCCCTCGTGACTGTGTATCCCTGGTGACTGTGTATCCCTTGTGACTGTGTATCCCTTGTGACTGTGTATCCCTGGTGACTGTGTGTCCCTGGTGACTGTGTGTCCCTGGTGACTGTGTGTCCCTTGTGACTGTGTGTCCCTTGTGACTGTGTGTCCCTTGTGACTGTGTGTCCCTTGTGACTGTGTGTCCCTTGTGACTGTGTATCCCTTGTGACTGTGTATGCCTGGTGACTGTGTATCCCTGGTGACTGTGTATCCCTCGTGACTCGGAGATCACGTTAATGACTGTGTATCCCTTGTGACTGCGTATCCCTCGTGACTCGGAGATCACGTTAATGACTGTGTATCCCTTGTGACTGCGTATCCCTCGTGACTCGGAGATCACGTTAATGACTGTGTATCCCTGGTGACTGTGTATCCCTCGTGACTCGGAGATCACATTAATGACTGCATATCCCTTGTGACTGCGTATCCCTGGTGACTGCGTATCCCTGGTGACTGCGTATCCCTGGTGACTGTGTATCCCTTGTGACTGTGTATCCCTTGTGACTCGGAGATCATGTTAATGACTGTGTATCCCTTGTGACTGTGTATCACTTGTGACTGTGTATCCCTTGTGACTGTGTATCCCTTGTGACTGTGTATCCCTTGTGGCTGTGTATCCCTTGACTGTGTATCCCTCGTGACTCGGAGATCATGTTAATGACTGTGTATCCCTTGTGACTGTGTATCCCTTGTGACTGTGTATCCCTTGTGACTGCGTATCCCTTGTGACTCGGAGATCACGTTAATGTCTGTCCCGTCTCAATTTGGCACGTAAAATTCCCAGTGCGGACGACAAGCACCCTGGCAGTAACCACCCTCAGTGCCAGCATAGAAAGGTCGGTTTGGGCGATAATGATCTGGAAAAGGCTGACTAGTTGAATGAGACCTCATCAGACCATAACATTGTAACCACAATATATACTCACCTCCTTGAGTACTTCGCTGGCCTTGGCGGAGGCGACCTCAAGCTCCTTTTCCTTCACGGCCAGCTCAATGCTGAGTTCATTCACAGACACAGACGCCTCGACAAGCTTCTCCAAGCCTACAACAGACAATGTGTATCAAGTCTTTTCAAGTTTTTCTAAGGATTGTTAGTAATAAAATTATTATTAAGATGGTTGTTTAATTTCTCACAAAGGAGATGGAGGGCAAACACAGCAGACAGGACATCAAAGGATACAAATGACGGACATGGTGAGGAGAGACATGGAGGTGGCAGAGGTTGTGGAGGAGGATGCAATGGACAGGGCACCATGGCAGATGACAGTCCTACTAGCCACTCCCAATATGTGATAAACATTCGAAAGGAGAAGATGATACACAGAGATATGGCAATGGAAACATGCGACACGAACCTGTGTTCATCCTCTCTGCCAGTTCTCCCAACTCTGTCTTCTTCTGGGCGTAGACTGTCTTGTAGCTGAGTAGGAAGGACAGGTAGGACTTGGGCGTTACATGGGTTGTGCGTCGGTACCTGCGGCAAACAGTGGGGACACATAGAACATCTTCATAATACCAGTGTGATGATTTATTTAACTTAAACACATATGTCATTCTGAACCCTTGCTGTCCCCCCGTTCGGTGAGAAGTTTGAAAAATATTCAAACACAACGGCTTTGGACTTCTCACTGCTTTACACTTTATCTCCTAGCAGATCTTTTCATGTGAACACCATCTCAACTTCTTGGGAAAATTCAGCCACGCTATAATTACTGCACAAAGGCTGTTTGCAACCAAGTGAACTATAGCAATGTGGAGTGAACAAAACTAGCTTTGAAAAGGCAGCAGAAGGATTTGAACCGGATTCTATCAACTGAGCACTTAGTGTTTTATATACTATGCTTCTGTGTCCGATATACCATTTTGTTTGGAAACAGGAAGTGAGAGAGAAGCCACAAACCTCTGGAAGTACTGCAGACAGATCTCAGCGACGCCGTCATGGAGCGTTCCCATCGTCTCTATCACCTGTTTCTTCATCTCCAGGCTACACTCCATCGGGAAGTTCGACAGGAAGTGGTCAGCCACCGCAATGAGTGCCACCTTGGGCCATCGCTGGAACCAGTCCATTGTGCAGCCGGAGATGAGGCCGGGAAACTTGAGGGCTCGACTGCGGAACTTCTCTCCCACCTAAAACACACACCGCAAGTTCATGTTATATATGGCAGGAATCATGCTCAGTGTTCACAGTCACATGTAATCAATGACTATTTGTGACAGATTTATTTGCATCTGTTCTAACTGTTAGTTTCCTATAATTAGTAACAATCGCATACAAAAGTAAAAACTATAAACAATGTGTGGGAAATGGCTAATCTGTTAATTATGGTTGTAATCATGAGTTTTGTGCAAACCATAATCGATTACACTCATTTTGTAAGTAAGCGAACATGTAATCACAATCACACATTTTAAGAGGCAATGTAATCAATTATATTTCTGACATAATGTATGGTTCACATTAGAGGAAGTGAATTAAGTTAAACATCTGATGTCTGATTGAAATTGACCTGGATTATAACCTTGATTATTCAGGCTCCACAATGAATTGCCAACAGATGGTGCTTGCACAACTACCTTGAATCACTTAGAAATAATATTTAAACATGTGAGAAAGTGCTACATGGACTTACAGGAGAGAAACATAAGATGACGTGCAGGTTGTGTCTGGCGCGAGTTAAGAAGTATTCGTAGAGGTTCTCATTGGTCGGTGGTCGCCGTGGATACTCCTTCTTCATGATAGGAACCAGCTCCTGCGTGATCTCATCCATCTCATCACGTGCAAACAGGTTGGACACCTACACGACACAATACCACATCACCTCACTATCACCAAGTGTGTGTGTGTGTGCACACGTGTGTGTCCATGCATGTGTATGCCTGTGTGTGTGTGTGTGTGTGTGTGTGTGTGTGTGTGTCCCCATCGGGTGTAGGTGTGTCCCCATCAGGTGTAGGTGTCATCAATGGATGTGTAACTGTACCCAGTAGGTGTGCGTGTGATTGTGTGCACTTGCATGTGTGTGTGTGATTGTGTGTGTGTATGTATGTATGCATGTGTATGTGTGTGCACGCATGTGTGACCGCTGTGTGTGTTCCTGTGCTCACCACGCCAGATGAGAGTACATTGTTAAGGTACTCGAGGAAGCTCTCGTCCTTGATGTCCTGGTCAGTGAAAATGAATGTGATGCCCTTTCCCTGCTGCCCGGCCACGCGGTACAGGAACTTGAGGTCCTCCAGCAGGTTCGACACATTGTACGACCTGCAACAGGGGCTCTGTGAGATACTGGTGACAACAACAGCAACAACACACATATCCATGTACAAAACCATTCCTGTGCCTGTGACGTGGTTACAATTTCTTAAGTGCCTCTGACACAGTTACTGTAAGGAGTAATTGCTTTTGGAAAAGCAACGTTTATAGCCAAATTAAAAACTTTCATGGTAACACAATTCGTGGCTTTACACAGAGAGTTAATAAATTCATCACTAAATGTGATAATTTGCAGTGATCTCACAGCTGGTTTCCTATCTGCATGGTTGCTCCATTTTGTGACATAAGCAGCGTCAGGTATAGCTAGGACGCGTGGTTCTATGGACGCTTGATGACGATTACATACCATTGAAGTTGGAGCAATAGTATAAACACACAGAGCATTGTGAACAATTGTACATAACTATATACTCTCCCACACTAACATAACTATGTACTCTCCCACACTAACATAACTATGTACTCTCCCACACTAACATAACTATGTACTCTCCCACACTAACATAACTATGTACTCTCCCACACTAACATAACTATGTACTCTCCCACACTAACATAACTATGTACTCTCCCACACTAACATAACTATGTACTCTCCCACACTAACATAACTATGTACTCTCCCACACTAACATAACTATGTACTCTCCCACACTAACATAACTATGTACTCTCCCACACTAACATAACTATGTACTCTCCCACACTAACATAACTATGTACTCTCCCACACTAACACTGATTTCAGTTTTCTCTCTCACTCAAAAAGAAAACTCATATCCTGGCAGTATACTGTAATTGCAAAGATTTCTAAACTATTTCCATATCTATGTCACACACATGTAGATTTTACAGCAAAACATTATTTAGTTGTGCTAAATAGGAACAAATCTTCAAATGTTCACAATTATATATTAGGTAAATTATTTGAAAATACACAAATTGCATTTAAAATAATATAATAGGAAATAGGAATGCTAGGCTGCACGTAAAAGACGAACCTGGTGAGCGTGATCTGGAACATCTTGTAGCCTGCAATAAATGATGCGAGCTTGGTGAGCGACTGTTTGCCGGATCCTCCGACGCCCACGAGAAGGGCATTACCCCTCGGGGTGCGAATGATGCGCGAGATCCTCACCAGGTGCATCATGGCATCCTCAAAGAAGACGAGATCCATCCCCGTGCCTCGGATACTCTCGTTGTACTGCGCCATGAACATCTGCAGCCGCTCCTTCAGCTGGTCGAAGTTGGCAATCTACAGACGACCAGTAGAACATTTATGGTTCTTATAAACAGGTCAAACTTGGAAGTGTTACCAGCCTGTATTTATGGGTTGGAAACACTGGTGCTGACAGAGAGACAGGAGAGGCTACGATTAGCAGAAAACAACTGGGTCTGGAAAATATGCAACATAACCTGAGAAAAGCGAAGGAAGATGAAGGAACTGAGAGAAGAAATTGGCATGAAAAAACACCTAAAGATGAAAGTAGTCAGAAACAGAATGTGATTGGCAGGACATGTGCAAAGAATGAGCGAAGACAGACTGTCAAAAAGAGCATGGAGAGAAGGAGAGGGAGGCGAACGGCGAAGAGGAACATCAAGGCCGAGATGGAACAACAGCATGAAATAGGACCTTGGATGAGCAGGTGTAAACAGCCAAGAATGGAAAATCACTGCGGACGACAGAGAAAGATACAGAGTTGACAAGAAAAGCGGAAAAGGCTACAAATTTAGTGACATGGACTCCACCCAGCAAGGGAACAAAGACGAAGATAAATAGGTCAAATTGTGAACAACATATAATAATGAGACATGTCTAGAGGCAGGTAATGAATCACAGACAAGCAAAACGCTACTGTTTGTGATGAAGAAAACAGGTTCAAACATATAATGCATTCCTAGTCATGTTGTAGGCAGAAGACAAGCATTAATTTGTTACTTACCATTTTGTTAGTTGGAAATAAACAAATATGATCGATAACAAATTTAACTCACAGGTTCGTAGATCTTGGGCATGTCAAAGTCCGTGTCATCGGGTTCATCCCCTGTCGCCTCGGGAGCATCCCTTCAATCACAGGAACAAAATCTTAACAAGATTTAACAAAACTGCTACCCAGAGAATTAACCCCAGATAGCAAGAGGACATAAAAACCTTTGGCTTACCCCTAGCCCAATTTTTTTCCATATCCTGTCCTTCTTTAGTTATTAAGTCTTATGTCAGCAATATATAACATTTTATTATGCACTAATTATTAAGAATAGAGAATATGTTGCTGGCATTACATAATTTGCAAAATAAAAAACTGGATAACAAATATGTATTTTGTTCATGCCAATCAAAGACATCCTTAAGAGTACTTGCAGCTTGGTGTAATACGGTCGTGTTACAAAGCTTACACAAAGCATAACAAACAGAATACTATCTATAATACACATTACTGAAGACTTATTTGAACATACTAGTGGCTTATCTGAAGACATTTGTGGCCAGTGAGGAGGGGATTGGGGGTCAATATAACATGTGGACAGTGAGGTGGGGATTGGGGGTCAATATAACTTGTGGACAGTGAGGTGGGGATTGGGGGTCAATATAACATGTGGACAGTAAGGTGGGGATTGAGGGTCAATATAACATGTGGACAGTAAGGTGGGGATTGAGGGTCAATATAACATGTGGACAGTAAGGTGGGGATTGAGGGTCAATATAACATGTGGACAGTGAGGTGGGGATTGGGGGTCAATATAACATGTGGACGGTGAGGTGGGGATTGGGGGTCAATATAACATGTGGACAGTGAGGTGGGGATTGGGGGTCAATATAACATGTGGCCAGTGAGGTGGGGATTGGGGGTCAATATAACATGTGGCCAGTGAGGTGGGGATTGGGGGTCAATATAACATGTGGCCAGTGAGGTGGGGATTGGGAGTCAATATAACATGTGGACAGTGAGGTGGGGATTGGGGGTCAATATAACATGTGGACAGTGAGGTGGGGATTGGGAGTCAATATAACATGTGGACAGTGAGGTGGGGATTGGGGGTCAATATAACATGTGGACAGTGAGGTGGGGATTGGGGGTCAATATAACATGTGGACAGTGAGGTGGGGATTGGGGGTCAATATAACATGTGGCCAGTGAGGTGGGGATTGGGGGTCAATATAACATGTGGACAGTGAGGTGGGGATTGGGGTCAATATAACATGTGGACAGTGAGGTGGGGATTGGGGGTCAATATAACATGTGGACAGTGAGGTAGGGATTGGGGGTCAATATATCATGTGGACAGTGAGGTGGGGATTGGGGGTCAATATAACATGTGGACAGTGAGGTGGGGATTGGGGGTCAATATAACATGTGGACAGTGAGGTGGGGATTGGGGGTCAATATAACATGTGGACAGTGAGGTGGGGATTGGGGGTCAATATAACATGTGGCCAGTGAGGTGGGGATTGGGGGTCAATATAACATGTGGCCAGTGAGGTGGGGATTGAGAGTCAATATACCATGTGGACAGTGAGGTGGGGATTGGGGGTCAATATAACATGTGGCCAGTGAGGTGGGGATTGGGGGTCAATATAACATGTGGCCAGTGAGGTGGGGATTTGGTGTCAATATAACATGTGGACAGTGAGGTGGGGATTGGGGGTCAATATAACATGTGGCCAGTGAGGTGGGGATTGGGGGTCAATATAACATGTGGCCAGTGAGGTGGGGATTGGGGGTCAATATAACATGTGGACAGTGAGGTGGAGATTGGGTGTCAATAGAACAGTACATATGGGTGGGTGACTGGGTGCTGGCTTCATCATCATCACGTATTGCGGGGATATGAAATCATCTTTCTGGTGCCATGTATCAAGTGGATACTGATGTTATTGTGGATATCAGAATCACGCAGCATGCTGGGTGATGCCTTGGCAGCCATGTCATTTATTTTGACTGCTGCGGTTCTGGAACCCATTTTGGAAAGCTCCAAATCTTTAGTCGCAAACGATGTTTTGGTGGGAGTTGGTGGAGGTTTGAAACAATAATTAAATACTATTTTTAGACTTTGTGAACTTGTGAGAAGACTCCTAACATGCATGCATAAGGAGTCACTTCAGGGCATTATGCTAGCTTATGTTCAAATATGGGGTCTTCTTCACAGACTGAATACTGGGTACGTAGCATCATTTTAATGCCACAAGCTATTTATGAACAGTACAGTATTAGACAAATTTGGGCAACGTTATGTTACGGTGAACTGGTGCCTCAGATACCAAATGTAGTATAAAAGTTTTTGATTTGTAATATCACGTGTACCTGTGTTGTACAATTGTGTGTGTGCATGCAAATGTGTGTGTATGTATGCATGAGTCCTTGTGTGCATGCAGGCATGCAGGTGTATGTTGAAGTTGATGGTGTCTGTAGACAGATAAACTGTGTCTGTTGTTAATTAATTAGATTGAATACGTAGTGATGCAGATTGGGTATATGCAGTGAATTAGACTGAACATGTAGATTAAGTATTAAGTGAAGATACCAAGAATGCAGTGAAGTATGCACAGCCTATAATGAAGTAACTTAAGCCCTCAGTGAAGATGCAAGCAATATTACATGACATGTCTGTCAAGTCTGCAGTGAGGTTAAGATGAGCAGCCAGCGATGAAGTAAACTAACTCTACAGTGAGTTATGCCGAGTTTGTTGCGAGGTCGATAGAGAGAGTAGCGAGGAGAGTAGTAGTAGGTATACCTCATGAAGTCCATGTAAAGGTCACTGTGGTGTACGATGTCGACAAACTCCTCACTTAGTTCCTCCCCCACCACACGGGCCACGGTGCGATCAAACCAGTGCAAGTCATCATAACTAACGAACCTGACAGTGCAAAGTGGGGGGGTGAGACACACAACACACAGTGCAACCAACACACAACACATGACAACAACTGGAGTCCACATCCACACCCAGTGCAGTTTGTAGTTGGCTGAAACAAACCAGCCCCCTTGTGTAGTTGACTGAAATAAACCAGTCCCCCTAGTGCAGTTGGTTGAAATAAACCAGCCCCCTGGTGCAGTTGGTTGATATAAGCCAGCCCCCTGGTGCAGCTGGCTGAAACAAACCAGCCCCCTAGTGCTGAAAAAAACCACACATACAAGAAATGTAGAAATGGAAGAATCTAGATATAAACAAGTGGTGACAATACTGCCCACGTATAGTGATTTACATAATAATACTTTGAATGATTTAACAAGATTTAACACAACTGCCATCCAGAGCAAACCCCAGATGGCAAGTGGACATGCAAGCCTTTAATTGACTTATCGAGAGTGCAACATTTCTTGTTTACATAAATGCCAGTCAAGACCAGTTTTAGTTTTACTTCCATCTACACTTCTTGAAATAAACAGGGTTTGGTTTCATGAAGCATTCGTATCGTACAAAAGTTTGTATGGGGGATGATTGACGTAGCTTACATAACTTGGAATAACCATAGTAGACTGTAACTATGTATGTAACTATTAAGGTCACCCATGGGACTGGGTAAACGTTACCTAAATGGCGAGGTGACTGTATTAGAGGGACTAATTTCCTATACTTTACTGTAACAAAAATAATTTGGGACTGTTCCAGGGTGACCTTAATTGCGAGGTGGCTGTATTACTGAGGTGACCATAAAGCGAGGTTTGACTGTACGTAAAGTTCCTTCGTACAAACATTCTTACGTACAAATGCTTCGTAAAACCAGCCACATGCAGACTTGTTCAAATTATAAGTGTAGGAAATCTCCAAAGGTTTTATCCCCTGCAGTCTCCCTAGACACAATGGTGCATCCTTTCACATCATTAGTCAACAATGAGTGCGGCACAGTGACAACGGAGCAACACCTGGTCTACCTGGCAAAGTCTATAAAGAGAGGCATGTCTTCAAGCTGGTATGCAACGTCCTCCCCAAAGCTCTCCTCGGTGACACGAGAGAGGGAGCGAGAGAACCAGTGGTAGTCTTCCTCGTATGTGAACCTGTTTCATTAGTCAATACTGCTCTAGTACCACTGCCGCATGCATGGGCATTACCATTTTCAAATGTACCATGAAACTATTTCACATATATTTGTCATCGTTTTGAGGCACAGTGTTATTCCACTGGTGTCATCTATGCAGAGAGCAAAACATGTGTTATTACATTTTATTACACAGTCATATTTCATATCCATCATCGATGAAACTACAGGTATACAAGTTTGACATGGCCAAAATTCAGGACAAATTGCATTCAAGATGTTTAGTGTTCATTATGTACTAAGCTACAATCAGCTGATGAAGATATTAACAGTTTAACATAAAGTGAATAAGACAATTATAAAACAATCATCTTCCATAATTTACAGAAACGTAGCAAACAAGTACAGTAATAAAATAAACATTATATTTGGCAGATTCATATTTAAATTTTACTCACATGTGTTTTCCTTTACACTGACCATAACCTGCATTCGGAAAGCATGATATGAAAATTCATATTTAAAAATATTAAATTACATGTGCACTAAGAAGACAACATATAAATAAAAAAAATCACTCTGAATCCAAAGTCTGATTTCTTACCTGTCAGCAATCACCCGACAGCTTTCGTGTTTCCATAGCGACAGGAGTACACTAATTTTGCTGACCACTTCACTGTTTGTGTTGATCATGCCTTGCCAGATGCGACTGAGATCTCGCAGGTTAAAGACGTAGTGGAACTTGGCTGGAGTCGGCAGCATCTTCACCTGTGGCAGTGACAAGGTCATTAAATATGCCTCCTTATTTCAATTTTTTATCATCTCATTTAAAACTAATTTTGCGAAAAAGAAAACCTATAACTATAATATCGACAATGACATGTTAGCTTGCTTGTGCAATATAGTTTTGGTAAAATCATCAGACAAATTATGAAATGTTATGATTATGGACCCCAAATAAACAAAGATGATTCACTGCTCATACCCACACTAACGCATGCTTTCACACACGTGTGCACACACAGGTATGCCTGCACACACGCAGACATGCATGGGCACACATATACACAACCACACCACATACACAACCACACATGTACAACCTCACATGCACACTTGCACACACAGATACACATACATTCACACACACATGCATCTATACAAGCATACACAACCACAAATGCATGCAAGCATACAAAAACACACACACACACACCCACACGCACGCACACACACCCCCATACACACACACACCCCCACACGTCACACGCACACACTCGCACTGACCTTGGTGAGCTGCCACAAACGTCTAGTGACTGGCACGAGTTGGTCGACCATGGCACAGACATCGCTAGAGAAGTTGCGTTCCTTGCAGTAGTGGCCACAGCCAATGATGCGGAAGATCTGGTCAATGGATGTGTTTGATGGCAGTGTACAGTTGAAGATGTTGAACTGGCGCTTCAGGCGCTGGGGTATGTCATTTCGCCCACCTCCTGGTTGGATCATCGCTGCAATAAACTACAGCACACAACAGTTGGCTAGTGCACGTCTTTCATTCAGTCTTTGTTATTTGTAGTAATAGCTATAGTAGTCATTTTTTAAGTCATACCATTTCATTTGTTATAATTCTTTGCAGCAATATTAGTCATTAATTAAGTCATACCATTTCAATCAAATGTAAAAGCCCCACAAACCGAGTTGTATTCTGGATACGAGTTATAAACAAGTGTTATTATTACAAGCAAAAATACAATCCTTCCGAGGGGATGGCTTGGTAGTTTTTGTTTTATATTCTATTAATTAATTTTACTCTATGTTTACATGCCCTTCTTAATTTGTTAAAAATAAAATATTATAATTTAATCAATGATATAGGCATATCATTTCATTGAAATGTACTGTTTTAGTCAATTTTTTTTTAAAGCACTGAATTATATTTGATGTGGTGGTGTACAAACTAATTATCACTTGATACATCAAAGTATTACATCTGGGTCTGAACTATTTTAATTCACATCATACCTGTACATCCACAATGTTGGTGAAGTCGCCTGGTTTTTCGAGGTTGTAGAATCCACCGATCTCCATTAGCTGTCGGACGATCTCATTGGCCACTTGGTCGCCCCATTCGTTGATC
Source organism: Paraescarpia echinospica (assembly GCA_020002185.1). Taxonomy (NCBI): domain Eukaryota; kingdom Metazoa; phylum Annelida; class Polychaeta; order Sabellida; family Siboglinidae; genus Paraescarpia; species Paraescarpia echinospica. The sequence goes on along the minus strand of CM034537.1, from coordinate 28,629,518 downwards.
ACGGGCATGTTGATGTCATCAATGAAGACTGTCATCTTCTTTCCAGCAGGTGGCCCGTATGTACTACCCATGCGCTTGTCCACATAGCTCTCAACTGTACGCTGTGAAAAACAACAGAACATTTTTTTCTTTATTCATCAATATAATTATTTTTTCCACCATTGTATACCTTCAGCCTTTGTTACTCCACCACTGTCTCACCCAATTACGTGTGCTACTCCATCACTGTCTTGTCTAATTATGTGTATTACTTCGCCACAGTCTCATCTGATTATGTGTGCTACTCAGGGCCTCAATCAGGATCAAATTTTTGCCAGTCCAAATTTCTTCAGACATGCTACGAAGTGTGGTCGGGCATGCAATTGAATGCGCGATTGGATGCGGGATAGGACATGCAACTATGAGTTTATATATACACACTGTATATATATATATATACACCAGCATGGTAAATTTTGGTAATCATACTTAGTGTGTCCAATCATAAAATATATAAATAAATTAAAAGTACAGTGTACATATTACCATTTATGAAGGCAAGACAGAAAACATGGCTGAATGCATATATCACGTGTGATCAGAAATGTAAGTAGCATTTTTCGTGTCAAATGGTGCATTTTCTGTTTAAAAGTGAAAAAAGAAGCCCATTTCTGTTCAGAAAAGTAATATTTTATTTCAAAGTTAACTTTGAAAAATAATACATTCTGTCATGCTTAGAAATTGTAGGTATTGCTTAACAATGCTGTTGGGGCCGGCATGCTTGCTGTGTATTGATGTATGTATATATGGTGTGGTTTTATGTATATATGGTGTTGTTTAATATGTGTTAGTGAATAAATGTCATTAAGTTGGCCTGGTTCAATCAACATTGGTCTTGTATCGTTGCTTTGCACAGAAAGGTGTATGTGACAGGGGCGCATACAATACATTCTGTCAAATATTTAAAATATCACAATGTTATGATCTCTGCATCTAAATAATACTGTTTACTGTGTGGTTAACTTTTCTAATAACATTTATTTGTGAAATATTTGCAACACAACAAAAAACATACATAATAAATTTAGATAATACAATAATTCCTGTCACACAATAACATAAATGTCTGGTTGTTCCTCATGCAGCAGTGCTTAATATACACATTGACAAATGTAATTTACACAAGCAATCATATTAAGAATTATGAATGTTCAAATCACTGATGCTGTTTCATTTTAGCTAGCGCTATATATGACGCCATCCAACGGAATTTGTTAGAACTACAAAACGTGGGGTATATCACTTTGAGCCAGCGTAACCTAGGCTGTTGTTATTCCTTCGAGTTTTGTGTTCGAAACAGGAATATGTACACTTATGCATGTTATAGCGATGTAACAATTACATTTAATTAGCAACATGTCTTCAATGCGCTTAGCGGACAGCCAGACAACAATCGCAAAATGGTTTATGTTAGCGTCTTTCGCATGCGTCCCTGTTTACGTCGGTTGATACCAAGGTCAAGGAGCCTATATTTAGACAGGTGGCATCACTGAAATCATGGCAGTCTACAATTGGAGTTTTTGCCCGCCATTTGCGAGGCTACCACGTGCGTCAATGCATATGTTCTGGCTTGGCGTGCCTCCAGAATGGTGGACTAACCGCTCCACTTACGTACTTTGAAGAATGAAAATAGCGCATGTTGCACCGTCTTGTTTTGATACACGGTCTTTGCCTTTGGTTGACACGACTCACGAGGTAGCACAAATCGTCATAAATTCACCAAAATAAACGAATACCGTTGCATAGTAATCATGTTTGTTTCAAAATATCGCCAATAAAGTCAGTATCGTTTACGGTGTTGGTGATTCTACTAATTTTAGTGTTTACCGAGTTTCCGTTCAAAAACACAAATCCCGTTTCGAAATGTTGATTACGCGGATTTCCAAGAACACGTCGTAATCAGCAAGTGCTTATTGTATCTCCCTGCCCTGATATTGACTTCACATAGGATTATTTAGTCTACATAGACATAGGCAAGTGTCGGGTGCCTTTCATGGAGCCACCGCTAGCGGGTAGATAACAATTACCCTAGCAAGTCACCGCTAGCGGGTAGGTAACAATTACCCTAGCAAGTCACTGCTAACGGACAGGTAACAATTACCCTAGCAAGTCACCGCTAGCGGGTAGGTGACAATTATCTTAGCATGTCGAGGCCTGGCGTGTGTCGGGGAGCTGGCCAGGCGATTCGGGTGGGCGATTTTCAAAACCAGTCTCCGTAGATTTTGTAACTGGCTTCGCAGCAGTTTCAATGACGTCATAAAAATGGCATGGACGGGCTAGCCTGCGCAAAAAAACTACATGGTCCACAATAAATTTGACCCCATCCAAAAAACGCAATTTATGAATATTCCCGTCCACATGACGGGTGGACGAGTCTCTGGGTGAGGCCCTGGTGCTACTCCATCACTCTCTCATCTGATTATGTGTGCTACTCCACCACTGTCTCATCTGATTATGTGTGCTACTCCACCACTGTCTTGTCATATTTTGTGTGCTACTCCATCACTGTCTCATCCAATTATGTGTCTTATTCCACCACTGCCTAGTCCAATTATGTGTGCTACTCCGCCACTGTCTCATTTAATTATGTGTGCTTCTCCACCACTGTCTCGTCCAATTATGTGTGCTATTCTGCCACAGTCTCATCTGATTGTGTTCTGCTCCACAACTGTCTCGTCTGATTATCTGTGCTACTCCACCACTGTATCATCCAATTATGTGTGTTACTCTGCCAATACCTCATAAAATTCCAGTTACACGCTATGCTCAGACACAACTGTATATAATTGTTGATACCAAATAAAGCATGACTAAAGAATTGACTCACCTGGAACATGTATGGCGTTGTGGTGGAGGAGAAGTTCATTGCCTTTGTCATGTGCACCTCCATGCTGTACTTGGACATGAAGCCATTCACCATGACTGTCTTGGCCGTGCCCTGTTCACCAATCAGCAGCACGGCCTTGTGTTGTTTGGCGATCGTGTTGATGAGGAAGTCTGTGCGTACATTGTCAACATTCGGCACGAGGATGGAGTTGTAGTCGGGTGTTGAGTCAGTCGGGTAATCATAGTGCTCAACATGGGTCTTCCAGTGAACCCACATGCCTGAGACACAGGACGTTTGTTGTATAATCACATGAATGTCTGGATAATCGTGATCTCTTCATCTTGTGATGGCACAATGTAGGAATGTAGGGGAAATAATAATAATATAAAGGTAACTTCTTTTGCACATAAATCCTCGGAAACCAAGCTCAGAGGCGCGTCAATACGAAAGTGTTAGTCAATCTCAGAATCAATAAGCCATATTAAAGTTGTCAACAGATGGATCGATATGCCAGGAAACTAAGGTGGATACGCAAGGTTATAAAGGTAAGTTTTTAAATGAAAGCAAAATTATATAATAAATAACGCCAGAGAAACCTTGTGCATTAACTGCTAGGCCTACAAGAATATAGGTTTCTAGTTACATGTGCTCAAATTAGCTCCCATAATCACCACCATATATGCCCATCAGTTTCAAATGACGTGATACGGTGGCCAAGATATTACCCACAATGCTGTCCGGTTTCCTATTCACAACAGCAATCACAGGCAATAATTAACTTACATGTCACTTTACAGGTGGCATCACTGTTGTAATTATTTCGCTAGTAATCTATGGTGATAATCAGTCCACCACCCACCCACACGTGATGCTATTTTATTGGGACTTGTGAACTCATGAGAACACCCCTAATGACTAGCTTCCACCCACTCACAGCGCAACAAGCCAAAGGCTGCACATAGCACAATTACAATATTTTGAACTTGTGGTGCCACCTGAGGAATGTTTGACCACTCAATTTGTTTACTGAAAAAAGTAAATAACTCTAATTACTTACGTTTATGTTCTTTTAAAGCAGTGCCAACTGGAAGATTAGAGATTGATGATCCAAAAAACACACCGACCTTGGCACCTAGGAGGAGATGCACTTAAAATGACTCAAAGTTAGCATATTAAAATATAGATTTCACTTCATGGCCTTCTGGAGTATTTGCGGCACACAGCGATCTTTGTACAAGAAAGTGGAGTCTCTGTCTAAGCGCTCAACGAAGAGGGGGAAAATTCAAAACACCCACCAGATGGGTCGACGAGGTAGTCAAACATGGTGGCATCTGAGCCAGCAGGTATCTCTGGCAGGTCGAGTGTGACGATCTCGGCGTTGTTTCTCAGCCACTCCTCCATCTTGGCGCGGTCGTCGAGTTCGAGGAACGCCCCCACCGACCACATGAGGGTGAAGATAAAGAGGCGCTCATAATGTTCCCGCTTCAACGCTGTCGCGTCCTTCTCGTCCTTAGGGATCAGACCCTCCAGCAGGTCGCAGCACTGCAGTGACACACACGAGTCAAGTTTACTGGGTGAGGCACAATTTGCCATTTTAACAAAAACCTGATTCTTCCATAAGGTATCTATGTACTAAATCTCAAACACCTATTCTGTCAAATTTCTGCAAACATACTGTTAGAAAAGTTGTTTTGAGTGAAGTACTTATGAAAATAAACTGGGGAAATCCAAATCTTGTAAAAGACGTCTGCATAAAAAAAACGTGCAACTTATCTGCGCTGTGTAAATCGCTATATGGCCAGAACATGTCACATGAATCAATTCGAGGTTGGGCAGTGTATTAAAATAGACCAAGAGTGTTAGAACACGAGATTTTAGTGACACAAGTTTTAACCTGACACAAATTTTTGGTCATGAGTGTAAATATAAATTTGGATCAAATCAAGTTGAGTATATAACTACATTTATTACTATTACGAGACAATTTTTACTCTAAGCACAATTTCTGTTTTCGTAAAAAAATCACCGTTCAAAAACCGAAGAAACAACTACACGAGGGCAGTGTTACCCCGAGTATATGAGTAGCGAGGTGGGTCACCTCGTTGTTCTTTTTCACCCACCTCATAAAAAAATTTTGGATGATGTAAAAAAGTACATATTATCTCATAGCATGGTGATACGAACAAAATTTGTTGGAGAATGTGCAACATGCGTTTAAATAAATCATCAGATGGTATCACCCAAGACAAAGGCAATTTTTATTTTGGATAACCCAATAGTATCCTTGCATTACAGACTTTTTATCTTGAATGGTGATCTTGCAGAAAGTTGTTAAATAATCTTGGTAAAATATCTTATAAAATTTAACAGATTTTTTATTACTTCAGAGAAGCAAGTCGAAGTCCGACAATGTGGGGATCACAGCTATTAGATTGAAACGACACCTGTCAAACACTGCTTGTGGGCATGACAGAGACCAACATGCATGTACCTGTCTGATGACAAATGCCTCGAGGACATCCATCTTGAAGATGAGGTTCTGCGTGGCGTAGGTCAAGAGAGCGGAGAACGCACTCTCAAACAGCGACATGATGATGGTGCCCTCTGTGGGACCGCGCGTATTCAACCACCCCTGCAAGCATTCACATCAGCACTGGGTCATTCCACTTACTTAACTTATTTATTTTACTTGCTGTTATCTAATATATGTGCTTAACTTATTGATTTAATGTTAACTACCCCGGTAAATGTAGTTGTTATTTATCTTATTTATTGAATCATGTTTATTTTTCAGCATATTTTATGTTAACCTTTTTAATTCACAGAGTACTAATTTTGTTAGCTTACATACTACTAATAATAAACGTTCTCTCTATTGAATATATCGACATTTCTTGTGGAAGATGACAGCCAGTACAGTGGAACCTTGCTAATCTGGACACTTTGGTTCCCAGTTTATGTGTCCACATTACCAAGTTTTCCAGACAAACAAATCATGCCCATAATGGGATATATTAGATTTTTGGAAATTATGTTAGCACAAAGGGATGAATAATTTGAGAATGGGAGGAAATTATAGAATACTGGGATAGGTGAAGTATCTCTGAGAGGGCAGAACAGAACGAGTGAAGTGCCCCCCCCCCTCCCCACCCCCAAGAGACCAAGGAAGAATAAGAAGACTGACCTGTAGAATGGGTTGCCAGTGTAGGCCAGAACTACTCATGTAGACCATTCCGTTCCTTGACACAGTGGCGGGTGATGCATTGTCTACGTTGTGCGGCTCAAAGATGACCTTACAGTTCGGGGCCATTGGGATACGGTCACCGTTGGCCAAGGTCAAGGTCTTGTTGTCATCCAGCACCGAGTTGAGATTCTCAATCCAGATGGCGTCAACTGGACCGTCCAGTACCAGCCAGATGTGTTCACCTATACAGACGGTCAATCAATGGGAAGGACCACCCAGGAGCTAGAGACCACTGGCTCTAATGGCTTTCACAATATTTGTATTTCCTGTTACCCAACTGACCCTGTTAAATGTAGCCAAGGCTAAATGTTCTTACAACATAAGACAGAAAATACTTTGTTTGTTTGAGACCCTGAATAAATCCCAAAACAAGGAAAAACAGAAATACGTTCTCATATAGTGGTATGAAGAAATCATGGATACCATTGTTGTAACAATGAAAAAACCATGAGAATACTAATGACTAGCTATATTAAAAAAATTTCCCCAGGAAAATAATAAAAGAAAATATGTTCTATTTACTTACCATAAAATTTTAGAAAGCGTGAAACCAGAAACATAATTATTATTCTGAACATCAACTTATTTACATTTTTGATGCATATTCTTGTGAATGTGGGTTATTAAAATATGACAGTATTTTGTTCTATTCTAAGAGCAGTACCTTTCTTGGCACGCAGTGTACGTCGCCACAAGGTAGAGAAGATGCCATCCGTCCAATCATTGGTGGCAACATCCAGTCGGCCGAACATCTGTGGTGCAGTGATGGCTTTGGGGTTCATCCTCATCTCGCGATGAGGCTCCCCGCAGTCTCCCATCGCCTTCATCAGAGTGTGGATACAGCATGTCTTCCCCGTGCCACTTGGACCTAGGGCCATCATGCCGTGACGCACTCGCTGTGTCTCAAACAACTACAACCACAGCACACACGTTACATTCAGCGGTGGGCAAATGGAGAGTCTCACACTTCATCATCATCGTTAATCTTCCATTAAATAGATAAAAATTATTTATGCTATTAACCCATTAGACCCTGCGCGTCCGAAAGCGTCCGGGTGTTTTCTCCCCAGAGCGCCCGAAAGCGTCCGGTGGAGATAAAGAATCTAGCGGTGGCCCCATATTGCGGATACTTAAGATACTAATACTGGCTGATTCCTTGACATCTGAGCTATGAATTGTAGTTATTTTTGACATGTGCTTGCATTGAAAAAAATTGAGTTTTTCGTGATAGAAGTTCGCCACCTGTGGACCTCCAAAAATGGCAGGCGCCTTGGACATCGTAGTTGTTTACTAATGACGAAGTTTGCGCTATTATTTCGTAGGATGGGACATTTCTGACACTGAACTAAAGGTAAGTTGTCATTACGTTCGAAAGGCAACTGAATGAGCGATAAAATGGATGACTTGGCCTTGGGTTTTGTTTATGTTTCATTGTTCAAGTTTGGTCACTGTCAGTTGAGTTTTCGGCACGGAGACTGCTGTTTATATGTTACTACCGTATATGAAAATTTTGTTTTTTATTAGAATAAATTATTATGGTACGTATATTGAATTAGAATACGTACCCTAATTCAATTGTTCTAATAGTCAACATCTGGTTGTTTCAGGTGTCAATATGCTAGTGATCACAATGTCAACACTGACGAGTGACGTTGACGCGACACAGAAGCCATATGTAGGATGACAGCAACCAAGATAGAAGACTTATAAAGCTGTGTTTGCTGTCTATACTTATACAAAGTGAACTGATTTACATTGTTTCATGTCTAAACCAGGCGTGGCAAGTGTAAATACACAGTAGAATGCATTTGATGTCAATAAAATGTATGATATTCCACTCTATAATTGTCCAGAATATACATTTTCTACATTTGTCACCAATAAATAACAACATATATTTAACCAATCAACATCACAGTCACATCATTTTAAAGATACTTCAATGGACATCAAATCAAACAAAACTTGCAATTATAGAAAATAATTGTTTTGAAGATACAGCTTACAAACTGCTGGCACCAGAAATGTTGAGATCTGTGGCATCAGCCTGGGGAACAGGGACACATGCCAATACAACTGGTTGGGGTCTAATGGGTTAACATTTTTACCCAATTTTTCCTATACCATTGTGTTCTTACATCAATTCACATCAGTATAATGAAATAATTCCTTTTATGGTCACTTTTATTTGTAGGAGTAGCACTCAGATAACCCTGTATGTGTTGTCAAAACAGCACAATTGTGAAAAACACTCAGTGTCATGCATAAACACGGCAATGGGATGGCAATCTGGACTGCTAAAACACACTATTTCATCACAATACCTGAAATTTTGGTAAGTTTGCATTGCACTGACAGTATTTATTTGTGTGACATTTATGTGTATAATTTTTGCATAAAAAGATTTATATATATATTATTTTATTTACAACACTGTCACAGTACATTTAGCTGCATAAGTTTTCATGGCGTTTACCTGTGCAAGTTTGCGTGACATTTACCTGTTCAAGTTTGCATGACATTTACCTGTACAAGTTTGCATGACATTTACCTGTACAAGTTTGTATGAAATTTACCTGTACAAGTTTGCATGACATTGATCTGCACAAGTCTGCATGAAATTTACCTGTATAAGTTTATGTGACATTTGCCTGTACAAGTTTGCATGACATTTACCTGTACAAGTTTGCATGACATTTACCTATAAAAGTTTGCATGACATTTATCTGCACAAGTTTGCATGACATTTACCTGTATAAGTTTATGTGACATTTGCCTGTACAAGTTTGTATGATATTTATCCAGACAAGACTGCATGACATTTAACTGTACAAGTTTGTATGACATTTACCTGTACAAGTTTGCATGACAATTATGTGTCCAAATAATGACATTTACATATAAAAATCTGCATGACAATTACCTGTCCAAGTTTACATGACATTTACCTGTATAGGTTTATGTGACATTTGCCTGTACAAGTTTCCATGACATTTACCTGTACAAGTTTGCAGAACATTTACCTGCATAGTGGAACCTCATTATTAAGGTCACCTTCAGGACTGGGTAAAAGTGACCTGAATAGAGAGGCGAATGTATTAGTGGGACTAATTTCCTATACTTTACTATTACAGAAATATGTTTGGACTATCCTAGGGTGGCCTTAATTGCGAGGTGGCTGTATTACCGAGGTGATCATAAAAGAGGTTTGACTGTATATGTTTGCGTGACATTTACCTGTAGAAGTCTGCATGACATTTACATGTACAAGCTTGTGTGACAGTTACCTGTATAAGTTTGAGCACCCAGGGGGGGTGGTACATGAGCTTCCTGCGCTCCAGCTCCAGACGGATGGCGTTCTCCAGCTCCGGATATCCCGCCATGTCGAGCTTGATCCCAGGGAAGAGATCGTCGATGAGAGAGAGGAACAAGGGCTCATCCTGGTCGACCAGCTTCGACAAGTTCATGTCTCGCAGCACTCGCATCACGATGGTTGTCTCCGTGTCATTGGGGTTGGATCTCTTCACTGCCCCCAGGGTTCGCAGCACAGACAGGATGTTTCTCAGGCCAAAGTCGTAGTGCACCTTGTGAACAACACTGGGTGTTCAGTCAATGCATAACAGCATGACATGTCTACATGGGAGAGTGGGTGACTGGGTGAGTGGGTGGGTGGATGAGTGAATGAATGTGTGGGTGGGTGGGTGGGTGGGTGAGGGAATTAATGAAAATGTATGTACTAGAGGTTGAATGAGTACGTTTTTGAGTGAGTTACTTGATGGATGAGTGGGTTATCCCATATGTGAGAGAATGTGCCAGTGAATGTACAATTTAGTAGAAATTATGGTGTATTTTACAAATAATTAGTATATTTTACAAATATTAAGCAAACATTGATGAGCGAGAGAGGGGGGAGACAGGTGGAGAGGGAGGGAGAGGCAGAGGGGGAGGGAGAGAGCATGGAAAACACAAGATATATATTTGTGCACATATCGATTTTTACATATATATGTATAGAAGCAAATGAGGAACACCAAATTAAGGTAGAAAGAGAGTGTGAAGAGCAATCTTGAAAGTGCAAGGATGAACAGCCGAGAGTGGGAGAAACTGACAGAAGATCATGACAGGTGGAGACAACTTGTCATGACAGCTGAACAGACCAAGTGATGTGGCCCCATTCCACAGGGAATCCAGGGAGAGATGTGTGGGTAAACATAGGGTGTGTCTACCTGCTTGGTAAGTTGTTCCTCACACAGTTTATAAAGCACGTAGAACTTGCGTGCGAGGTTTATGTTCTCGATGAAGCCGACGCTGGCCAGCTTCACACGGATGATGATGTGTCTGTCAGGCACCATCATCGCCACGGTACGGAAGTTGATCTTCAGATTCTCTGGCAGTTCCTGACGCCCCGCATACCCAGGGTTCTACAAACGGCAGATGCTTGTGTGAGAAAAGGTGAGTTCTTACATAGCATGGAATCCAGTAGTTAGGCCAGCTCAAAGCAGTTTACAATTCACCCCCTCGTAGACGTGTTCATTTGATCACCATCTCAAATCCTCTGCAATTAATGTATTCTGCCAACTGCTGTTACTGCACAAACATTGTATATCCACCATTGTCTAAAGGCCAGTACCCATGTACAGCTGAGTGGACTTGAAGCAATGTGCGATGAACAAAATTTTCACAGCTAGAGGACAATAAATGAATGGGAAAATGTAATGAATTACTGACTGCATAATTGCTAGCAGTATGAAAACATTAATAAAAATATCTCGCATGGGTTACACATAGATGAAAAATGTTTGCTGTCTCAGACACCAATGCCTTTCTTGTCAACTTGCCATATGGTTCTTGCTATCGTTATCAATGTTTCTAACAAATTACAGCAACTCCAAATGAGGGCAACATATTTCACAACATGATTGACAGACTATTTCTGATGATATCTGTTGCTGATGATGCTCAATGACACTGGCACACGTACCATGGTCAAGAAGATGCCAAACTCTGGGCTCATGTTGACCGTGTCACCATCAGTGAAGATGAACTGTTTCTTGCGCTCCTTGCGACAGCCCAGGACGATGGCGATCTGTTGGGCAGCCACTGACAACACCGGCAGATCAATGCGGTTGAACTCGTCAAAGCATCCCCACGAACCAGACTGTGCCAGACCTGTGCAAAAATATAAATTAATATTATGTATATATATATATATATAATAAATATCTGAATATTTTAGATGATAGCCTATTGTTTTGATTTTACAGGATCTTACTTTCTTTGGATATACACAATTACTTTCTGTCTTACTAACAGATAAAGTTGATTCATTAAAAGGTAGGTGAAAATAGCAGATTTGTATGTAACAAAAATTCTCACGTTTGGAAGATAACATTAATACTTAGATAACATCTTTCACACTTAAATCCATGCAGAAGTGAACCAAGATAAAAGGTTTGTCAATTTCTGAATTAATAAACATTATAATAGTTGTCAACAAATGGAGCCAGGGAGCTAAGCAAGGTCTAAAAGGTAAGTCTCCCATTGACAAAGAGGTCACTAACTAATTATAATTGTCATCTGATGCTCAGCCCTGTTCAGTGAAACCTCACTATTGAGGTCACAATTCGGACTGGGTGAAAGTGACCTAAATGATGAGGTGACTGTATTAGCAGGACTACTTTCCTATCCTTCCCTGTTACAGAAATAAGTCGGACTCTCCTAGTGTGACCATAATTGTGAGGTGGCTGTATTACCAAGGTAACCGAAAAGCGAGTTTCGACTGTATTTAGACAGAAAAGTAGAATGAGAGTAGGGGTGTGAACAGCTGTTGTTTGACTGACCTTTGAAGATGCGTCCGAGTCCTCGGAAGTCCATCTGGTCAGAGCAGTTGAAGACAACGACGTACTTGCCCAGACATCGACCCATGTCCTTCACTGTCTCCGTCTTCCCCGTTCCCGCGGGACCCGCCGGGGCTCCTCCCATCGACATCCCGAGGGCTTGGGCAAGGGTGATGTAACATCTAGGAAATGAAGGAACAGTTGTTGTTGGTGCCTTTTCTTAAAAAAGCCCATGTTTCAAGTATTTGGCTGGAAGTATTGTACTTACCAATATGCTGTTATATAAGGTGAAATAGACTATAAATCTTTACATACAATAAAACATTACATATAAATATAAAGTATATAAATAAGTTTAAAATAAAAATCAGTTAAAATAATTTAAATATAAATAAATACTACATTTAATTAAACATACATCTTTTGGTGAAGAACTTGGCTTCATACTATGTTATAGATTTAAAAAATAAAATGAAGTGTGCTGAGAAGACAGCATATGTGATAATAATGGCTCTGTACGTGTCAGTCTGGAGACTGATGTTAGAAGACAGTGACAAGGTGACAGGTGGGACTGCCTGTGTGTAAGTTACAAGTTGCTGAACTATCATGCCTGGATGAAAAGGGTATCAAACACCAACAGTTATTAAGATATTGAATGGTTATGAAAACCTGTCTACCAGAATTCGTCTCAATTTATCTCAATTGTTATTAATGTATAATCTTTAATAGTTATTATGACTACTTAATTTGTTATACATTTTGTCTGTAGTTTCTGTTTTACAGTTTTTATGATATATTAAACGCTTGATTGAATTGAGATTGTACAGTGCTTTGAGCATGTTATGCAAATTGCACTCAACAGTAGCCAATATTATTATTACCTGTCAGTCAAGGGGGTGAAGACAAGTCTCTCTGTGAGTGATGAGGGTGCCTACCTGTCAGTCAAGGGGGTGATGACAAGTCTCTCTGTGAGTGATGAGGGTGCCTACCTGTCAGTCAAGGGGGTGATGACAAATCTCTCTGTGAGTGATGAGGGTGCCTACCTGTCAGTCAAGGCAGTGATGACAAGTCTCTCTGTGAGTGATGAGGGTGCCTACCTGTCAGTCAAGGGGGTAATGACAAGTCTCTCTGTGAGTGATGAGGGTGCCTACCAGTCAGTCAAGGGGGTGATGACAAGTCTCTCTGTGAGTGATGAGGGTGCCTACCTGTCAGTCAAGGGGGTGATGACAAGTCTCTCTGTGCAACCAATGAACTCGTTCTGGTAGATGAAGTCTACGTCGGTGATAGAGATCTGACACTTGTCTGTGTCCTCGTTGAAGTAGAACCGAGTCTGTTTCTGCCACTCAAAGTCTGCCGGAGACTTGATGTGCATCTGCACCTGAACACAACAAAACAGAGCTAACATCAATCACCATTACACTTGCTTCAGATATTATGATGCAATGGAAGTCTTTCTGATTTTCAAATGGGCCTAATTTAAATATTTATCTATCTATTTATGTGACTATAGTTCATTTTCAGTTGTTTTTTATTAATCTTTTAATTGATTTATTTATCTATCTGTCTGTCTGTTGTGGCGATTGTATAGAGACTTTGTGGGATTTGGAGAGGAGTGGAGATTGAGAGCGAAAGACAGAGGGGAGTGGAGTAGGTTGGTTGAAACAGCAGAGCCAGCACAGCTGAGGGCAGAAGAAAAATAAAACAGAAATCAAGAATGAGTATCAAGGCTGGCCTCACTGTGGACGAACAAGGAAAGAAGAGAGGAACAATAACTATTTATCTATCTGAAGTATATACATTTGTTTTTTAATCAACCGTTTTAAATAGCCTACATTATATTTACATTTTATTAAATATTGATAAATGCCTCAGAGCAACTACTTGGAATGATGCTATGTAAGAAATATATTATCAGTACTATCCTCACAAGGCTACGCTCAACTCACCAGACCATCAAAGATGTCGGTCTGGTGGACGTGTATGGTGATGAGGGTCTCAAACATGGTCCTCTCGACCTTCGTGAGGTCCCGCGTCGTTTGGTCAATGAGGGTGTTGAGTAACTCGAGGAACCCTGCGTTTGTCTGCGTCATCACCTTGCGGTCGTACTTGACGTTCTTCAGTGCCTCCGTTGCGTCTCGCGTCCACAACATTTGGATCCCCAGAAGTCCGACCTGTTAGAAGCACAAGTATTGGGGTTATCCCATTGTTGTTATATCTGGTACTAAAAGTCCATTGACTCTAACTTTGTTAATCATTCTTATGCCTTGGTTACTAGTGGGATCATGGCTGCACAATCTAGCATACAACTGGCAGAATAATCATGTGCATGTCTTGCTGGCATGATGCTAGAGAACACCAATACATTTATATATGTGTACAATGTGATTTAAGTGCATTATACTTTTAGATAAATATTTAGATTTTTTTATTTACACATTTTGATGGTATGGAGTTATGAGTGACATGTCATTTCAGGTTTACCGTAATATCAGTGTCATCTGTATTAGTTGATTTGTTTCAAAGTTATGGGTGATTGAATAGACCCACCTGAAGAATTCAAGTTTTGAGACAGACAAGAAAAAACAAAAAATTATACTTTCACCCCGCAAATGATTTTGGCTTTTCCTAAATTTTGCAAAATGTACATGAGTTTTTGACATTTGAATCTGAGATCAGATTCATCCTAAGGTATCCAGAGGTATCTTATGGTGTGAACTGTTGCGGTCTGTCACGTATGGCTACAGAGAAAGTAGGAGGTGTGTAGCACTCACCTGGGCAGGGAACATGTTGAGGAATTCAAGGAGTTGGAAACCAGCTGTGTCATGTAGGGCCATGGCTGCCGTACGGATGACCCCGTGTAGGGAATTGTGGGCCATACGCAATAGGGCCATCAACCACACCTCAACATTACCATCAGCCTTCACAAACTTCTGAAGCTGCAAGTGCAAGTGTACAGTGTTGTCATTATGAAGATACATTGCTGCGTGTTACATATTACAAAGAAAGACACTAGAATATCTGCCACATTAATTTGCATTACCAAACACTGACCACTTTTGAAGCAATGTGTAATTTCTCATTTATAATCTTCATTCTTCTTTGACTTTGTATCTTGCTAATACTACTACATGTCCTGTAGTTCTATTACTTTTTAAAAACAAATATTCCTTAAATCTGTTTATTCACAATGACACACTCATACATGAATGTAAAAATTCAGAACTTTTGAAAAAACATAAGCCACTGGCATCCTCGTTTCTATGGCATCTGGAGCATACTTTTTTGGTAAGCAACCTTGTTTAGTCTGGCTAAATGACTGACACATCAATGAAATACTGTCATTGCCTTACCTCGATCGTCTCGCCCTCAGAAGACTGCACAGCGAGGATGACATCGTAGTTCTTCTCGTGGAACTTGACAGTCTTGATGTTGTCGAAGACACTGAGGAGGTGAGCCTGGATGGTGTGTGGGTCACTCGCCTGGCCCAGGATCTCCAGCAGGGCCGGGTCAGACACAAAGAAGAACCGTGGGAACAGCAGACGCTTCTTCTCCAGGTAGCTGACAAACAACACACACGCTTAGTAAGTCATCTACAGTCTGGGGTAAGACCACAATTAATGTCCGTCTGCCATTACCCTGAACGACTCCATAAGAAAATAGCGTTTGGTGTGATGTGTTAATTTTTCAAGCATTTTTACATGGGTCATGTTGTTCCAGTGAATACTGAATGTACCACTGCATTAGATCTGTCACGAGGTAGCAATAAATACATGCTGCTTGCTCGCATATTTGCATAGTGGCTTTTTGCAAAATGCACCAATACTTCAAAATACGTCACCAGATTGGGAAAACATTTCGGGGTATTAGTTTTGAGTGGATTTTTCTGATATGTTATAATGGCTGCCTACATAACATAAATTGTGGTTTCCATACCCCGTTTGCTGTGGTAGGTTATAATTTATAAGTTCATGATTTTCTTTATATGATTGTATCTACCCAGTAAGTGACTTCTGACAGAGCTCTAGTTGCTCTAGGAGATGAGGCAACATCTGACCCATGGTATCATCTCCAACGCAGCACGTCACCACATTCGGCGTCTCATGTGCACGGTTCATGATCTTGATCCAAGACTTGTCAATGTTGGAGAACCTCTTAGCCTCCTGCAGGCAATCAATTATGGAATAATTTACCACGTGACATTCAAAACAGCCATTCTGTTCCAACCTTCGAGAAGTCCCTACACAAATATTTGAGGATCACACCACCATTTTAAACGTACATGTTTTTATATATTTATATTATTTTTTATTGATTTAAATATTTAAAAAAAATTGCTTTTATTGTTTTAAATTGTAATCCTTTCTACATATGTTAGCACATGTTGTATGATTGATGTGTAAGTGATGCACGAATGGCTCGACCATCGAAAATAGTGTAAACTATGTTACCGAGTGAAAATAAAATTATAAATCAATCAATAAAATTATCAATTAATCAATCAGTCAATCAATCAATCAATACACACACACCCATGTAGTGGAGGCAATCACTCACTTCTCACATGTCTATTGTTATGTTCTGTTACAAATGGTGCTTTAGATTTACAACACTATAGAGTCAGTATTTCCTCTTAATAAAACAGTTACCGGGAAATGTTTAATTGTTACAATGAGAACAAGATAACTAATGCACACTTTATACAAATGCAATAAACAGAAAACAACCACTGGACACACTGCAAATAATACATTTAGAAGTATAAAATAAAAAATTGATTAGCTATGGAGTGGGAGACTCCTATATCAACAAAAATGGTTGCATCCCAGCAGCCATTTGTATTTATAAAATTGCAATATTTAATATAATGCATTTCCTACATTTTACAGAAAACAAGAACAGTTATTTTAAGTTTAGTTAATTATAAGCTGCTCTGTTATAATGGTGACACACACATGACAGCCCACTACTGGGCAATGCTACCCACTCAAAGGTGACATAAACATGACACAATGATGAGAGTACCTGGGGCAGCTGTTTGGCAATATCTCCACCCACAAAGACTGCCTCCAGGTAGACCCACAGGTTCTGTACAGTCATCCAGTTCTCTATGATCTCAGTTGAGTTGGACAGTTTGTGCACCCATTCCTGGATGGTCTTCTTGAACGGCTTGTTGTAGCTGCACACAGAGACACACACAGACAGTGAGGGACAAAACGGCAGGCAGCATCAATAACTTTTATTTGTCAAAAATTAACAGGTCGGCTACATCGCGGTTTGCCTATATCACAATCAAAATTTTGCGCATGACCTCCGTCAAGCAAAGTGTTGTAAACAACTGTTTCATGTTAAGTAATTTTTATCATGTGTCTATAACAAGTACTTCATGAAACTATTCTCTGTGCATATTACTGTGTGTGAATGTGAATGGATGCCTGGTTTCTAACAAAATGATTAAGATGATCACCTAGAGTTGCTTATGAACTACCAAGTTACCACCATCCAGAGAATATTTATATTTCTGTATTTTTTACTAGTTTATATAATCTTGCAAATTTGCCCATGAAAATAAAAAAATGTTGAAAGCATTATTCATAACCTTACAATTTTGCCATTGTTCTAGTTATAACCTAGGAGATAGGAGAGTGGAGAGCTTTAGACACCACCCTGTCAGCATTGTGTCTCACCGGTTGCTGAGGAGGGAGCTGAGGATCATGAGGGAGTCCTCCATGAGTGAGACGATCTCGCCGGTTGAATCCCCGCGCAGCAGCAGCTCGCCACGGTTCTTGAAATGTGCGAACATGAAGTCGTTGGAGTTCCAGTCGAGGATCACCTGCTTCAGCTTTGCCTCAATGTCCTTCTCCTTCACCGCAGAGATACAGATGTCCTGGCAACAACAACACAGGATACACATGTGTTCTGGTAACAACAACATGATGTACACATCCTGGTAACAACAACACAAGATACACGTGTCCTGGTAACAACAACATGACGTATACATCCTGGCAACAACAACACAAGATACACGTGTCCTAGTAACACCAACATGGTATACAGATGTGTCCTGGCAACAAGAACATGACATATACATGTGTTCTGGCAATATCAACACAAGATACACAGGTGTCATGGCAACAACACCACGACATATACGTGTCCTGCTACACGATGTACACATGTGTCTTGGCAACAAGAACACAACATAGAGATGTTTCCTGGCAACAACAACGATGTGAAATAGGCATCCGTAAAAAAACAACTGAGATAGAAGGATTATGTAAAGAGTTATGAAAGTATTGGTAGAGGAGTGGAGAAGATGAGTGAGATGGGGAGTGGAGATGGATGGTGATGATGTTAGTGTGGGAGCAGTAACGGGGAAAAGGAAAAAATCTAGCACCTGTATTAAGACGAGCCTCACCCCAGACTACAGGGTGAAAGAGTGCTAACATCTCTAACAACTCAGCATATACACATGTATTCTGAGAACAAGACTAACAACACAGACCATGAACGAACACACAGACATGTGTTCTGTGAACAACACAAAATGTTGGTATTGTTCACAGAATGTGTATACATTCTGTGAACAACACCGACGTTACATACGGAAAACACATTAGCTCTCCCACCTTCCACCCAACCTCCCCCAACAACCACCCCTTCAGTGGTAGTTCTGACACGAGTCCTCACCTCAATCTCCTCCTTGTTCTCCAGCAGTGGAGCCTGGAGGATGTTCCTCAGTGTGAAGTTCTCACTCTCTATGTCAAACGTGTGCCCCGTGAGATCAGCGATGCGTTTCCAGTGGCGTGGCTTCATTGCCTTGTGTGCCATGAGCTCAAGCAGGGGCACCATGTCGTTGAAGTCCTCGATGGTCTTCCGGAGGTCTTCATATGCCTGCCACTCTTTGAGGGCTCTAGGGAGCTTACGACACCTGCAGCGTATTATATATAATTATAGACATACACACATATATATGTGGTGGCTAAAACAGCCAAAAATAAGCTGTCCCATAAATTGTGTGATTTTGGCAGAAATGCATACCTTATATCTTTCAATGTCCGGGTTATTTTCCTCAACAAATAATCCAAAATTAATAAATACTAAATGTATGGCTGCAGCGGGCATTGATTTTGCCTATAGCACATATATCTTAAACATATATTTCTCAAAATCTCAATTTTTAAAGTTAGCTTCTTTTTTTAGCATTAAAACAAAAAACTACTGAATATATTGCAACAAACGAGGTATTATTTTAAAGATTATAATCAGCTGGATCCAAAAGTGTACAAAACTCTATTTCACAATTTTGCAACGTAATACCCAATTTGCTGTGGCAAGTCACATGTGTCTTTATCACATGTGAAACTATGATTTTGATTTCATTCTTCTTCGTTTTTCTCCCTGTCCCGTGAGTCAGAGAATTGACGTAATACTCTACATGTTTCCTATGACTTTTCAAAATTGTAAAAAAAGCCCAGAAATCAGACTGGGATGTTTTTATATAGATTTACCATAGAAAACATGCATAGCATTGCATGATCTTTGTCAAATGTCTGGTGTCTGGTACGAATACTTCTTGAAACCATTTACTGCATCTGTGTGTGGTGCCCTATTACTTGGTTTCTGCCCTTACAAACTACCAAGTCAGCTCTTCCAGAGGAGGGGTATTTTGCCTGTTGTAGTAACAATAATAATCTAAACACAAGAAAACGTAATCTGGGAAGTTTTTATGTTGTAATAAATATCATTACATTAACAAAAACACCTTAACCACCCATTACATCTGCAAGGTGATACTATGACATATCATCAGTGATCACCTCATCTGGAAGTCAGCCAATTCCTGGTTGATCTTCTCAATGTTCACATCTGTCCACAAGATGTCGTAATAGCCATTGACAGTGTCGATGACGTTGTTGTAGAGTCCATAGAGCTTCTGCAGAAGATTCAGTTCCTTCTTGATCTGCAGTAGTTCTGGGTACGGAGTGACGGGAAGACCAAACAGTTCCTCGCCACCCGTGTAAGTGACAAACTTACGATAGAGGGTGTCGAAGGTGTTTTGGAAGATCACCAGTCTGTCGGACGCTTCTCGTGGGGCCACGCCTGGCGCCATTGGCCCTACCTGGAGAGACAAACACTCAATTATACAAACATACACTAGCTAATATTTGCAGTCTGAATATGTGCATGTAATTTATGTATGCATTCCTGCTTGTTGTAATACTTTTATTTCCAATCACTCATTCTCTCATCATTCACACCCTCATCCCATATTTCATCCATCCACCTGTCACTTATTCACCAACATCATCTCTCTGAAATGCTTATGATTACCTGTCTTAATATGTGATACCTGTGTATTTGCACAATTGATCTTGATTGGTTCAAGTCTTAATATTTCTTTCTCATACACTTAAGGATAACCTACTGTAAAAAGAATTCTTCTTTAAAGAAGGAATAAAGATTATGTCATGTTGTATTAATTATGTTATGTAATTAGAACCATCAGCTCAAGTCTAGTGCCATCAGTGTACCCGAACATACAAAACACAAAACATAATACTCAGAGACTATTGACACTACACCAGAACTAGAGGACACAACGTAATGTTAATGAAGGAACAGTGTTTATTAGATATAAGAAACTATTCATTTTCAACAACTATAACTGAATTGAACAAATAATGTGTAAATCCTAGCAAAGTGAATATGTTTAAAATCAAGATCAACAAATACCTCAGAAGGATGGGTTTCATACAAATAAAAGGGTGGACTCTCGCTAAGCCGACAACTTCCATACCCACTTGCCATCTGGTTTTTAGTTCAGAATGCCAACTTAGTTCAATTTTTGTATTGACTAACCTTCATGAAACATCAAGAATCCATTTTATTTTATGTAAAAGAAGCTGACATAACGCACCTTAAAACACACCCCAGATACAAAATACCCCGAAATACCTCACTGCCACACCTAACACAAGACTGCGTCCAATGAGAGACCTTACTACAATGTATTACCAATGACCACTTGTGATACCAAGTCAGTAAACTTGACTTACATCATTGTAATTCTTGTAGAAGCTGCTGGCATCTTGGACAAAAGTCTTGACATTGTGGATGAGTTTTTTCCTGAACTGCGGCTGTATGGTGACGAGGTGGGAGGACACCTCGGAAGAGAGGACAGTCATCTTCTGCCAGGAGTAGCGCAGCGTGTCCACCCTCTCCATCTCGTCCTTGGCTACAGGTAACTCATACTTGCTCAGCACGGCGTATGATTCCTGGCAACACACAGTGAGCAACAGGTATCATTACTGGCTTGTAATTTAATTACTAAATTTTTTAGAAAACCATATATCCGGGCTCAGCCCATTCATAGAGGCATACACACACTAAAGAGTACTCATTCTCCCTGACAACACATGAATCGATAAAATTAACTACTGATTGGATGAATGCTTGCATTGTACATTTAAAAATAAAATAATAAATATCTCATAAGGGTTGGCTACACAAAAATGAAAATATTTTGGCCTTTTGATAAGTCAACGTTAACCATTTGCCATCTGGAGTGCATCACTTTGGAAGGCAATCTAGTTAAATTGACATATATCCAGTGCAAGAATCACCGATGCTGCAGAACTGTAACAAGTTACACATATGATCACTACTTTGTGTATAACATGGTATGTGTCTCTCATTACTGTAACAAGTTACACATATGATCACTACTTTGTGTATAACACGGTATGTGTCTCTCATTACTGTAACAAGTTACACATATGATCACTACTTTGTGTATAACACGGTATGTGTCTCTCATTACTGTAACAAGTTACACATATGATCACTACTTTGTGTATAACATGGTATGTGTCTCTCATTACTGTAACAAGTTACACATATGATCACTACTTTGTGTATAACATGGTATGTGTCTCTCATTACTGTAACAAGTTACACATATGATCACTACTTTGTGTATAACATGGTATGTGTCTCTCATTACTGTAACAAGTTACACATATGATCACTACTTTGTGTATAACATGGTATGTGTCTCTCATTACTGTAACAAGTTACACATGTGATCACTACTTTGTGTATAACATGGTATGTGTCTCTCATTACTGTAACAAGTTACACATGTGATCACTACTTTGTGTATAACATGGTATGTGTCTCTCATTACTGTAACAAGTTACACATGTGATCACTACTTTGTGTATAACATGGTATGTGTCTCTCATTACTGTAACAAGTTACACATATGATCACTACTTTGTGTATAACATGGTATGTGTCTCTCATTACTGTTCATTACTGTTAGGATGAGCAAAAATAGTTCGCTTAGAACCAGTTATTACAGTCCCTTCCAAGTGTATGTAAGTGGGACTTTTGATTAGGGTGGTATTTTAATTATTACAGAAATAGAATATAAAAAAAAACGCAACAAAACAAACCATTTACGTTGACTGCCCATAGCTTTATCACACATCCAACTGGGGTTACATACCTCAATGGGGGAAATGCTCATGTCGATGCGAATCTCATTTTCTCGTATTTCTTTGAGAGCAGCCATTGCAAAACGGATGTCATCAAGATCCTTAATCGGTCTACTCAGTCGCTTTGTCAAGTCAGTAATGAAATCGAATATGCCCTCCATCTCAGAGCAATACTTGTGATTGCAGAACTTTCCGTAGTGCAGCTGCCAGGCTTTGATCTCAGCCATCAGTCCAATCTTCAATTTCTCTATAAGGTAGAAAGTGACTGCTTATCGATTCTGGTTTGTTGCACCTCTTAGCTAGGGTTCCAGAATATTTAGGTGCTACAGAAATGTTATTACTACTATTATTACTATTATTATATGACATTATTATATCTTTCGTTCTTCTTCTTTCTTTCTTGCTGAAGCCCAGTAACCAATTTACATAAAGAAAGTCTACAAACAGTAACTGTGTCTTAATGTGCAAATAAAAATACTAAACATAAAATATAGATGTCCACTTTTACCAGACACATGTACTAGCTATTTTAACATTACTATATTTTGTAAAATAATAAAATTTAAAGTGCATATTGATTTTACATTTTTATATGGTCCAATCTGCACTGCAACCAGTGCTGAAGCTTTCCCTAAATGTTGGCGATTTAATATAATAATTTTATTTAATATAGCACCAGATCCATATTTGTTCGTGGCGCTTTACAACACATTAAAATACCTAAAATGGCATAGAATAAAAAAGTAATAAAACTAATAAGGTATTAAAATACTACTAATAATAAGAATAATTTTAAATTAATACAGCAATAAAATGGTATAAAATCTTAATATTAAATTAAAGTTCCCCTGGCCCGCTCTATGATCTGCAAGTGTACCTGTGCGGAGAGCGATAGGTCCGACATCATAGTGCTCCGCCTCCGCAATGATCTGCTGCTCCAGCTCCTTGTAGTGCAGGATCTTTGCCTCAAACTCTGACAGGTGCGGATCATCCTTCATGAAGATCTGCAGCTCCTCATCGCGGTCGAGACACCAGATCTCTGAGTAGTCAGAGAACTTCTCCAGCGCCGTCAGTACAGACTAGACAACAAGAACATAGCAGCAACCACATGTAAATACAGTCAAACTTTGTTTTATGGTTACCTCAGAAATACAGCCACCTCTCAATTAAGGTCACCTTAGAACAATCCTAAATTATTCAAATAACAATAAAGTACAGGAAAATGTAGAGTAACGCGAGAAGATAGAAGGAAGATGACGGAACTGAGAGAAGACATTTGCATGAAAAAAACACTTAAAGATGAAAGTAGTGGGAAACTGAATGAGATGGACAGGACACATGCAAAGAATTAACAAAGACAGACTGTCAAGAAGATCATGGAAAGCAGAAGAGGGTGACAAATGACGAAGAGGAAGATCAAAGCCGAGATGGAACGACAGCATGAAATAAGACCTTAGGAAGGCACCTTAGAATGGAAGGTCATTGTGGACAAGAGTTGGAGGGAAACAACAAGACAAGCAGAAGAAGCAACTGATTGAACCGGACATCATCCTGAAAGGGAGCGTAGGGAAGAAGAAGATAGGAAACTAGTTTCACTAATACGGTCACCTCGGTATCAAGGACACTTTCATTCAGGTGACCTTATGAAGCTCCATTGTACTACTATCCTTGACAGCCACAAACAGATACCTATTATTACACATTTTACCCTTGTGTTACTGTATCAATCACACAGACATGGTAATACACACAGGTCTAGTTGCATTATATTCTAGCTGAGCATCAACAGATCTCTGCCAACAATTGACTGACTGTTAATACTTTAGGCCAGAAGGTCTTGGTAGCAGATGACTTATCATTTGGAAATCAACTTCAAAATACCTGTCTAAGTTTATTGATGCTTTCTCAATACATGTAAAGGTTGGTAGAAACTAGAAATATGTTGCAGTCCCCAAAAATGTATGGCAGTATACATTGGTGAGTGATGGTTTGGAAGTACCGCTGGGGAAAATAAATCACCATGGTGGCACTACCTATGGAGAGGTACATGTATTGATGCACACTGACACGCTTGGCCTTTTTCGATTGCACAAAATCTGAAGTCCCAAATACTGGTAGGTAATAGTGGTAAGTTTTTATATAGCACAGTATCCAGTCCTTAGGTCTGTACAAAATGCTTTGTACTTTACTCCCTGGCAGACCTGTTTAATCGAACACTATCCCGATTACTCTGGGAAGCTTTCAGCCATGCTGCAATTAATGCGCGAATACTATTCGTACACAAATATTCTCAACTGGCTATAGCCAGGTACTCATTCATATAGTTGAGTGAAGTGGTGCAATTTTAATTAAAATGCGTGACACCAGTCACACACATTCCAGTAAGAAGACACTCAATCCCACCTTCTTGGTTGAGTTGATGGCTGTGAAAAGCAACGACACGAGCTTGGCGATGTCTTTGTTGTCGGACACGTTGCGGAAGTAGTTCTTTGTTTGCGGGCGTATCGCGAAGGTCACTGTCTTCTCATCCCCATCTCCCTTCTTCCCTCCCTCCAAATCGCTGCGGGAGGCCTCCGATGCGGGATTACTGGACATGCTCCCACGCCGGTCAAGCGGGGGTTCTCCCAGCAGTGCAGTGGTTGGAGCGAACTGCTGACCCTTGGGAGTCATCTTACGACGTTCCTTGCTCCACTGGGACACGCCCTTCGACACACTCAGGATGCTATGACTGGCACGGTTGACAGTCTGCTGGACCTCGTCCAGCGCGGGCTGCATTACCACACTGGGGATTGACAGGACGGCGTCACAGCAGAAGAATGGGCGGTGGTCTCGCTTCGTGTCCGCACCAATGTCTGCGAACATGACAACTCTGGACGTAGGTCTTAAATGAAATGACCAGGGTAACTCCTAAACCTAGGTATAATCACACAACAAATTTCAGGGGTATTTAATTTTTCCACAAAAACCTACAGATAATTTAATAATAATAATTGAAGAAAACTTATTATCCATGAACAGATAAACCAAACACAAAATTGCCCAGTCCCGAGAGTGACCTTAATAGTGAGGGTCCACTGTACCATCACATAATGAAATGACCAGTCCTATAAACAGGTATAAGCACACAACAAATTTCAGGTGTATTCAACCTTTCTACAAAACCAAAAAAAGGTTACTGAAGAAAACTGATTATCAATGAACGGGTACACCAAATACAAAAGTGAATTTGTTTACATAAATTTTTCACTGAATTATTAACTACAATCAAATTACCAAAGTTTCAATAACTGGGCAATTTCTTTCATCGCACTTTGCCTGTGTCTTTCAAGAGACACTAAAAGCTATTGACCCTTCTAACTGCATAGTGTCTATGTTAGGGGAAGTAGAAGATCCCACACTGAAGTGGATGAACCTGGTCTAAACTCACATAGTTGCTGTCTCTCGCTGTGAGTATGGTATAAATGCACCCAGCCTGACAATACTCTAATCATATAATATGTGACTAACACAGAGGCATCAGCTGTACACAAAGATGAGAAAAAAAATATATAAAATTTATATTATAAAACAATATGGTTCTCTGTCTGTCAGTCTGTCTGTTTGTTCGTGGACACCATTAATTTAGCATGTATGGGACTGAAATTTTGTGTGTGATCTACTGGGCCCATTGGTGGTTTGTACATTTAGATTTTTTCGACATTTGTTTGGGATGGGGGATCTTATGGGGTCATATATATATATATGACTGCCAATTCATCCAGGATGATGGATATGTCACATACATATGGCTGCTATTTTCCCACCGGCAACACCAGGTAACTTGGCTAGTTACTCATAACAACAGTTTCCACCCACCCTTACTCTATGTCCCTACCTCCAAGATAATGCACCATGGAGCTGGAGGTGATGCGTTTCTTCATGCTCTCCAGGGTGTTGCGGGTCACTTTGAGTAGAGCGTCGAGGTTCTTGTGGTTGAAGTAGGCGAGTAGTTCTGTTGCTGCCTCCTCCATGGTCTCGTTGAACTCACGGCGACGTTTGGCGATCAGGTCGGCCGGCGCCGGTCGCACCGACAGGGTGTGGGAGTGCATGGATGTGGGGCGTGACCGGGTGGTGTCGGGGGTCACCGCTAGGGTGCCGTCCTTCTTGCCATCTGGAAAATGTGGTTAAGAGCAGAGGGTGATTGACACTACATCAGCTACGACAATGTCATGTATAAGAACCAGTTTAAAATTGAACACATTTGGGTTACACCTTAAGTTTATAATGGAAGACCTTGGAAACCAGTTGTGTTCGTGGGACATATCATGTTTTAAATGTGATATAAATGGTAGTGATTTTTCACCTTCACTACACCTATGAATATGCTAATATTCCTCAAACAAGCTGAGCCCCTTTCCTGATTTATCCTTTCTCTTTCGATCATTTCCCTACACAGTTTCCTCTTGCTCTCACATTCTCTCTCACACAGACAAACACAATACACACACGCATGCATTCTTCCTCCCTCTCTCTCCAACCTACATCTCACCTTTCCTCCTTCAACTTTACCCCATTTCCCCAATCCTTTGATTTACCTTACTTCTCCCTCACCTCTGCTTCATTTTATCCTCTTTACTAATTTCCGCTCACCTTCCCCTGTATCCTCGTCCGACTCTGAATCTTCGTCGTCCATCTCGTCCCTCGCCATCTGGTGGGCATCACACAGGATGCTGATGAGTTCATTGGCTGCATTCTCCACGTTGATGCTCTTCACCTGAATGATCTGTGAACCCTTGGCACACAGCGTCTGCAAGCACATGGATAATGAATGATCTGTGAACCCTTGGCACACAGCGTCTGCAAGCACATGGAGAATGAATGATATCTGAACTCTTGGCACACAGAGTCTGCAAGCACATGGAGAATGAATGATCTGTGAACTCTTGGCACACAGCATCTGCAAGCACATGGAGAATGAATGATCTGTGAACTCTTGGCACACAGAGTCTGCAAGCACATGAAGAATGAATGATATGTGAACTCTTGGCACACAGAGTCTGCAAGCACATGGAGAATGAATGATATGTGAACTCTTGGCACACAGAGTCTGTAAGCACATGGAGAATGAATGATCAGTGAACTTTTGGCACAGAGTCTGCAAGCACATGGATGGTGAATGATCTGTGAACCATTGGCACAGAATCTGCAAGCACATGGAGGGTGAATGATCTGTGAACTCTTAGGACAGTCTGCAAGCACATGCTGATGAGTTCATTGGCTGAATTCTCCACGTTGATGCTCTTCATCTGAAAGATCTGTGAACCCTTGGCACACAGAGTCTGCAAGCACATGGAGGGTGAATAATCTGTGAACTCTTGGCACACTGAGTCTGCGAGCACACAGAGGGTGAATAATCTGTGAACTCTTAGAACACAGTCTGCAAGCATATGGAGGGTGAATAATTGGGGAACCCTTGGCACACAAAGTCTGCGAGCACACAAAGGGTGAATAATATGTGAACTCTTAGAACACAGTCTGCAAGCACATGGTGTTTTATCAAAAACCTGAAATCCTGTATAAGAGTTCATATAGTAAACCGATTAAGTGCAAAGAAATACTAGAATTATTTTTGGGTGAAGTACATACAATTATTAAACAACAAAAATGTGTTTTGCAGAGACACACCAAAAACATGCTATCTAGCTCGTATGGGTAAACAGCAATCATTTGTCAGGTGTCCAGTCCATGTTGTGTGGTCAGTACGAGAACAGACGATGTAATAAAACAGCCTAATGAAATCTCCAACATAAGATCGAGTGAGATTTCAATGAACCAAATTTGAGCATGCAGCTGATTCGACTCCCTTGATTCTAGACATGCTACAGCTAACAAGGAGTACCTGTGTTCGTTCAAGGAAGTGTTCTGGGGTCCACGGCTCCTCCTCTGGTAGTTCACACAGCACTATCGTGCTCATCTCCCGCAGAACAGCGTCGATGCGGAACTCGACGATGTCGTTGGTTCGCTGTACGAGCAGGTCGAGTTCTGCGAGTGCGTTGTGTACATTCAATATGTAGTCCTCGATGGTGATGGACGTCCACGTGAGCTTCACAACACCCGGCTCAATGGCTTTGTCGA
Source organism: Paraescarpia echinospica (assembly GCA_020002185.1). NCBI lineage: Eukaryota > Metazoa > Annelida > Polychaeta > Sabellida > Siboglinidae > Paraescarpia > Paraescarpia echinospica. The sequence goes on along the minus strand of CM034537.1, from coordinate 28,600,955 downwards.
CCCGCTGCAGGTGGGGCTCCATGAGCTGTTGGAACGCGGCTGGAATCTTGCTGCGCACTCGGGCATTCTCCACCAACATCAACTGTAGGAGGCGGAATGATCAGTGTAATTTAGTAGTAAACACTCTATTTCACCATCATGTTGGGCACCACTGTTGGCGGTGGTCTCATAATTTTCTTTAATTTTCAAGAACACAGGTAGAACGGAATATTTTTCTTTCATTATTATCCTGGAAGGAAATATTTTAGTTTAGGTAGACATGTAACTTTTTTCAATTACTAGATGCCACTCACACTGAGTTTGTTGTAGGTGTCCTTGAGGTCGTCTTGTTTCGCCCGCAGCTGTTTCGCCCCGTGTGGCACCTCGAGGCCGAGACGGGACATGCACTCAGTCTCACGCACCAAGGTCAGGATTTGGGGGTCAAGGTTCACAAACAGGTCCTTGCTCTCTGGCTGTCGAACTAGCAGCGCCGCGGACAGACCCGACTTGGCAACGTCCACCTGCAACAGGACACGTGATGCACATAGTGGCACAATGACAAACGCAGTCACACGACAACACATACATAAAACACTTCATTTAATCTAAATCAAAGTTGCAAGTTTTTAACTTTCTCTTCTCTTTAAGATGTGAAAGACACCGTTTATAAAAACAAAAGATAAAATGTTCTTACCTGTCGTAACCACACACGGTGGAACAAGACTTCAAACTCGAGGAGCACCTTGGCGAGTTTGTTGTAGTTCTTGACAATCTTCTTTGTCTCGCCTCCCTGCAGGATCTTGGCGTGCTGCTGGAATGCATCCATCGGCTCCTGGATGCGGTGGAACAACTGGCGCGCCCATGCTATCTTACCTGTCAACAGAAGTCAGTTCATGACATTCACAGTAATACAAAGCGATGCAAATAATTGTCTGAAACATCTCTTATGCCAAAGCCGTCATCACAGTGAAAATTCCAACACTAGCATACTGGAGAGCATTTAAATGTTATAAAAAATAGATAAGCAAGCAAAAAATGTACAACTCAAAATATATCCAAAAGCAGTTCAACGGTCGCTAGCAGCCTTAGAGCTGGTCCGATCCTGAAGATTTTGGTATCCTTTGAAAGTTTAAACTTTCTGTTCTTCTAGCATACAAATGGTTTCCTGCAAAGTGTTTTGTATCGATTCAAACCACATACTAATCCCCACCAATACACTGTGTAACACTTAAGAATTTTGGACTTTGTGACCTTATCGAGAAACTCGTTTTGTGCGATGCCTATCTTTGCTAAGCCTTTATTTTTGTTAAACGAAGCCTGAATAATCAAACATTAAGCAATTTTCCGAGATCTATTGCCTCGAGAAAAATACTGCCATTCCAACATGGCGCATATCACATGAAAGCTCTGTTTTTGCTCTGCCTGATGGTATAAACTATTTTTAAATGTTATGTAAGAGATGGGGGTCTCATGCTTCCCGAGGATGAAAGAGATACTGGTGCAGATCTATCGACTGTACTTGTACGCTGTGCTGTGTTGCTGTCGCTTGTTGCAAACCTTCTGTACACTTCTTGTTGGAAGTGCACCCTCTCCATCCATGCTGTCGACTGCACCCTCGGCATGGTGTGGCCTCGAGACCTTCTGCACCAGCTGCGACAAGATCCTCAACTCAACGCTGTTGTCAGATCATATCGGAGGGATGCAGGCGACGAATGTGCCATTAATTGTGGTGAGGATGGCTGTATCTGTGTCAGTTGACCTGGGCGTTGGCTATTCGGGACTTGTCAAGTTCTGCCACTTCACGGGCTCCTCCAATGTGATGGAGATGACAGCAGCAGAGATTCTGTGGAAAAATTCTGCTGTTTCCACGACATGACGATGCTGTCAGATGCAGACTCCTGCACCTACAAACACCTGTGTGGCCTGAAGTTGTATGGCGAGGGGGTGGACATCACCAAGCAGGAGTGTGTCAACCACGTGGCCAAGAGAATGAGGTCGGCATTGCAAAACATGGCCAAGGACACCAAGAAGGCGGGGGTGACTCTCGGTAGACGTGGAAAACTCACCCAGGCTGCCATCAACAAACTTAACTTGTATTACGGCAAAGCAATCCGCAGCTGCACCGGAAACAAGAGGAGTCAAGGTGCCATGAGGAGTGCTGACTTTGCCTCATTTTTCCATGCTGCATCCACCGATGAGGAGTCCCATCACAATCACTGCCCGACAGACACCAGCAACTGGTGCTTCTTCCAGCGGGCCCTTGCGAAGGGCGAGGAACCAGGCTCCCACTTGGAGAACGTTGGCACACTGTTAGCGAAGGACGTTGCCGAGCAAGTCAAGGAGGTGTACATGAGGCTTGGCCACCCTAACCTACTGGAGCGATGTCTGCGGGGCATGACGCAGAACATTAACGAATCATTCCACTCCAAGGTCTGGCTGAAGTGCCCGAACACAGGGTTCATTGGTTTGCTACGTGTCATCACTGCAACCTGCTCGGCCATTGCAGAGTCTAACCAAGGGGTTGGTGCAACAGTGACGACATTATGGGCATGCCCATCGGCAGACAGCAGAGGGTGTCGGTTGCAAAGGCTCGAGGAGTGCCATTTGGAGGCCCGACGTGCACGGAGGGTGGCTCGAGCGCAGACTCAAGATGCCTCCACCTATGCACCAGGTGATTTTATGGTGTACATCAATGGCAGGTTACAATGAACTTTATCTGTGCTCCAGTGAACTTTATCTGAGCTCCGGTGAACTTTATCAGAGCTCCAGTGAACTTTATCTGAGCTCCAGGGAACTTTATTGGAGCTCCAGTAAACTTTATCTGTGCTCCGGTGAACTTTATCTGTGCTCCTGTGAACTTTATATGTGCTCCTGTGAACTTTATCTGTGCTCCAGTGAACTTTATGTAAGCTCCAATAAACTTTTTCTGTATACATTTTGGAAAGGTGTAGTTTTATAAATACGGTTTCCTGTTATATAATGTTTTTGCTATGTTGCTTTGTTTGTGATATATTACTATTATTACTATGCTATTCAAATGACTGTCAACTATGCCATTTGATAGACTATACATTGAATAACATGTTTGCAAAGTTTCAATCACATAGGTTCCTTTTCAGATGTCGAAAAGTGTGTACAAGTGTAACTAAACTTTGAACATGATTTTCTCAGAAACATGATTTCACTCACACCAGCTGCCTTCTTGTTTATTTAACTGAGTAACCGCTTGATAGATTTGCATGAAACGTGTCACACTGTATCTTGACAGTATGCGCTTGATAGCCACCATGCTACTTTGCAATGCCTGTTGTTTTAATAAAATGAGTCGTGAATGTAAAAAATGTCACGAACAAATACATCACATTTTTAAAAATCATTAAACAGTTTTTTGAAAAATAAAAAAAATAGCTTGGTGGCTACACTTACGGTTATATGGAGTAACTACACACAACATTTGAGTAATATAAGTCCAGTAGTTACCGAGATATTTAAATGCACATATTCAATCCAAGATGGCTGCCATACCATGGGAAAATCCCCTGTAAAAGTTTAAAAAAAATATCTAGCCTTCCTGTTAGTGGACTATCAATCTTTGGAAGTTTCAGCTCTGTAGATTAAGTAATAATAACATTTAAAAAAACATGCATTTGGACCCAAGACTTGCCTTATGTGACCACCCACTCAATATTAGCATAGCTCAATAGAAGCAAGATCCTCACCAGCAATAGGGGGCAGATCTCTTGCAATAGGTGGATCAGCCTTATTCTTCTGGTAGATCTTGGAGACCATCTCAATGTCTCGAGCGTAGTGACTCAGGATTCGCTGGTACTTCTCCTGGATGCCCAGGTTTGGCAGGTTCAGGGTCTCGAACTTGCGGAGCACAGCCAGCGCCCTCTGGGTGCTGACAATGCGCTCGAAGCGTTGGTCCATGAAGGTTGTGATGGTTGTCTGAAGCGTATAACGATGGGTCACAGCACTGACAATCAATGACATGAACGATTATTTGTGATACGCCTCAGTGAACCGGGTATAATGTTGCATGGGTCTACTCTGGACATGAGCCCAAATAAGCTAGGTCATGTTCCATTAATTAATATTTCAATATAATCTTTCAATGTCCAGTTTATTTTAAAAACCAGTACACAATACGAGTCAAAATGACCTTGTTTCTCAAAATGTTGCTGTTTTAAAGTTTACTTCAATTTTAGCAGTAAGTCAAAAAACTAGTGAAGATATATCAACAAATGAGGTGTCATTTTAAAGGTCACGATCTGTGGATTCCAAAAAGGTACAAAACTGGATTTCACAATTGGGAGACTAACTACCAACTTTGCTGTGACAGGCCACATTTCACAGTTGTATCAACACCGAGTGGCAGGATAAAATGTAATAACTTTGCTGTGACAGGCCACATTTCACAGTTGTATCAACACCGAATGGCAGGATAAAATGTAATAACTTTGCTGTGACAGGCCACATTTCACAATTGTATCAAGACCGAGTGGCAGGATAAAATGTAATAACTTTGCTGTGACAGGCCACATTTCACAGTTGTATCAAGACCGAGTGGCAGGATAAAATGTAATAACTTTGCTGTGACAGGCCACATTTCACAGTTGTATCAAGACCGAGTGGCAGGATAAAATGTAATAACTTAAATTACTACATTAAATAAGTTTGTGTAAATAATATAAATGCATGACTGTGGAAATAAGTGTCATAATGCCGATATGTAGTCACTTATAGCACAGGTATGTGCCTAGACAGGGTGCTCATGGTGCTTTACTAGCAGTGCAAGTGTCTTGGCAGCAGCTAATGCAGTGCCCATATGGGTTTTATAAATCGAAACCTTTAACTGTATATCTGGATTATCAAGTAATACCAAATAATTACACTTATTTATTCGGAAATTGAATTTCTAAAATTAGCTAAATGTATGATAAGTGTATTAAAATAGGTACAAAGACAAAATATGACTTGGTATATAACAATTTCTTTCAAATAACATGTGAATTTCAGTAAATAAGTGCTTCACACATAGTAGCAATTAGCAGAATATACAAAACATAATATATCAACTAGAATTTTGGCTTAGTTTCAACGATACAATATTTGATGCACAGAAATGGTCTTATTTCCAATGTAGCGTTAAAATGATTGGCAAACATTCTCCATTTTTTCTTTTAGATAAAAGTCACAAATGGAGCCTTAAGAATGCAAGCAAATGGATAGGACAATTGACGCACGTGTAAGTCAACAATCTGCCTCTTGAACTCGTCAAAGTCTGTGTCGAACTCCATCTTGCGCTGATCGATGCAGTTGTAGGGTTTCTTACGCATGCTCGTCACTATCACCTGGAACTTGTTGGCCATCAGCTCCATCCCTGGTATCACAACAATAACTCAACTTTTCACTCATACGCAAGATTGGCAAGATTTAGTAAGATTGTTATACAGATATACACATGCAAAAAAACAATCATTCATCTTTTAACTGATCGGCAAAATATAATAAGATTAGCTAGATTTACTAAGACTGCTATCTACAGCAAACATCAGACCTCAAGTGCACTAGGAAGCCTTTGGCTTATTCAATCCAAGATTTCTGCAAATATATGTAAAGGAAGGTCTCATAGTTCACAGTCCAATTTCAATGTCCCTATCCATAGAATAACATAACAGTGTAACAACAAATGTTATAGATAGTCAATACAATTTTATTGTTTATACAATTACCAGTAATCTTCTTTTATGTAGATTACTGATAAATATTACCCATAAATATTATATGATTTCTGGATAATATATGTGGGACACTATAAGGAAATTGGATCTTTCACAATACTGACAATGAAAAAAGTATTACATAACACAATTTCTTTTGAACAGTAGAGCTCATCAGTCTGGAAAACTCTTCTGAAGCTGGATATAAATGTGTTTGTTTAAATGCAAGGAGTATAGTAAACAAAAGAAATGAACTAAACATTATGGTAGAAGATATTGACCCTCATATAATAGGTATAACCGAATCCTGGACCTCCACCGATATATCAGATGCTGAATTGGGACTGACAGGATATGTAATATTTAGAAAAGATAGAATAGGAAGAAAGGGAGGTGGAGTTATTTTATATATTAAAGAATCTATCCAGGCTTATGAAATAAAATTAGAAAGAGAAGCAGATTGCGAAGAAGTTGTTTGGTGTAACATAGTTACAGGAAAGTCAACGTTAACAGTTGGGTTAGTTTATCGAAGTCCAAACATAAGCATAGAAGAGAATGAAAAAATACAAAACGCTATAAGGGAAGTAAGCAAACGGGACTTATTATTATGGGGGATTTTAACCACGGACATATACAATGGAAATCTCTTCAAAGTATGGGGAGTGAGGACCACAAGTTTTTAGTTTTAGTTCAAGATACTTTCCTTTCTCAACATGTGCTAGAACCAACCAGGGGTGAGAATGTGTTAGACATAGTTTTGTCCTCACAGAATGAATTAGTTGACAATGTCAAGATATGTGAGCCACTGGGGAGTAGCGATCACTACCAGATACATTTTACCATCAAAGTAAAATCAGAAAGGAATAGTAAAAAGCAGTATAGCAGAAATTTCCACAAAGGAAGGTATAAGGACATGAGGAAATATTTAGCAAAGGTAGACTGGAATAACACACTAAAAAATAAGACAGCAATGGCTGATTGACAGAAGACAACGTGTAGTACCGGTAGTTGATGGGGAGGCTTCAAACTGGAAATCGGTATTGAGTGGGGTATCACAGGGATCAGTATTAGGACCTATATTATTCTTAATATATATCAACGATTTGGATGATGAAATAACAAGCAAGGTGTTGAAATTTGCGGATGATACAAAAGTGTTTAGAAGGATTAAAAGTGATGGAGATAGACAGCATTTACAAGATGATCTTGACAGGTTGATCAAATGGTCTGAAAAGTGGCAAATGCTGTTCAATTTTGGGAAATGTAAATGCCTCCACACAGGACATGGGAACGAAGAGGTAGAATATACTATGGGGGGTACTGTACTAAGTACTACTGTAAAAGAAAAGGACTTAGGGTCAACCATTAGTGCTGACATGAAGGTTTCAGAGCAGTGCGGAATTGCAGCTTCAAAGGGAAATCAAATCCTTGGATTAATTAGGCGAAACATAACGTATAAGGAAAAAAAGCTAATAATACCGCTGTACAAAACAATAGTTAGGCCTCATTTAGAATATTGTATTCAAGCGTGGAGGCCATATAGCAGGTAGGACATAGATATGCTAGAAAGAGTGCAGAGGAGAGCAACTAAAATGATACAAAAACTGAGGGATCTTAGTTACGAAATACGCCTAAAAAATGCAGATTAGCAACACTAGAGACCAGGAGATTGAGAGGAGATCAGATAGAAATGTTTAAAATATTGAATGGTTATGAAAATATTTATAGAAATATTTTTTTTCAGTTAAGAAAGATAGAAGGACTAGAGGACATGAAGTTACATTAGTAAAGGAGCAGAGTAGATTAGATATAAGAAAGTATTCATTTTCACAAAGGACTGTAAATGAATGGAACAGATTATCTGCTGATTGTGTGGGTGCTAGTAGCGTGAATATGTTTAAAAATAAAATCGACACATACTTCAGACGGGCGGGATACACATAGATAAAAGGGTCGGACTCTCGATAAGCCAAAGGGCTTCCTTGTCCACCTGCCACCTAGAGTTAATTCTCTGGGTGGCAATCTTGTTGTTAAATCTTGTTAAATCATCTCTGCACAGCAAGATTGAAAGTCAGAAGCCACTATGGAAAATAAAGACAACACAAACCTTCAATCTTGGACTCGTGCAGATGCGAGTACATCTCCATCGTTTGAAACATATCAATGATCTTCTTCAGCCTCCTGGTGAATGTGTCGAACTTGCCAAAGATGTACATCTCAGAGAACTCAAACTTGCGTTCGTGCGGCATCTCTTCCAGCCTCGCCTTGGTCTTCTTGAAGCACTCCTGGTATTCCTTGTTCAGATGGATGCAGTCCTGCAGCTTCTTGATGACCAGGTCAGTTGGCTGAGACCATACAGTCTCCGTAGCATCGACCGTGATGTACGCCTTGCATGCCGTGATCATCTGGTTCGTTATCTGTATGAACACGTATATGTGGTTGTCAGCATATAAGGGTGTGGACTTTTAGTATTGATAACAAAGAGTTGTCAATAAGAATCCTGACAGAGAGCTGTCAGGACAAGATTGACCATATGTGATGACAGGCTGTTGTCAGCATATGTGACAGGCAGTAGTCAGTATCAGAGTGATGACAGGCACCTGTCAGCATTTTTATGACAAACAGCTGTCACCTTAAGTGATGACAGGCTGTTGTCAGCATAGTGACAGACAGCAGTATACAAGAATGACAGCAGCTATCAGAAAAATCGTTAAGCTGAAGAATGTTTTGTTGACTAAATATGTCAAAACTGCCCTTTAGTCATTGAAGAAATGTATTAGAACTGCCTTCTAAACATAAACTCGAAATCAAAATTTATTTTTGCATTAACATTTGTTACCAGAAACAACACTGATTATTAATTATGTAGGTATTTTGAAAATAGTAGTAACGTCATAGTGAAAAGTGCACTTGGTGCAGAGTGAACAAGAGCAAGTATGGAGAACTAGAAGTGATGCCACTATGACCAAATTGGTGACAAATGCAGGAGAGGGACCTGGTGAGAAAATGGAAGACCAACCTTAACAAATAAAGATGTCATCCTCTCTGACGTATTGTAGTAGCGCGAGATGCTGTGAATCATGCGGATGGCATTGATCAGTCCGGGGATACAATCCAACATCCCAACCTAAACCCAATAACACACACAACACAGTGAGTCAAACTTCTCATGATATCACACTGGTTATTTGACGTGCTGTCAGGTGCCACTGCAATCCTGTGTGAGTGACATTATTAGTCATAATAGGAGTCTGCCAAAGCCAATGTGTATTACTTACTCTTAAAGTAATGAGAAACTTACATTGCTCACAACACAGATGCAAACATAATAAGTTAAAATTACTTAATTATCTTTAACATTTATTACATCTGCAATATTATGTTTGCATTCTAATTATAACAGCACTGATATTTGCATTTACAATGTAGTTGTTACTGTGTTATTATGTACAAATGGATAAAAATAAACAATTATATCAGTTTGGTCTGCCTGTTGTCAGATGCAATCATAGCAATTAATCTAAAACATATGAAATTATGTCGCTTTAATAAACAACAGGAAACCAGTAGTGGCAAAAGAATGCTGTTGCACTATTTCAAGTATGATTCAAATACACCACTGCAGATAAGAAGAAGACCTAATGCTTTGTCAGTGGTCATATGAGTGATACTCACAGGATCGCTGTTGTAAAGAGGGTCTGTGAACTTCTCTAGAGTATACAGATACTTGACGTTGTCCTTAGCTTCGTTCGCTACGTCCGTGATGCGCCGATCCAGCTCCTGCCATTTCTACAGGCAACAGCAAACACCGTCCGAGTGTTGCAATGCACAAAATCATTCTTTTATATATAGCTGAAAGATTCCGTTTTAGGAAACCTTTTTCGAGAAGTTATTGGTTTACACTGTACATGTAAAACATAATAATAATGTACAAAAAACATACATTATTTCAGTTATAATTTTCAACTGTACACAGTTGAGTACATAACAGTATATTTACTTCAATGTTTCTCCTTCTAACCCTTTCTCTTATCCTTTGTTTATTTAATTAGTACATTTACTGTTTAATTTATTTGAATTTATAAATGCTTTTGAGTTTGATTTGATTTTGATTTAAACACATATGCACCCACACATAAACAATTTTTCCATTTCTGAAAAAAATGTCGTCCATTTTCTTGTATTTCTTGTATTCTCCCTTAAAAAATTCCCTGCATTTTTTTATAATTACACATATCACACAAACATTTTCAGCTGTTCACATGTATAAACACAGGGCATATTCAGTGGAAACTTCACGAACCTTGAGAGTCTTTGAGCGAGCAACAGTGAGCACTCCTAGTACAACCTTGACATCGTCACCCTTGATCTGTTCAAGGAGGTAGTTGAAGCGTGACATCCTCTTCTTCCAGTGGTCCAGCTCAGCCCTGGGGCCGATGTCGTCAGCCTCTCGTCTCATCTGTTCACTCTCAGCCAACACCTACATCACACAACAAGTGAAAAAAGTAAAGGTAAGTTCGTATATAGTGCAGTATGCTGTCAATTTACTGCACCTTGGGCAAGATGTCAGTCTCCAGGATATCAGACATTTTATTGGAATCTTCCTATTTGAGACTGCATTCTGAGTAAACGACTGATGTGAAAATGTTGATTGTAGTTGTAAAAGGTTAGTTTGTATTAAGAGTAGCCGCTGGTCCTAACTATATGGGCCATATGTTGGTGAAAACTCATCATATCGTCATAAAATTATATCAGTTGGGTGAAGGTTGTTGAACATGTGATAAATCAGCTAATTTGCATAACTGCTGCCATGGCAACAATGATTTATGTGTCTATAGACATGTCCCCACCGGAAAAATTATTCAGAGTAAGTGATAACAAATACCATCATACTATTGCAATAACTTGTTTGTTGGAATGTTACTTTGTGCAATAAGGTGGTTTTGAGCTGACTTCAAGTGCTTTATGACCATAGTGAATTGTGCCGTGTAAGTGACATTAAAAAAACACAGAATAACTGGTGACAATTTTAATTCTCTATCTTGTGTAGTTTTTCCAAAATAATTTTGGCCAGTGTCACAAATAGTCAAAAATATCGTTTTGAGAAAACAGTCAAAATGAAATGAGAACGTCATATGTTATGCAGTATGGGCAGGTAAACATCATCTGATTATAGGTATTTGTAATCAGAATTTTGAAAAACGTAACGTATTAGGATGTTAATCTGTTGAAAAATTATGAAATTATAAAATGGCAAAAATCAAATGTAGGACCAGTGGCTAACCTTAACACTTTTAGCACTGCTTTGTATCAACACTTTTAGCACTGCATAACACCAGAAAGTAGTTTTTGTTTCCCTTTAAGAACCTTTAATTGCACATGTTTTACTGATTCTAGATGTTTATATGAAAGCACATTAATGACGTTCTATTTAAAATAACATACTAAGCCAAACAATTTGCTGTGACAAGGCAGAGTTGCGCACTGACCTGTTCGATCTGCCGTATCCACACTTGGATGCAGTCCTCTATACACTGCAGACCGTCGGTGCTGTTGGCGACACTGGTGTAGTCTTGAGGCCCTTTGATGCTGCCCAGTTCATACGTGTCACACGGAGCCAGGGACACACGGTCTGTGAGACTCTCCTCAGCACCTAACAGGGTTACATGCATACATATATGTGTATTATATATATATATATATACATATATGAATATATGTATCCAGTTATTAGGTGCTGAGAGCACTACATACTTAACCCCTGAAGAACCAATTTATTCCAATAACATCTCAACTTCTCTGAGAAGCATTAAGTCATGATGAAATTACTGTGTAAAGATTATTCATTCATATATATATATATATCCACCACTGCCTTTAACCAAGTACTCTTTAAATATATCTAGTGTTGGTTTAATCAATAATTTACAAATATTACCCTTGGTTCTGTAGGAAGTTTGGAGAACCAATTATCTAGGGTTTAAGAAAGAGGGGCCAGGCTTAGCCACCTAATTGTTTCTCATCCTATAATGTAGTAGTGAAACAGGTTACATAAAAAACAGCCAAAGGAGGATTTCAGCGAAAATCTCCACCCCATCCAAATACTCCGAGACTAACCACAGAGACTATGAATTTGTTATACTTGCTACATCAATTAAAGCCTCACAGAAGACTGGTGAGAAGCAAGATGATATGAGCTGGCCACTTAGCAAGGATGGACGCAGGTAAACTTGCAGAGAGCAGATGCAGAACAACACCAATGGCGCAGCAAAGGGAAGGCCACGACTGTGATGGGAAGACTGTATGAGGAGGACATGAGATAATTGGATAGGGATGAAAGATGGAGAGAGGTGAGTGCAGACAGTAAGTTATGAAGAGAGAGAACAAAGCAAGTGGTTCAACAGTGCTACACCTGACCCTGACCCCTGTACAGAGTACAAGGAGGAAGAACCGATATATTAATTTTCAGCAGTAAATTCAACACAATTGGTGTAGAATGGACGAGAAAGTGCAACTGACCAACGATGACTGAGACGAAGGTATCGAGTGTGTTGAGGAAGTCGGTGCGACTGCGTAGACCGTCGGGAGTCTCGAGGTGGCCCCAGCCAGACTGCAGGCTGCGCAGTGATGGCAGGAACAGATTCGACATGACGTTCTCAATGCTGTGTAGTAGACCGTGACTGTTGGTGGAGCCGCTCGCATCTAGCATGAGGAAGTTCACTTCCTGCACGGGGAAAATACAGGGTTACTGCACGACAAAACACTCAAGGCATGGCTGTGTGGTGTAGTTCTCTTGTTATGATGGCATTTTGCTATGTATGCCATGTCTTAGTTATGTGTCAAGGGCATTATGTGTTGGGACACATCCTGACTAGGTCGATTCCAAGTGTACGTGTTACAGTTTGGACTCCTTTTTCAGAATGTAACAAAGGAAATGTTCCATTTAAAGGGTCAGAGATGTAGCATTTGAATATCCCCACTTACCTTTTCTCACTACCATATCTTATTCTGTCACAAAAAAGTAAATGGCAAGTTTTTACAAAGTGTGGTATATGCAGTCCTTAGGACTGTTGATAGCATTTTACACATCACTCACAAGACCCGTTCAGTTGAACACCATTTTGACTTCCCTGGGAAGCATTCCTCTTCTCTAACATGTGTTACATTATTTAAGATGACTTGATTTATTAGATATTGTTCATTAGTGGTAAAAGTTCTATGAACCATCAAGAATATGTCCAACAAATCAATATTGAATCTTCTGTTATCAGCAGAAGTATATTAACAAAGGTTTATCAGACATCAAGTTACATTTACTATACATAAAATACTTACATTCCCTAACAAACTTCACGTGTGTTATTTATGTTTTTGTTATGTATTGATATATGTAGATTTAATGTGGCCGCAGCTTGTTTGGTGTTGGAATAAAAGAAGATGGATTCATATATAAAAGGTTGGTAAGGGGCATATTTTATTGCCAATCAGTATGCACATCAAATACACTGTATCCGTATATAAGGATTTGTGTACAAGAAAGTGTTGCTGTACACAAATAAACATCATCATCATCGTCGTTTAGAGGCGGTGTTTCCAAGCTCTACTGGGTTCGCCTTTCTTCCAATTGCCCTCTTCCACTTGACACGGTCCCGCGCATCCCGATGGTCGATACCCATCAGATTCAAGTCTGCAGACACGGAGTTCTGCCAGGTCTTCCTTGGTCTGCCGACGGGAGCTGTCCCCTCCACCACTAACTTTGTACAGCCCTTCACCCAGTCCTCGTCGTCCTTTCGCTCTACATGCCCGTACCACCTCAGCCTGCTTCTTCTGATCACATCCCCAATCGCCTCCACTCCTACTCTTCTTCTGATTGTCACTGAGTGATGCGCCACACATCCATCTCACCATCCTCATCTCAACCCTTTCCATCCTCGTGTCATGATCGGTCCTCATGGCCCATGTCTCACACCCATACAACAGGCAACTTATGACACAAGCTGTGTACACCTGGCCCTTCATCTTCAGGAGGTGCTCTTTGGAAGTCAAGAAGGGTGTTAACTCCCTGAACTTCTGCCAGGCACACCTCACTCTCAGTGTTACTGCTGCATCCACCCCACCCTTCGCACTTAGCATGTCGCCAAGGTAGCAGACGACATGCTAAGTGGGAAGGGTGGGGAGGATGCAAATAAACAATCAGTACAATATATACAAAGTGCATCAAACTGCTAATCTATGACATCAAAGGTGAGGGGCTACATGCCACAGGCACTGCTCATAATGAGGAGTGACACCCCCACCCAAGGCCACGTGTGTTATATTTGTTTATCACATGTATTACGCACCCAACTTGGAAACTGGTGCCTGTTGTCTCTGGTTATTGGGCTGTTGGTCACCTACCTTGGCGATGTTGACGTCAGTGATGGCAACATTGGGCTGAGGCCGGATAAAGACAAGAGCTGTTCCTCGTAGGGCTACGTCTCTGCCGTTCGACACAAACACCTTGGGCTTGCCCGATCGTGGTGTGCGTTGCCCTGCTGGGCCCAGGTGCAAATGCTCCACTGTAAACGACAGTCAACTTGTGGAATACTCCACTGCTACCAAAACAAACCAGCTGAAAGTCTGATAATAATTGTCTATGTAAACAGATGGTGTTTTATCTGTACCATGCACATTATCAACTAAAAGTATAACTGTCCTTATAGTAAAATTCAGTTTCCTAATGGATGGTATATATTTACATTCATACTGAAACACAGAATCAAAGCACGTATCGCATGAATATAAGAGAGAATTTGATTAATTCAATGAATACAGTATTATGTAGTGACAAGTTTATAATCACTGCCCAAAAGGACATGTGAGCAGCACAGCTAAAATGGCAGTGTACTGTAATATCATATCAGCTGTTTTCAAACATGTTAAACCATGTCAAAACATGTTTCTAGGGACAAAGCCATTAATACTAACAATATCCACAGCTATAATCATATCATTTTATGTCACATAGGTTTTGAATAATGTATAGTAAATACATAATTTTGAAATGTAGATATATACAAACACAAGTTGATTTGACATGAACAGGAGATCCAATATGGAAATAGAAAAGGAATGGGTATTAAGGAAAGGATTGTATAAAATACAACCAATAATACAGGTAATGATTTTGGGAATAAAGAGGGTATAAAATAAATACACCAACACCATTATATACATCGCATATCCACTGAACACAACAGAAGGCTATCTATTTACACACAGATAAATACATTAATCCAAAAAATGGGCATGCTTCACTACTAGTGATGTATCTAGACTGAAAGATATCCTATAGTCTTGGTCTACCCAATAACAGAGTTTGCCTATCTCACATGCTAGCATAACATGTACTTCTGGTTAAGTTCTAATTTACCTCAAGTTTCCATGTCATTGTTTATGTTTCCAAAATAGATGCTACAGTAATAATATTTATTACTACAGGTGTATCATTAAATGGCATTTTCAAAATGTCTAGCCAAATGTTGTGCCAATTTTCATTTCAGAAATAAATTATTGTTGAATCACCAATCATTTCTTATAAATGTTCATATAGAACTAAATAACTGTCCCAATAATAACTGAAATAAGCAAAATCTAATGTTCAATATTGTACCTTAGAAGCAGTCAGTTGCTTAAGGTTCACAAAACTATGAAAAACATTGTATTTATAGAAGGTTTTTTGTGATTGTTTGCTTATTTGAGGAACACACAAACTGGCAACAGCAACTAGAACTGCCACCACTACAGGCAAGCCCTGACACCACACAATCGGGGATGGTTTGACGGGGAAAGAAAAACGAGCAACAACAACAACACAGAGGTCGCGACTAAGGTGAACACTCTATGGCATACTTGATGACACTCTTCTGTCCGACATCGACAGTCGCAACACGTCATGGCCTGCAACAATGACATACAACTGACACAGCCCACCAGATGTCAGCACAATCAGATGACACAGCCCATCAGGTGTCAGCACAATCAGATGATAGATCTGCCAGATGTCAGCACAGATGACTGCCACATCTGATGTCTAGTTAGTCACCAAAATGACAGCCAAGGGTTGCCAAGTGTCGGTGACTTCTCACCTTTTTTATTGTTCAACAGATGCGCATGTACCTGGTATTTCTCATAACAAAATGGTCGTACATGTCAACAGCATATATATTAAAGTTGAGAGTGATGCAAATGATAGGATTTTGAGCACACACTCACATCATTGGAAACCATGTTGCTATCACATAAATCTAAAAAAAGTTCAATTGTTATAATACCTCATTTGATGTCTGAACAGAAAATGTTGCTGGTTACATGAGAAGGTAGTTTAGGAGACATACCTCCATCTTTGTCAGGCTCAGGCTCCTGGTAGAAGAACATCAGGTAGCTAGAGCCGTTTGCTTCGAGGAACTTGTGTATCTTTTCAATCTGCCATTTACAAACAAGCATTATTAAGTTTTATCATAAGATCCAGCAGTATAAAAGCAGAACACTGATATAGTGCAATGCTTATGATCAAAATAACAATAATTTATTTCTTATATAGCGCCACATCCAAATAATTGTTCTGGGGCACTTTACAATGGTTATTGCAAATAAATTAATAACATACAATACAATATATATTTAAAAATACTAATGTGCAACAACGTATGCAATCATTACTACTAAGTAAAATCAACTACACTGTCTTAAAATAAATAAATAAACACAAGTATGCAAACTATTAAAACAATAAAGTAGAATAATTATAATATTAAATTAATAAAAATATTAATAGTTATGATTATCGATCATCGAATGTTAAAATAATATGTAAAAAGACGCGTCTTCAGTGCCACTTTAAATTGATTGACACTATAGTGCATTGACAAAATAGTGCAAAATGAAATTAACTAGTTTACTATCATGGTAAAATAATCCAAGGACAGCAGTTATCACTATTATATTATTTTGATCTTAAGCTCGTTCCTGCTCACCATTGCTGTCACCAGTTATGGCATTGCTTGCAGCAGGTAGTCATTTCACAATAAATTAAATCAAACATAACTGCTAAGATGACTAATCCCTCCATATGTTAACTAAAAAAAGTAATTAACTCTAAAAAACTTAGTGTGCTCCAAAGTGAACACAGTAATACATAGGTGCTTGTGGTTATCTTGTTTATATAACTACAGCTGTGAGTATCGCAACACTACAATGTCTCTTTTCTATGCAATTTTAGTTGTCAATTTTCATACATTATGATTAAGTTGTGCTAGACTGTTGACTGAGAACACTGATGTTCGGGTCCACTTTCTGCTGTTAAGCAAGGTGTGTAGTTTTCGGAAAAACAAGTCTTGAGAGAGATGGTCTAAGCTGCCTGGGCTTTGAAATATGCAGCAAAGTAGCACTACATTACACCTGTGTATAAATTAGAGTGCACAATGTCACATGGTTTATGGATTCCCCCACATAAGACAAAATGCAGACAACGACATCATGACTTCCGTGAAAGCATGTTCAAATGAAATCATGCATGCATTACTAGAGATATGGATGTTGCAGCATCCGGAACCGACACACATCAATCATTTAAGCCTGTCATTGCTCCACATGTTGCTGCTTCAGTTAAAAAGGATCAATATCATCACTGCTCATGCTTTTGTTTATATGGCTGACACAGAAATATTGATTCTCTCTGCACTAAATGGCTGTAAAAAATGTTGTGAGGTGTTAATTAGGCATACTAAAGTATGCATTAGGCATTGTGTCTGGTTTTCCATCATATTCTGTACTTTAAAAGCTGGACCAGCTGGTAATAAATTAAACACAGATCCATGATAAACAACGCTAGATTTGGCAAATATATGACAACAATAACAATGATGACGTCAACAATGATAACCATTACTGATGATGATGTCTGCCTCATAAATCATGAAGGTTTAATTACACTTGAAGTGTCATTAAAATCTCTATTCGTAAATCTGTTACAGAAAAGACTTTCCAGGAATGGCTTTCAGTATTTTAGATATATGTGCAATAACAATCCACTTTCCAAGGATGTTTAACATTACGATTTGTAAACAGTCTCACCTGACTGCCCTCCAATATGGCGTCTTCTACCTCTGATCTGTCGACACCAAGGCTGTCTGCAACAGTAACCAGGATGTAGCCATGTCGCTCGTCCAACTGTGCTCTCTTCGCCTCACGTTCTTCCTTCAATTTTTGCTGTGAAACAAATAAATAACAAAACAATTAGTTCTATTGCAATGGAAGTATTCTTTTCCCATCTTTTTGTTTGGATGGAGCGAAATTGTCATTCTTTTAAATTACACAATTCATCAAGACAAACAGTTCAGTTCTATCAAACTGGTGAATATATAGTGTAGAGCTTCCATTAGGTTCCTATAAACAACTATAGAGCTTCTAATAAATAAGTACACAGCTTCCAATAAACAACTGCAGAGCTTCGAAAAACAACCACGTAGCTTTTAATAAACAAGTGCTTGAGCTTCCAATAAACAACCACATAGCTTCTAATATACAAATGCTTGAGCTTCCAATAAACAACTGCAGAGCTTCCAAAAACAACCACATAGCTTCTAATGAACAAGTGCTTGAGCTTCCAATAAACAACCACATAGCTTCTAATATACAAATGCTTGAGCTTCCAATAAACAACTGCAGAGCTTCCAAAAACAACCACATAGCTTCTAATGAACAAGTGCTTGAGCTTCCAATAAACAACCACATAGCTTCTAATATACAAATGCTTGAGCTTCCAATAAACAACTGCAGAGCTTCCAAAAACAACCACATAGCTTCTAATGAACAAGTGCTTGAGCTTCCAATAAACAACCACATAGCTTCTAATATACAAATGCTTGAGCTTCCAATAAACAACTGCAGAGCTTCCAAAAACAACCACATAGCTTCTAATGAACAAGTGCTTGAGCTTCCAATAAACAACCACATAGCTTCTAATATACAAATGCTTGAGCTTCCAATAAACAACTGCAGAGCTTCCAAAAACAACCACATAGCTTCTAATGAACAAGTGCTTGAGCTTCCAATAAACAACCACATAGCTTCTAATATACAAATGCTTGAGCTTCCAATAAACAACTGCAGAGCTTCCAAAAACATCCACATAGCTTCTAATGAACAAGTGCTTGAGCTTCCAATAAACAACCACATAGCTTCTAATATACAAATGCTTGAGCTTCCAATAAATAACTGCAGAGCTTCCAAAAACAACCACATAGCTTCTAATAAACAAGTGCTTGAGCTTCCAATAAACAACCACATAGCTTCTAATATACAAATGCTTGAGCTTCCAAAAACAACCACATAGCTTCTAATGAACAAGTGCTTGAGCTTCCAATAAACAACCACATAGCTTCTAATATACAAATGCTTGAGCTTCCAATAAACAACCACATAGCTTCTAATAAACAAGTGCTTGAGCTTCCAATAAACAAGTGCTTGAGCTTCCAATAAACAGCTGCAGAGCTTCCAAAAACAACCACATAGCTTCTAATAAACAAGTGCTTGAGCTTCCAATAAACAACCACATAGCTTCTAATAAACAACTGCAGAGCTTCCAAAAACAACCACATAGCTTCTAATAAACAAGTGCTTGAGCTTCCAATAAACAGCTGCAGAGCTTCCAAAAACAACCACATAGCTTCTAATAAACAAGTGCTTGAGCTTCCAATAAACAACCACATAGCTTCTAATATACAAATGCTTGAGCTTCCAATAAACAACTGCAGAGCTTCCAAAAACAACCACATAGCTTCTAATAAACAAGTGCTTGAGCTTCCAATAAACAGCTGCAGAGCTTCCAAAAACAACCACATAGCTTCTAATAAACAAGTGCTTGAGCTTCCAATAAACAACTGCAGAGCTTCCATAAAGCAACTGGGAAGCTTCCAATAAACAATTGCAGAGCTTCCAGTAAACAAGTGCATTAGCTTCCAATAAACAAGTGTAAAGCTTCCACACTGGCATAAATGAGTATACTCTTCCACATGCGTGCGAACCGTCCCTACAAACAAGTATGTAGCTTCCAATAACAAATGTTCTACAACAAGAGACACAACTGTAACCAACAGTCGTCTGACATTTGGAGCCAGCCTAATTGAAAAACCATGTTATGTGTCAGGTGTGTGGATGAAGAACTTCACTTGTAACTTCCCACATTTGTAACAATGGCACTTCACATTAGAACATTTCAACCTGTAGCACACTTGCTTTTCAACAACATAGGTATATACAGTCAAACCTTGCTTGATGGTCACACTGATAATACAACCATCTCCCAATTATAGTCAGTCCCACTAATAATGTGAATCTCGCTATTCAGGTGAACTTAATAGTGATGGTCAGTTCAGCTAAATTGGCGCAATGCTTGTATGCACCTTGACCCCTGAGTTGCAACACATTTAGACTATTATAGAAAAGTACATAATAAATTGATAACCAATCAGTTGTATTACTCCTTGGTGGCTACTGACATATTCCCTGGTGACAGCATGCTCACAACAATGATGGGTATTTTTAAATATGCTTTGTGAAATGGTATACTGTTCAGTGACACTATAGTGATTACACAAGTGATTAATACATAATT
This sequence comes from Paraescarpia echinospica, assembly GCA_020002185.1. Lineage (NCBI taxonomy): Eukaryota > Metazoa > Annelida > Polychaeta > Sabellida > Siboglinidae > Paraescarpia > Paraescarpia echinospica. Next base: position 28,580,597 of record CM034537.1, on the reverse strand, counting down.
GTGTGCTTGTCATTCACCATAAAAAATGCCTGTTAATAGGTCTAAAGCAATTAATTGAGGTGGGAGCACTACTACTCCCCTATAAATATTGTATTCCCTAATTGTCAATAAAATAAATCTACCCAGCAGTGAGATGGAACTAGGAATGGGTTCCTTTGTAATCAATAATCTAAATAAATTAGAGGCAACTCTATATTACTTTTTGAGTCATCGTATAAGCAACTGAAGGTTGCTTTTTAGGTTCGTGATCAATTTTTTTTATTTGTGCTAGTTTCAATTCACTCATTTTGCCAAAACTTGAACCGATCTTCTCATTCTAGCTTAATTATTTACAAGTACAAATTTTTTATTTTGGTGAAAACATTGGATAAACTAACTTTATCATTATTTTGACCAGAACAAGTTAAAACTTAATTAGCAACAAAATGTTAATTCTACATACCGTAGCACTGCCATCTAGGCCTTCCACATGAGAGCGACTTTTTTAGTCTTAATAGGAGTCTCCCATATCCATGTTGTACACACACCCATTTGAAATTTCACATTGTTACTATTATACATAATGTACGCTATTATTACCATTGTTATTATATCATATTGTACAATTGGATGAATAAACAACTCTGTCAGTCTGTCTGTCACACTTTCGCAAATTATCCGATATAATGATGAGTCAATTTTTTCAAATATTTTTAACAAAAACTATACATTCTTTTATGAAGCCGACTATCCATGATGCAGTGATGAGGGAGTTTTAACATGGGAGTTGTGAAAATTGTAGATAGGAAACACATAAACCAATCAACCGAGATGAGGGAAACTACAAGCTATGACATGCGTGTGATGACAACATCCAACCAAGATGTCATCCATACTGACAAAGCCTACTTGAAAAAGCAGCCAAAGCCAGGTAACTATTTTTAGATATGTTCACAAGAATTTCATTCAATAAAGTAAGAAAACTTTGACTTCAATGAGCAGTAACATGGCACAGCAACATAGTCCTTGTAGAAACTGTACACAGTGGTTGATACATATATAAATGAATAGTCTTCAAGTAATAACTGCAACATGGCTGAATGCTTCCCAGAGAAGTCAAGGTGTCGTTGAAATGAACAGGTCTGTCAGGGGGAGCAGTCCTACAGACACTTCTTGAGAACATATCCGAAGATAGGAATATTTACCTTTACCTCTTTTTCAAGTACACAATATGCACATTATAAGAAGTAATCTTTACCTTAAAAACAGTCAATCGTGCACACTTTATCTCAGTAGTTTCTGTAGATGGCACCAATAACACCAATAATGAGAACAATAAATTGTATATATCACCAAAACTATCTGATAAGCAAAATATAATCAAGCTAACAAAATATATTCTGTTAAGTTAGGTAGCATGTTGGCTATTGCCAGTCCCAGTAAGATGAAAGCAATTACCAGTAGTTAAAACAGATAAGGTTTCGCTCTTTCCATTCTGCAAACTTTTTTCATGCACCTGATTAAGAACCCAAAAGCATGATACTTTTAAACATGATTAATTTAGATGACCACTTGGCAATCAGACAACTGACATCTACTTACACTTATAGTGGCAGATATACACACTTTAAATTAATACATAAACAACCTGAATTTTTTGTCCCTATGGAAAACGATGTGGTCTATCAGATACCTTCATGAAATTTTGATCAACTATTTTTCTAACATGTCATTTCATACAATTTTGTAAGCATTACCTTTTCTTCAGGTGGTATAGCGTGTTCTCTTGCAATGCTCACAGAATACCTCATAGCCAGAACAAACCTCTTCATTTTTCAAAATGTTCACGGATCAAATACAAATAGCGCTCTATCCCTTGAACTAATCACTGCCGAAAACAGATTATCCACCAACGAAGATAGCCATCGGAAACAGTTTTAAACAGATTTCCACATATGGGGAATTTGTCTGCAAGCAATGCTCACCACAGCAATAATGGCAACAAGATTGTAAACAAAGTACACGACGAGCAAGGCATGAATATTTAAGAGGTTGAGGTCTCTGTTCATGCTGATACAGGTAGGCCGAGTGATGAGCTAACATGTCTTGTCGTGCTATGATAGTATCTCATAACACTGGGGCACTCTATTCAACTGGGGAGGGAGGACTATAAGAGGGATTGTGGGACACACAGAAACGGGGTGGATCACACATTGACAGGGTTGCTATATTTCTTATATATCATGTGGACTTTATGCCAGTATAACTAACCACAAACCTATTTCATAATCTTCACCTTATGTGTAATTAACATACTACCTAATTTTATACTTATGTATATATGTGCAATTTAATGCTCTCCATTTAATACTAGATTTGTTATTCATTTATGTATTTATGTGCAATTCAATGCAGTTTATATGTGCATGTGCTAACCACTAGCCTAGACTATATAGCCTATATACTTCACCTCTTCAAGGGACGATCTTGCAAGGGACATCCAACGTAGATTACGCCGCATGTTTACCTCCCCATTTCAAATCCTCGTGAACACTGGCCTGACAATCTGCAATGGCTTAAGGGGCATTTTCCTCTTACTCAGAAATTGATATCATGGACTAAAGTTTCCCAGGTATACAACAGTTTATAATGGTGTGGCAAAGAGTTAAGTAGCACTCAAGTTAATTATTGATCACCAGCTAGAGGCTAGAGGTACATTGGCCAGGTTTTGTACACTGGGGATAAGGCTATATTTACATCACGTATAATTAATATTAAACCTTATCAGAAATCTGATTCGGCTTCTCTACAATGCCTTAGAATTAATTATTCTATTTTCTGCTGTCAGTGAAAGTATGTGCAGAACTCCTGGTATGATCTATGACAGCCATCACTAACAAACCCAAGATGTTCAGGTATTAAACTTAAGCTTTCTCTTTTTCCACAATAATTGTGAATACAATTAAACAAATAATGTAGGTATTGTAATGCCATTGTGGGAATACAATCTACTGTACTGTATTTTATGTTGTGAAGGTGATCACACCTGAAACACTACCGATAATTATCACTGATTCTGTCTACCATCATAGTACCATGACCATCACTAATGTATATCTGATCCAGTGAAGCTGAGCACAATTAATTAGAACTCTTCTGAAGAAGCCATGATTTGGCAGTAAAATACTAAAATAATAAAACCATTATAAAAAATGTTGTTCGTTTGTTGTACAGTGTATTCTGCAACCTGTTGGCACAGGGCTTTTGGACAGGTGAAACAAATTGTTTGAAACTGTTGACCCATAGAACAGGAACAAAGTGAAACAAGACATTTGCATTTGCATTTATCCTGCTTCACTGCTCAGCTCATGGCGTGGTAAAACACTATTTATTCTTATCATTCTCTCACTGACTACAGCCAGGAATTCATTGACATAGCTACCCGGTAAGTGTATTTGAGCAGTCAAGTCTGAACAGAATTACTCAAGCTTTTTATGGCAACAACACAACAAAAACCGTAACTTCAGTGTCTAACACTGTGACCACATGCTGATGAATACATGAATGAGGAAATATCTCACACTAAACTAGAATGTAATGTTGGTAATTTAACATCTTGAAACAGACATTGTAACTTTAAACTTATAGAGTTGTTTATCAATCCAATGGCTACAAAACCAAACATTCTCATATCCTGTGAATGTGGAAGATACCAAAAACTTGGCTGTGACTGCTGGCTTAACACATGATTCTGAACCAGCAAATATCCTACATAAACCACATTCCACGATGAAACTTGGAGCATTCTTTTAAACTAGCCTAAAGTTACACGGAATAACAAACTGAGGGCAGCCGTTATCATCACTGCAGTGTTTTGATCTTAAACTAGTTCCCACTGACTGTTCAATTTCTGCTACCGCCAACTGCTTGCAGCCGATAATAATTTCCCAGCAAATCAAATGTAATACCACAATGGCACCCTCTGGAGACTGGCATACCACTCTATTTGTTCACTGAAATTCTAAATAATTCTAAAGACACCATCTTTGTGTTTTGTTAGTTTATTGCCAATTAGTAGATCAGTCCAAGAGAGCAAATGAACATAAAGAGGTGAGTGAACTTCGGAACCTGAGGGGAGATGCAACCACACTGCCCCCAAAATTAGCATATTAACGTGCAGATGTGCTATCATCCATTTTTCAAGACTCACTCCATAGATATATCCTCTTGTGGGGTCAGTGGATATGGGTTGGAATTAACTATGCAAAATTCCTTTAAATTTGCAGAACTTTCATGACCCAAACATCTTAACAATTGCATCACACAGAAAAATGCAAAAAAATATTTACATCACACAACAATAATAATACTGTCAGTATTCTTTAAGAAATAAATTAGTACAAAATTGCATGAACTACACTTTGTCAGTGTGATCCCACAAGTCCCCCATTAGTTGGCACCCCCCATTTAGTTCTTGACCTATCCATGGACATTGTGAATACTACCATGTTGATCAGATCCATGTTTAAACCTGCACCGATTTCAAGAGACAAACAAATAATAACATTGACATGGTCACATCTAAGCCTTTGGACTTCAGTAATCTACATGGAGATGTGAAAGTGTAGGGGTTAGCACATCAACTTTATATACCAAAGTTCTAGGTGCAAATGTCAGACCAGCCATGGTACGGTATAATATGCATGGGACTTACGTTATTGTCAGTCCTGTCTGGTTAATTAGGGATGTAAAAGAACCGCAGAAAACAACAAGCATACTGGCCGTTACCACCCTTATAGTGGCAGCATAGCATAGTGTAGGTTCACTTGATGATGTTCTGAAAAAGGCGGACAAGTCAAATGAGACCTCGTAGACTCAGATTCTGGTAAGCAAAACACTGAAAGGCTAGTCAATAGAACGAGCCGAGAGTCAGAATGGAATAAGATACATAATATAAATAATCTACCCAAAAAGGTAAACATAAGTTCTTATATAGTACAGTATTTGAATCTTAAGACTGTTCAGAGCACTTTAAACTTCATCCTCCAGCAGACCTGTTCATTCGAACACCAACTAGACATTCAGCCACACTGCAATCACTGCGCAGACTTTATCGCCAGTTTTCGTTCACATATAACCACCACTGACTACAGCCAGGTACCCATTTGTACATCTGAATGAACTGGAGCAACAAGTTAATGCTGTACAACCCATGCTACATACTCCATTAGTTATGCCCTGGATTCCAACTATACCAATTGTACTATGTATGCGTGTTGATACATTGAGTAATTTATCAACTATAAAAACAAGTCATATGATATTCTGATTTGTATCATGTAAATTTGGTTGTTTATATTGATGGGGTGGCTCCTGTGCTAGCGATATTATATATCTTAATGGGAGTCTCCCGACCTTATGTTATTTACGTTATTCATTGTATATGTATCGTATGTGTAGATCAAGTAAATTGATTCTGATTCTGATATACAGGTAGTAGAGACCACAATTTGATAGCAGACCATGATGTGGAAGAACCTACGAGTGACAAGTTACTGATACATAACAAAGGTACAACATTAAACACTGATTACTCACCTGCTTATAGGAACCATTCTAAATGTTAACAACTAAAAAACTCCATATTTAAACAATTTACAAATAACCCATTAAATTAAAAAAAATTAAGAACCACATTAAATTTCAAACTTGTAAAGAAACTGTAACTTGATTTCTTATTGCACAATGCAAAAGATGAAGCATACAGCATGTGAGAACAGGGAAAATGAATCAATAATAATCGGTCAAAAGCAATAATTAACCTCTTGAAGGCAGACTGCCAGTTTTTGTTTGAGGAATTTGGTATGGATCTGTGGACAGTGAAAGAGACCGTCTTTGAATGAGTCAGTCGTAGTGCAGCAGACAATATCTGACACCATTCCGGTCTTACAGTTGTCTGAAAAAGCTATTACCATACACATGTTCAAAACGTGTACACCTCAGTAAATATGCCATACTCTGTGATATTGTAACAATGATCCTGTCACAGTGATCAACAGTTGTTGCTATATTTGATGTCACTCTTCAGCCAATTATGTAGCCTTCCAGTCAACACCAACTTCAAAGGCATGGTGGAAAGTAAAGGAAGAAGATGATGGTCACAAAGATAATGGTGGGACTATAGAGTGGGCAAAACTAGGGTGGAATAACTTGAACAGGAAAGGGAAAGAAACACTAGATCATGTAGAGTGCAAAAACATGACATACTATGGAGAAATACAGAACACATTTATAGAGATCTACATATTAGTTCATGTGACATCTACAAGATTTGAAGACCTACTATATTAGATGACCTGTAGTGTAAATGCCTACCTGTTTTCCGTGTGCTGATTCGGACAAGACAAACTTCGCCATATTGCGAAATCGAGCCATCTTAGCTGAGTATGTAGGTGGCTTGCTCAGTTACGGGCTACTCCTGTCAAAAAACTGTCCAGTCTAGGCTCCTGCACACATACGAGTGTCCAGCAATGGACTACCGTTGTCCAAAGCTATTCACTGACTGGCTGTTTTCATTCCACAATTGCATACTTCCACCACTGGTCACCTATGTCATATAACTGTCCAGTGATCCTCTACTTCTGGTCCTGTACAACTGAACTGGACCTACAGCTTTAAGTTTAAGGTACAACTCAAACCAGTCCACGATGTTTCCGCGTCCGGCCAAACCAGCTCACCATGGGAACAAGAATGCCCAGACCGATAACTGTTTGCAAAACAACATACTGAACGTGTTATACAAACAGCGAGTGTAAATACAGCATCTATGTATATAGCGAGCCAAACTAATGATAATAGGTGACAAATAGCGGGTGACCAGCACATTAAATAGCTGGCCCATACTTTACAGAGAGAGTGGATCAGGACGGCTATGGCTTTATTCAAACAGCGGCTAACAGCACAGTGCAAACATTTCAAGTGAAACTTCTCAAACTGTGGCAACCAGGTTAGATTTATGATTGGTCTGCAAGCACATTTAATTGTATATTCATATTCTATGACATGTGAGATTTATGTTAATGGCTTTCTTTTTACTTCAGCTGCGTGAGTTTTAAATAAATTAGTGTAGCCTGCTCTTCACACTTACAGTAGAACTGTGGGCTTGTACCAAAAATACTGTACAGTTACAACTTTTATGCATGCATAAGTGATCAGTGTTTTAAGGCCTATTGCATAGGCAAATTGTTCATATGAAATCTTGCCTTGCCCATATCAGTTAAACCTCTAAAAACTGTGCACAGGTATCCTATACGTCTTCCTGCTACGGGTAATTATTGATCAACTTTTCAATGTGAAATGTACATCACTGACATTGTACTGTTTCTATAACAATGTAGCTAATAAATATTGACAAACTACTCACAATCAATGGCAAGTTTTTAATCCCGCCAAAACTGATCACACTCTTATGAGGTCTTGCCTGCTTACTGCCAAGTTCATAATGTGTTTGTATGCATATTACAGTTAAACATGTAGAGACAATACCATCGAAAAATGCTCAAAAGGACTCCAAGTCATCAACAAATTGAAAATCTGCAAAGATGTTTCCCCACTAAATACTTTGATGCCACTAATCCTAATGTTATGAAACAGTGACTCACTGCGATTCATAAATTGTACATACCTGCTCTTCCTGAGTAATAATCTTGAAGTGATTGTGTGTTTCTTTCCGCCTCATGTATCCTACAACTCTCTTTTCCTGCCCTTCCATTGTACACAGAAGACAAATTGATTTTAAAATAATTAATTGAAATTTTGCTTTTAACACAACCCACTGTTGGTTGCTCTCATAGTAACTGCACACAAGTAACACAACCTGATGTACCAAAGGCCAGTATCACATAACAACCAACCAGATACATCTTGTTGCATGCAAAAAAAAATAAGTTTAATTAAATCAGTACCTCATAGGGAAATGACCTGCCGCTCATGAAATACTTATCAGATTTGTAGCCATCTGCTCCTAGCAACATCACTATTGTTTATACACCAAGCAGATGAGCAATAATGCATGATGACATCCCAATTAGTTCAGGTAGCATGAAATATCTAATTAAATAATTCCTAATTACTAAATTAGAGAAGCTAGCTAGTGATTGCCACATTTACATTTTAAGGGAAATTTTTTTTTTAAAAACCTTAACTTTTGGCAGATCTATTTGACTTTGCCGCTGATAATTGTATATTATACTCATTGTAATAGGATTACCATTCTTAAAATTACATAACTACTTTGACTTCATTATATATACTGCATCCATTCCATTAAGCATACATGCCCTAATTACCGTACACCCACTTTTTAGCTGCATCTGACACTGTAAAAGTGATCTCCAATGAAGCCATTGTTGTAATTTGATTTCTACCAATGTTATACTAGATTCAAAGCTCAGTGATGACAAAAATCAAAAGGTCCACCTAAATGATTAGACTTTACAGTGTTCTAGTATCTTGTTGCTCATATGTGAGATGTATAAATTGTTAACCAGTCACGCCTGCTGAGATGGCTGTATGCAGGAACCCCAGAAAGTGGGTGTACACCTCTCTATGTTTATTGGAACGCAAAATTTGACATATTTCCGTATCTCAAATATTTAAGCATATTGTATGCTTAATAGAACGAATACGGTATATATATATATAGGGTAATAGCAATAGGTATGGCAACAGTTATGCATCAGCTATTTAATAATAACATGGCTGTTTATTAGTCCAGTAAGATACCATACCAGTAAGAATCTAACAGGTGGCAGCACTTTCTAAATTGGAACATCCTACAGCAGTGGTCACTTGGCAATAAGTTGCAACATGCTTGTGGATTATCCACAAATGTACGCATAAAATTATGCTAAAATTACCCTCCCTTCTTCATTTACACACTGTACACACAAGGTTACCCTGTATGCAGTATGTGTAAGGTCTGACCCCTTCCCCTGTATGCAGTACGTGTAAGGTCTGACCCCTTCCCCTGTATGCAGTACGTGTAAGGTCTGACCCCTTCCCCTGTATGTAGTAGGTGTAATGTCTGACCCCTTCCCCTGTATGCAGTACATGCAATGTATGACCCCTTCCTCTGCATGCAGTACGTGTAAGGTCTGACCCCTTCTCCTGTATGCAGTACATGTAATGCCTGACCCCTTCCCCTGTATGCAGTTTGTGTAATGTATGACCCCTTCCCTTGTACGCAGCTATATATACGTGTAAGGTCTGACCCCTTCCCTTGTACGCAGCTATATATATATATGTGTAAGGTCTGACCCCTTCCCTTGTACGCAGTATGTGTAATGTCTGACCCCTTCCCCTGTATGCAGTATGTGTAAGGTCTGACCCCTTCCTTTGTACGCAGTATACCTAACTTGCGTATGGTGCATAATTGCCTACACCTCCTCAATACCTGTATGAACAATGTCCACAATTACTGTCACCAGACTCCACCAGATGGCAACACTTGCAATATGCCATACATTGTCAGATATAACCAGTGACTACCAGCTTCCAGCAGAGGGCAGCAGTTGCTATCATGTACTGATGCTTGGAATCACGTCTTTACACCCAACAGGTGGCAGCACTAGGTCAACGTTGCATTGAACGCACTTTATTGTTTGTTACACTAAAAACAGTACAACAAATATTTTAATATCTGATTAGTAGGAATTATTCTTTCCTTTAATCATGTATTTTACAGACGTCACCTATACTGCTTGCTAAAAACACAATATAATGAGACTACAAAGACCTTGGTAAATGCATTAAAACTAGTGTAACTTAATTATCCGAAGAATCAAACTGGCATATATCCAACACCCATACAGATCAAAAAGGGCTTCCATTGTTTTGACGCTTAATATTCAAGTATGAATTGTTTTGCATCTCATATGCCAGTGGATCATATTGCTCATACATCACAACTAAGCTCGATCTCTGACAGGTCAAGTAAAAGTGGGCCAATGAATCAACTTGAAAGAGAAAAATCATAAACAACTGGTGTAAAGTCATGAATAAAATTATTATATAAAATGCAGCCAGACCACCGCAAGGGCAGCATTCCTGTTATTAACATATAAATAAAAGTATTAGGCGAGTTGTTTTTTCTGGGACTAGTACTGCCAATATTGTAACTCCCATGTGTGCCATAAGTCCAGGGTAAGTGTGTAGCACAAACATGATCATTATTACCTTCTCACACTAAAGAAGCAAATTTGAAAAATCGCCTGATTCTAATAATAATAAGGAGTGGATGTTTTTCAGTCCTCAATGTATCATTTCACTCAAAGTTCATACATGAGTATGGGCCTATCTGACGGCTGTGACTATAAAGAAACCATGTTACATAAGTACCGGTTACCAGTACCCTAAATCCATTTGCACCAATGAATCCAAATACAAATTATACCCACTATATGCAGCTATCTATTATTTTCTAAGCTGTTATTTCAGCCAGTAGGGTGACTACAGATGGTGTCCACAGGGGGGGTGGGGTGTCTACAGAAGGGGTGCTGTCAATAATGTGTCCACAGAGGGGGTGTTGTCAACAGGGTGTCAACAGGGGTGCTGTCAATAGGGTGTCCATAGAAGAAGTGGTCAATAAGGTGTCCACAGAAGTTGTGCTGTCAACAGGCTGTCTATAGAGGGAATGCTGTCAATAGGGTGTCCATGGGTGTGCTGTCAATAGGGTGTCCACAGAAGTTGTGCTGTCAATAGGGTGTCCACAGAAGGAGTGCTGTCACTAAGGTGTCTGCAGAAGTTGTGCTGTCAACAGGATGTCCACAGAGGGGGTGCTGTAATTAACGTGTCCACAGAGGTTGTGCTGTCAATAGGGTGTCAACAGACGGAGTGCTGTCAATAAGGTGTCCACAGGCATTGTGCAGTCAACTGGGTGTCCACGGGGGATGCTGTCAATAGGGCCTCCACAAAGGGGGTGCTGTCAATAGGGTGTCCATAGAGGGGGTGCGGTCAATAGGTTGCCCACAAAGGTTGTGCTGTCAACAGGGTGTCCATAGAGGGGGTGCTGTCAATAGGGTGTCCACATAGGTTGTGCTGTCATTAAAGAGTCCACAGATGGGGTACTGTCAGTAGTGTGTCCACAGATGGGGTGTTGTCAATAGAGTGTCTACAGATGGGGTACTGTCAGTAGGATGTCCACAGATGGGGTGTAGTCAATAGGATGTCCACAGTTGGGACGCTGCCAGTAGGGTGTCCACGGGGGTGTCAATAGGGTCTCCACAGAGGGGGTGCTGTCAATAGGGCGTCCATAGAGGGGGTGCTGTCAACAGGGTGTCCACAGAGGTTGTGCTGTCAATAGTGTTCACAGATGGTCTCCACAGAGGGGATGTTGTTAACAGGGTGTCCATAGAGGGGGTGCTGTCAATAATCAATAGGGTGTCCACAGAGGTTGAGCTGTCAATAGAGTGTCCACATATGGGATGCTGTCAGAAGGGTGTCCACATAGGTTGTGCTATCAATAGGGTGTCAACAGAGGGGATGTTGTCAATAGGGTGTCTACAGAAGTTGTGCAGTCAATAGGGTGTCCAAAGGGGGTGCTGTCAATAGGGTGTCCATAGGTGTGCTATAACTAGGGTGACCACAGAAGTTGTGCTGTCAATAGTGTGTCCACAAAAGGAGTGCTGTCAATAAGGTGTCCACATAAGTTGTGCTGTCAACAGGGTGTCCAGAGAGGGGTGCTGTAAATAGGGTGTCGACAGAGATTGTGCTGTCAACAGGGTGTCCACAAAAGTTGTGCTGTCAACAGGGTGACCACAGTGCTGTAAATAGGGTGTCCACAGAAGGAGTGCTGTCAATAAGGTGTCCACAGAAGGAGTGCTGTCAACCGGGTGTCAAAAGAGTGCTGTCAACCAGGTATCCAAAGAGGGCGTGCTGTCAACAAGGTGTCCACAGAGGGGATGCTGTAAATAGGGTGTCCACAGAAGGAGTGCTGTCAATAGGATGTCCACAGAAGTTGTGCTGTCAACAGGGTGTCCACAGAGGAGATGCTGTCAATAGGGTGTCCACAGATGGGGTGCTGCCTGTAGGGTGTCCACAGATGGCGTGTTGTCAGTAGGTTGTCCAAGGGGGGTGTCAATAGAAAGGGTGCTGTCAATATGGTGTCCACAGAGGTTGTGCTGTCAATAGAGTGTCCACATATGGGGTGCTGTCAGTAGGGTGTCCACATAGGTTGTGCTGTCAATAGGGTGTCCACAGAGATTGTGCTGTCAATAGGGTGTCCACAGAGGTTGTGCAGCCAATAGGGGGTCCACAGATGGGGCGCTGCCAGTAGGATGTCCACAGAAGGGGTGCTGTCAATAGGGTGTCCACAGAGGGTGTTGCTGTCAATAGGGTGTCCACAGAGATTGTGCTGTCAATAGGGTGTCCACAGATGGCGTGTAGTCAGTAGGGTGTCCAAGGGGGGTGTCAATAGAGGGGGTGCTGTCAATATGGTGTCCACAGAGGTTGTGCTGTCAATAGAGTGTCCACATATGGGGTGCTGTCAGTAGGGTGTCCACATAGGTTATTCACAGAGGATGTTGCTCACAGGATGTCCACAGAAGTAATAACATTATAGATAAAACAGTGCACATTAAACTACCAGTACCAAGGTAATAAAAATACCAAAATGTACCGCCTAAAGTATACATGTAAAATAACTGTGCTAAGAAAGACAATTGATAGTACAACCTACTTGAAAATTATTTATCACATGTCCTATTACCATTGGACTAATTAGATGGCTTGGCAGATTTGCAAGCCTTAAGCCAGTAAGTATGTTAATCTCTTGGTAGATTTGTCTAAGCTCAGTACTACTGAATGCTCTAGGCCCACTTAGTTGTCTATGTGTGGTTCATCTCAAATCCAGAATTATTTCAATGTCAGACCAGGGCCTGCTTTGCATATAAATCGTGTACCAATAATTGTGTTATATCGTAGCCAATATGTAATTGTAAGCAGTTTGCACAGAACATGTGAGACGTCACAGTAAGGCATCATAACATGCAGACATGATATGCAGCATTGTGATTACAATAATACTTTAGATAAAGGTTCAACCTTAGTACAGACTGGACTCCAAGATAATTATCATGGAGACATGTTAATAAATATATATACATATATATATATATCCTTTTTATTTTCAAGTCATGTTCATTCATGAATAACTGCTATTAGTATTGTTATAAAATATAAGTGTATTTACATACTATAGATATAAATGTGTGTGGTAATTACATACATCAATAGTTTCTACAGGTCTTGTAATTCTATGACTTATTCACGTCTGCAATTAGGTGCCTACCACATTTGATGTTGCCTGGAAATACTTCATAATAGTTATAAAGACTTGTTTTAAACACATAACTCCATAAGGATTGTCTCTTGCACCTGGAAATTTGTCAAAGTTACACAATTCTGTAAGAGTTGGCACAAGGCTATTACTCACTCACTGTAATACTCACTCAAACACTCACTTGACTCACACACTCAAAACCCATCCACCCACCCACCCACCCACACATCCACTCATTCACACGCCTCTTGCAGTCACTCACTAACTCACACACATGCACGTATGCACAGACACACATACGCACACACGCAAGTGCACACACACACACACATACACCAAATCTGTACAAACTTTGTTCAAGGCACACCAGAGTCACCTTTGGTGTATTAAACATTAAAGTAGATTCAATTATTCATGCACACGTGTAATAATTAATGTTCCTAGATGTCTATAGCAACAATTGTAGGTACAGTTCCTGGTGCTAGATGACACAGCTACCTGCAGGTTGTCATGTGGGCTGATACTGTGTGATTTATCTACAGAATTGATCACCTACACAACATTCTACGCAGACTTGTTTACCTTGAGTATTCTTTTCTATAAGCTGATGTGTACACTTCAGTGGCAAAGTAAAGATCATCACCCTACATCCTCTTGTATGTGTATCTAGCTAAACCAACCCGTCAACTTTACTTCAATGGGAAGGCTAATATGCAGCAATGTACAAATATCAGTTGTCGTATGAAGGTGGCAAGATTTGCAGGCGTTAATCCAACGTCAAGTAATGACAGATATGACTAGGAAGTGTAATCTATAGAAGGCAATGGTTTGTTTTAGATAGACAGTATGAGTATTGATATGCTCAATAAGTTACATACAAATAATCTGTAAGGTCATATAAGACACTTGTGTTCTTGAGATGTTATCATAGTTATTAAAATTGCAGCCAAACCTTCTTGATCCAGTTCAACACATCATTGTGACAGGCAATTGTAATACTGATGTTATCAGCATGGGAGAATGGAGACAGCCCCTGGGTAAAAAAGATCATTTTCCTCCTCTACGTTTGTAAGGGGATTTGCCTTTGTTATCTATGCCAACGGCAATGCCGATTGTCATGTCTATACATTACTTTACTATATGTAATTAAAGGGCATTGCCATTATCCAACCACACCTTGTGTGTGTGTTTCTATCTCTCGCTACATAAACCAAGCAATGCACAGCAGGCTCCAATACACGTCACATCCTACAACTACACTCAAGTTGAGAGTTGGGAGCAGTGAGTAAAAGATCATTTTCATGAGTGTTGGTCACTTGTTTGCTTTATATGGCTGGTGGAACCTTTATTCAAAGTTTCCATCTACCTTGAACAATTGATAAACTTGGTGCTGTAAAACAGTTGACTCTTATAACCATATATTATATATAAATGTATATATATATATATATTATAATTACACTGTATATAATAAACCACATGCACACACTGATGCACACAAGCACACACACAACATAGAGAGGCCCATACATTATTTTGTAAGACAAGTCTAATCAATTACATGAATATCTGATAACAAAATTGTTTACTTGCATTAATGATCACGCAAGACTTACATTAATTCAATTATACTGGTAATTTGATAGAGCACTACATGGGACAGCCACAGCTAGGTATCGTGGACATGTGATGATCTATTGACACATGCTGAGGACTATAAGTTCATAACTTATTAATACTGTTACTTGTGTGAAACTATGACAACGTATGACTAAGATAACATTCATATGGCACAGTTTCAAGTGCAATATACACAATGTACTCAAAGCAACGTGTGTATTAATTATATATAAATAGTCATGATTGTAGTCATGAGCTTTACCAAATACACAAGGACATCACAATGAAGGATTTATATGGACCACAGTTGGCTAGACAATGTATTGTCTGTGTGTGTGCGTGTGTGCGTGCGTGCGTGCGTTCATGCAAGCATGCGTTTGATGAACAACATAATTTTTGCTATGCCCTAGTAAACTTTCTAATTATAACCATTCTAGCTTAAGTATGTGTGTATGTATGTACCATATTCGTTATATTAAGTATGTGTGTATGTATGTACCATATTCGTTGTATTAAGACAAGTATGTGTGTATGTATGTACCATATTTGTTGTATTAAGTATGTGTGTATGTATGTACCATATTTGTTGTATTAAGTATGTTTGTATGTATGTACCATATTTGTTGTATTAAGACAAGTATGTGTGTATGTATGTACCATATTTGTTGTATTAAGTATGTGTGTATGTATGTACCATATTTGTTGTATTAAGTATGTTTGTATGTATGTACCATATTCGTTGTATTAAGACAAGTATGTGTGTATGTATGTACCATATTTGTTGTATTAAGTATGTGTGTATGTATGTACCATATTTGTTGTATTAAGTATGTTTTATGTATGTACCATATTTGTTGTATTAAGACAAGTATGTGTGTATGTATGTACCATATTTGTTGTATTAAGTATGTTTGTATGTATGTACCATATTTGTTGTATTAAGACAAGTATGTGTGTATGTATGTACCATATTCGTTGTATTAAGTATGTGTGTATGGATATACCATATTTGTTGTATTAAGTATGTGTGTATGTATGTACCATATTCGTTCTATTAAGTATGTGTGTATGTATGTACCATATTCGTTCTATTAAGTATGTGTGTATGTATGTACCATATTTGTTGTATTAAGTATGTGTGTATGTATGTACCATATTTGTTGTATTAAGTATGTTTGTATGTATGTACCATATTTGTTGTATTAAGACAAGTATGTGTGCATGTATGTACCATATTCGTTGTATTAAGTATGTGTGTATGGATATACCATATTTGTTGTATTAAGTATGTGTGTATGTATGTACCATATTCGTTGTATTAAGTATGTGTGTATGTATGTACCATATTCGTTCTATTAAGTATGTGTGTATGTATGTACCATATTCGTTCTATTAAGTATGTGTGTATGTATGTACCATATTCGTTGTATTAAGACAAGTATGTGTGTATGCATGTACCATATTTGTTGTATTAAGACAAGTATGTGTGTATGTATGTACCATATTCATTGTATTAAGACAAGTATGTGTGTATGTATGTACCATATTCATTGTATTAAGCGTACAGTATGCATACAAAATATTTGAGAAATGAAAATATGTCAAATTTTGCATTCTAATAAGCGTACATTGATGTACAGCCATTTTCGTTGGTTTCTAAAATGACTACTGTCCGGTGTTAGTGCTAACCTGGTCCAAGATTGATTTTTGATCAAATATTTATGGTTACAGTGAGTTTAAAATAACTTATGAAACATTGGAGATAACTAGCAATAGTGAAGGAGGCAAACAGAAGTATTGTGTACAATCTACAATACGGATGACATGCCGGCCATGGCTTTATATCGAGTGACCCGTCCATCTGTCATTTGGATGGGCTGAGTTAATTTTGGATGTGCTGAAATTTGAGGAGAAAAATAAAACCTTACTGAATCTCACTATTATTCATATGTCCATTATGCTTTTAAAATGTGTCATACTTGTGTATGCATGTATTATTGTATCGCACTTGTGTATGCAAGTATTATTGTATCACACTTGTGTATGCATGTATTATTGTATCGTACTTGCGTATGCATGTATTATTGTATCACACTTGTATATGCATGTATTATTGCATACATGTATTTATGTATATAATTGTTATATATGCACATTTGGAATGGATTTGTGTGTGTGTGTGTGTGTGTGTATGTGTGTGTACGTACGCGCGCATGGACAGGCATATCTATCGGGACATAATTGGACTGGTAAAACTGTGATCCTGCATAAAAACCTGATGCCAGCTGACAATGTGTGTACACTAGTTACAGCCACCTCGGCAGATGTGGCTGACAAGCAATTTATGCATGTGCAAAAAGATACCAGAACATTGTAAATTAAGTCTTACAGTATGGGTGAAACTTTCAAACATGTGTCATCACTGAGCTTTGAATCTAGTGTGAGTCTGTGACAATGGTAGAAATTAAATTACAATTGTCCAGATTGGCCTTGGTGATCGCTGACATGAAACATTACTGTGTGTCAACAAAGTTCTAGTCTATTCATAAAATACGATATCACAACAAAACAACTCTCGTTAAATTTACAGTTGGATAGAACAAAACAGTGCAAGAGTTTCAGACTTAAGAACAGTTGGACAACATCTATTGTCAGTCTGACACTGGGTATTTCCTCAAAGGAAATACAGCACAAAGGATAAGGGTGAAATTCTTTACCCTAATACTCATATACAATTTAGATTTGGGTTTTAGTAACTTTAAGCATTATAATATGACACAACCAGCAGGAAGATAAACAGTGATTACATGGGTCCATACAAACACACGTACCTGAATAACTGTGTAATATTGTGAACATTTCTTCTCCTTATAATGAATGTATATCATACTACATGACAATGTATTTCTTTATGACAAAACATGTTCTGGAGTGAATACAGGTCCTACTCAGAACTGAAACTTCACAGCTCACACTGAAAACAACATTCTTGTCTATCCCCATAGGAAAACTCCTGTCTGCTTGTAATGATCCATTGTAATAACATCCACACATTTCCACCACACAGCTCTCATCAACAAGATTAGAAATGCAATTAGAAACCACAGTAGAACAAATGCACATTGCAATTTGGCAGTCTGCAGGAGCTGACCCAGAGTGCCAAGTATCAATAACCTTCAATCATTGCAGGTGTTGAGAAATGTGATACCTCATGGCCTGAGAGTGATTAAAACCAACAGGATCAGAGGGTCACCTGTTATTTCAGTGAGTATTGTGTCCATGCCTTTCCTTCAATGCACCAATCAATAGGCACACGGAAGAGAACAATGAATATTTATCGACACTTGAACAGTGTGCTTTTGTGCATGTAATATCCAACATTTGATAATCAATAGTTTCCTTCCTATGGGCATCACAGCACACAACGAGGACCTGGTCACAATTCATTGCTATAAGTTATTATCATTATTAGTGTGCATTAATGCTAAGTTTAATTTTCCACCCGCCGTATGCTCAGAAACATTTTATTTACATTTGGATAAATATTTGAATATTGTAATATTTTGGAATTCAATAAATACTGGAGTTCCAGCTGTTTACATGCTAAAACGAGTCCACCCATTTCTGATATGACAGCAACTAAGAAACATTGTAACCTGACACTAAATCTATGATCCGACATATCTTGTTCCATACGCTTGTTTGTGGTTAACCAGACAACTACCACAGATTAACTTTTGTCCCATAACTTAATCCTAATCTAGCACAGTAGGTGCAAATTGGGTTTAACAATTCCTTACCAAAGTTTCTATGCACAGCATGAATCACCACATACACAGCATCTAGACCTTGATATAAATTTCACATTCCTCTATAGAGTATGACAGAACACACAACCAATATTGTACCTAGATAATTATTACAGTTAGCATTATATTTAATACTCCCTACTCGATTTAATTAGCCCAGGCACAACAAGTGAAATTATGTTGAAATCTCTTGTGTACATGTGAATAGTTTTTAATGTTCTTCCTCAATTTTATTATTTAGCGAGTCTCATTTTAGATTTAACACAAATTTAAACCTGTCTACTCTACTACGACATGTTAAAATGTTTGTACAATTTTTTTTAGATTTAGTGAAATCATCAGAAAAACTACTGTATCCAATGTTTTCTGGATCTTGAAAATTTATTTTAACAAGAGTACACATTCTTTTGTTAAACTGATCTCGCAAATTTATACATTAACGAATGTGCTTCACAATGGGTTAAATAAATGTAGGACAGAGTTTTAATTACTAAATCATTAAATGTGCAGTTAAATTGGTGACAATTGCATGCCTTTGTTAAAGGAGCTTATAGCAATAAATGGATGGATGGATGGATGGATGGATGGATGGATGGATGTCTTTACCAAAGGAAGTGCGTAAATCCAAAGAGTAACCTATTGTGGACTTGGTATCTTTAACAATGTATGCCAGTACTCCTGGGTGAAATATGCACTACCTGGTACATTATATCAGAAGAATGTACATGGTCATGAATCATGACTGCCTCTTTAATCATTAGCTATGCAATATCAAACAATGAATTAAGACGTATTTATGAATCACATGAAATGGTGTACAACTACCAGGTATATTACTTCTACATTGTGTAGGAGCTACACTGTGAATAGTTCAATGCATTCAAAATGCACCATTGTTCATACTGAATGCTTCTATCCCCCACAATATGTATGCATGAACTTTTTAAAAAAGCTTGTGATATGTGATATGCCAAAACTGCCTGTTAATTTTGGCTCATCTGATAACACAAAAGATAATTTAACCACAGGACCATAATGGTTAGTCATGCTGAATAGTACATACAGAGCTCTGTAACTAGATAGCATAATAACATTTATCATCATGGCTATTCATAAAGATTAGTATGTATAGCACTTCATATAACACATGAATTCACTGCCTCCATTTTCAGACACCATCTAATAGTGATCTATATTTCCTTATTTCAAGTTTTTATGTGTCACAACTGGTATTCACGCAGAGGCCGAAAACATATATATATAACAATTTTATATTAACAGTAATACATTTTATTTCCTATCCAACTTGTACACCCTATTTTACGTCTGTGTACGTCATTGTGATAATACAAAAAAAATCCTGTCAAACTTCCTACATACCAATTTTATAAACAAATTAAGTACTAATATCCAACATTTTTGTTTGTATTTTTATTTTATATGCATGAAAAATATGAAAATATTATATAGCATTAGCAAGTACAAAATGACACTGTGTATACTTGAACATCCTACCAACCTTACAAACAGAAAATTTAAGTAATATCTAAAATTTACGATATGTCAAAATGTGACTTTCTTTGATATGATGGTGTATATGTTTGTGTGGGGGGGGCATGTGTGCATAACCCTTGTTTTAAAAATTGTAGATACAATGTAAGGCCTAGCCACACAAGAATGCCTCGAGTTGGCTGAAGCTAGGATTCATATGTATGGAAACGTGTACAGATGCGACATGTGGAGTGGGGGATACCTCTGTAGTGATATCTGTTTGGGAATTTCCTATCCCTATCCGAATGGCAAAACTCATCTGCCTATGTACTTACGGAACTAGTTCTAATAATTTCCGCTGGGCACTATGTTCATTGTTTTGCTGCATGCCGCATCTGCGTACAGTTTCCGTACATATATGGAATCCTAGTTAACCCTTCTGATTGATCTTCCATAGGCTTGGAATCATATATGTCCATTTGAGCCAAGAGGCCGAAAACATATATATATAACAATTTTATATTAACAGTAATACATTTTATTTCCTATCCAACTTGTACACCCTATTTTACGTCTGTGTACGTCATTGTGATAATACCAAAAAAATCCTGTCAAACTTCCTACATACCAATTTTATAAACAAATTAAGTACTGATATCCAACATTTTTGTTTGTATTTTTATTTTATATGCATGAAAAATATTATATAGCATTAGCAAGTACAAAATGACACTGTGTATACTTGAACATCCTACCAACCTTACAAACAGAAAATTTAAGTAATATCTAAAATTTACGATATGTCAAAATGTGACTTTCTTTGATATGATGGTGTATATGTGTGTGTGGGGGGGGCATGTGTGCATAACCCTTGTTTTAAAAATTGTAGATACAATGTAAGGCCTAGCCACACAAGAATGCCTCGAGTTGACTGAAGCTAGGATTCATATGTATGGAAACGTGTACAGATGCGACATGTGGAGTGGGGGATACCTCTGTAGTGATATCTGTTTGGGAATTTCCTATCCCTATCCGAATGGCAAAACTCATCTGCCTATGTACTTACGGAACTAGTTCTAATAATTTCCGCTGGGCACTATGTTCATTGTTTTGCTGCATGCCGCATCTGCGTACAGTTTCCGTACATGTATGGAATCCTAGTTAACCCTTCTGATTGATCTTCCATAGGCTTGGAATCATATGTATCCATTTGAGCCAACTTAACACAATCAAAATGCCATGTACTGTTAATAAATTACTTGGAATACATATCTTCTCGTTCTTTGCAGCAACTTGGACATAATGTACCATGTAATACAACAAAAATGGTGTTTTATGGCTATATTAATTATTATTATTATTATAAGCGACACTGAAACAGCCACATGGTTGCAACAAGAATCCGTGTTGCACCTACTCCCTAAGTATGGTTGCTCTTAGGGATGTTGGATTATGCCTATGCAGGGCCTACCATTCTGAAGCTAGTATTTAAACAAATACATCCATTGACATTTTGTACCACACGCACGCACGCACGCACGCACGCACACACACACAAACACATCTAGGTGTACTTAGTCTTAGAGCAGTATAACAGCTACTACCAGCACCATTTTCATCTTAGTAGCTAGACATATCATATTCCGACTCGTTTATCGTGATATGTATTGTATGACGTATCGTTGAGGTACTACACTATCACTGCATTACATTTACAACCCTTCATGCCACTTGCCACAGCCCAGTGGCAGAGCCAGACACCCTCCTTATTAATTTAAACCATATTTGATTTTGAACAATTCAGTTTGACATGATGAAGATTGAGGTTATCATAAATTGTCATGATGTATCCTTCAGACAGTGAGGAAACATGCTCACATGGTTTTCTTCTTCCATGTTTCCGCCTACCCTCAACGTACTGAGGATACAGGCGGTGGTTGGTGGGTGAAACAGGAACAGTGCTTTTATGTATATTTAACACAAATAACATACAAATAACAGGAATATGTACAGAAGAGTTTGGTGTCTAGATTGTTGGGTATGTCAATGTCTGGATATTCTTTTTGAATTGTATCCAAGTTTTGCATTTAAATCCAAGCTGTTTAGACTAACAGTGTGTTGAGGGAGGGAGTTCCAAAGGTGAATGGTACTGTACTAAGAAAAAAATAATATAAGTGGTAGTTGCATTTTGAGTGAGGGATTTGGTATGATAATGAATGTTGTCGTCTAGTGACAACATTTATTATAGCACTAACATTTATAGGATTAAGGTATTGATTTGTTAGTATTCTAACTACGCCATTAACTATTTTGTACATCATACAAAGTTAACATCAGTTTGTCGGTATATTAGTGGTCTCCATCCTAATGTGTGTAGCATGCCTGTAATGCTGCCGCTGGAGGTGTTATGCTTTATTAACATATGGTGGCGGTGTAGGACATATCTAGAGCTCTAGACTAGTATTATCTAATCTCACTATCACTATCTAGCTATGACTAGCAGCTACACTAGACTAGACTACAGTCTAGACTGGAAGGGAAAATTAAATGACAAGTTATCAAATTCTGTCTGAAGTCTGAAATAGATAGACTCATATATATACTCATGACCGGAAAATTTGGGGGCAGGTCAAAATTTGTGGCACTGAAATCTTATGTTCTAACACTCTTGGTCTATTTAATACACTGCGGGGTCTTGCACTGATTCACGTGAACAATTTACACAGCGTAGATAGGACCCACGATTTTTGACGTCTTAGGTGTTGTTTCTCCATACAGCCGCTTCTGGGGCTAACCTAGGAGTTGTGCAGTGCGCATTGCAAAGGGTGCGTGAAACTGAATTTGACAAATAATTTTAAAAGAAAACAAATAATTATGTAAAACACATAATTATGTAAAACAAGATTTGGATTTCACCGGAATACTTTTGTAAGTACTTTAGACTTTTAGTTTTAGTCAAAACAACTTTTGTAAGTTTGGAATATGTGTAAGAGATTTCGCATACATTACATCTCACGGAAAAATTTGAACAGGTTTTAGTAAAAATGGCAAAACACGATTGCACCCACGATTATTGCCCACACCAGTATACTACTATTTTATTACTAGTCATTTATATATAGTCTATGTCAGTGACTATGACTATCATTATGTACTGTCTATGTCTATACTATAGACTAGACAGTATAGTATAGTCGACTAGTAGTATAGAGCAGACGACGAATTCAATTAGACGCCGAAAGTCGAACGCCTGTCTCACGTACTTACACACTACTCAATCACACGAACCGCATACCGTCAACCGACTTGTAACACCCGCAACTTAATTTCACACTTGCATGACAATAAATGGTTGCAATAAATAGAAAATACAAGTTTTAAAAGTGACACACTTCGACTTCTACTGGCAAAAAGACGCCGTTGTGACACAACTCTACAATGAAACGTCTCCGCTACAAAGGCAAAACCAATTTGTTGACATGATTGCGCAACACGTTCATCATTCAATTAATATATATATATATAAGACAATTTAACATATTAAATTTCTACATTTTCATAAATACCACTTGGTGACAATTCAATGCCACAGTGGATACGCTTTAAAAGTGACAATGCTCTACAAGTGTTGGGGAACATTTTGAGCGTTGACATTTTCACAGTACACCGCATGGCACTCTCAGTGACTATGCTGGCGTTGCCTTCGGCGGTGACATATTACGCTAAATTCAGAATAATAAACGTGGAGTTTAGTCATCATGAAGAAAAGTCAGTTGGCACGTCAGCTTAGCTGTCCTTGAAAACAAATAAACATTAACAGGTACTCAGCAATTAACCAACCTGTTTTTCCTTTATGTGTTCTCCAGGGGCTAGAGCCGCAAGCCGCGACTTGCCAGCACTCGAAGTTCTTGCTCCGCCGTGTAAACGTCCAGTCGCGGGCGCGGGTGACTTGGATTTGTCTGACATGTTTCTATTGTACCCGCTTACAAGTCATGTTTGGTTAATTTCTGATCGCTTCTAAAATGCTGCACAGCTACTCCGCTTGAAAACTTGGTAAACAGCCCGGTCCCAAACTTCGTAGAAGTTGGCCAACCGGCAGTATCGGAAGCCGTCAGGTTGTTTACATGTTGCACGGCAACCGAGCATTTGCATATGTGTGTCCCGGTCGGCGTGCTTTCACTCCATCGGCACAGGTGCGGCTGTTTTGTCAGAGTTTGTCCCAGGAGGCCGATACACAGCTAGTCTGCCACGATCGGGACCAGGATTCATATTGGAAGTTAATTTTTAATGTATACGTCGTTAGGCATACAATGTCAATGGGACAGTCAACCAATGTCGACAATAATACATGTTTGCTGTGGCATGTGCATGAACCATATTAAGTAACCATAATCATATGCCCATGCCATGGTCCATGACGCATGAACATGACCCATGCCATGGTTAATAAAATAATCAGTTGTGTTTGTGATTTGAAGTCCATTAAAACAGCATAATAAAAGTCAATTAAAGACTATATTTAATAATTTTCTCACAAAAGATTTTGTCGGCATGGTTATCCCTTTAGCAAGTTTAGGCTTTATGTGGAATATGGTGGCTTGCCTACCCTCTACAATGTCAATCGGTGGACAGATCAGGCATGGACTAGTTTTTTAATAAAGATTTTGTTAAAATCAACATAGACACCAATTAAGACAGGTTTTGAAAAAATGGGCCAAGAGGCCCTGAAGTCATTTGGACTAATACTCTATATGTGACCCCGGCTGACCAAATGAGTGATAAGTCGGAAAAATTGTAACAATGTTTTCTTACATTCTTGTAAAGGTTTGGTAGGGTGCTTTACACGGTTTCAAAAATTATGACTGCTACAAAAATTGGTGAAGTTATGTAGCATTGAACATGGTAGTGGTAAAAAAGTGAATATGAAGAAAACGGCTGTTGAAGTTTTACATTATATATGCAAATGGATTGCATGGAATTATTACATGTACAACATTCAAATGTGGCACACAGTATGTATGTTATGTTGCAATGATACGCTGGAAGTACAAATGAGCTGCTACAAAGACTTATCAAGTTATGCCAGATTATGTCTTTACGTGTAAAACTAAGAGGACAGATTATTTGAGAGCAAAAGGTACTCACTGTTTGACACAGTTTAAAACCTATAGGCAACTGTCCAGTTTAACAGGGTTAGTGGCTTAATGCTATCTGTTGACACAAGCTTCTGCCAGTGACCAATTACAGATTAGTCATAGTTTCCATCAAACAATAACAGGCAGAGAATCTTAGCTCCACAGCTGGGTGTAATACACAACAAGTTATAAATATAGCTACTCCGAGGTAGACAATTAATTTTAGTTAGCAAATTTAGCATTTTAGGGGACCTTTGGTGTCCTTAGAATTATTCAATCAAATACATATGTATTGTGTATAGTGGCACTACCACATGAAATGTCTATGAAAAATTAGAGAAAAAGTTACTGAACGATTTTTGAATAAAAGGCAAAATGTTAAAATTTTCCAGTTTGGGGATCCGTTTTGGGGCCATTACACATAAACAGACCATTTACACAAGATGACATACTAATGCAAATCAAAAAACTCAAAAACAAAAAGGCATGTGGTATTGATAATGTTATAAATGAATACTTAAAAACAGCCCCACAGTACTAATTATAGTTATTGTTAAGATGTTTAACCTAGTTCTAATATCTGACATTGTGCCAACAGATATTTTTAAATACTTGCATTGATGAGAAACTGGGAATTACTTTTCTGTGGCCTAAGAATAACTAATTTCAGTTAACTTTCTGCTTATATAAAACAACTGCATAAAAATATATATCCATACAAGACACAGACTCTGCATGTGACAGATGTTTTGGGAAGGGGAATAGTGTTCTGTTTCTGGTACAATACACAAAATCTGCTGTTAGGGGATAGTCTCAAGGGCCCTTCTCAAAACCACATCACTAGATAGTGTAAACATTTGGCATTTTTGGGGGCTGTGTCAGCATTCTTCTCATGTGATGTAAAGTTACCACAAGGAGAAAACTTGTCTCCTTTGTTATTTGCTATTTACCTGAATGATTTTGAACACTCTTAGTCATAATTATAAGGGACTTGACATGGCAGCTGGTGAAATTTACAACAACCTTAGTGATGATGATTTTCTTGCAAATGTATGTTCTACTATATGCTGATGATACTAGAATAATTCAATCAAATACAGATTTCTTTTGTATAGCGGAACTCTTCTAATGGTTGACATTTTGGTTGTTTCAGGATGACCCCTTAGAATGTAGGCACAACTGTCCAGGGGTCTAGTGGGCACTGTCTATTGACTCAAGCCTCTGCCAGTGACCAATTACAGATTAGTTACACTTTCCACCAGCTAGCCACAGTGAAGTGACAAATGTTGTGGGAAAAGGGATTAGTTGAACAAAAGGACTGGAAGCATGATATATCTGATGCTGCAGTAGACCATTTAGTTAGCAAATTTTGCATTTTAGGGGACCTTTGGTGCCCTTAGAATGTTTCAATCAAATACAGATTTCTTGTGTACAGTGGCACTACCACATGAAATGTCTATGCAAAATTAGAGAAAAAGTTACTTAAGAGTTCTTGAAAAAATAAGCAAAATTAGAGAAAAAGTTACTTAAGAGTTCTTGAAAAAATAGGCAAAATGTGAAAATTTCCCTTGGACCTTCAGCCAAAGGACTAAAAATGGCCATGCTCCGACCCCGGGGCAGGCATACATAGGAATATATGATCACTATTAACATGGGGGGTTAGGACATATTTTATGACATAGTATTATTCAGTAGACAGTACCGATATTCTGTGATA
This sequence comes from Paraescarpia echinospica, assembly GCA_020002185.1. Taxonomy (NCBI): domain Eukaryota; kingdom Metazoa; phylum Annelida; class Polychaeta; order Sabellida; family Siboglinidae; genus Paraescarpia; species Paraescarpia echinospica. Next base: position 28,553,507 of record CM034537.1, on the reverse strand, counting down.
TATATATACTTCTTTATATACATAAAATGAAGAGTAATTTTGTTACAACACTAGTTTATCCAAAGAAAGGTATTAGTTGGATTGAGGCAATAAACCAGATGCCATGTACATATAGATATTATATATACATCATTTCTGATGATAAGCAAAGGACCTGTTGCTATTTGTCTTTGTTAAGCATCTTAAGAACTCGGTTGTGTTCTATGTTGCTGAAAATGTTGTAGAGTAGTGTACTGCATACCACTAGGTCAATCATCAGGCATAGGTCCTACAAAACACGCCATATGTTCACATGTGTAAACACAACACATTCACACGTGTCCTCTCAATTGCTAGGTATGTTAATTATGATCATATAATTATTCACACATATGCCTGCCCTGGGGTTGGGACACCATGGCCATTTTTTTCAAAACCTACTATAGATGTTGATTTTAACAAAATCTTCAATTAGCACATGCCTGACTTGTCGATCCGTTGTAGTGGGTAGGCAAGCCATCACATTCCACATAAAGGAACAGCCATACTGACAAAGGACTTGTAGTTATCAGCTTCTGAAAGTAAGGTGGCCATGGAGCACCGGCCTCCCCTACCATGATAAGACCCAACCCAAAAGAATACTGATTTTAGCTACGCATATGATTTGCTCCTTTTAATAAATATGTGTTCACGTTAATGCATTAACTATGCACAGCAGGATCTAGTAAAGGGAAGTCCAAGCTTAGTCATCCATTAGTTTTCCATACCGAAATTTAGTGATGCAACATGTTATCACAAATTTAATAACAAATATCCAATCTGGAGCCATGGTCTAATGCTGCAATGCACCCCACATAAATATACCACTGCAACCAAATCTAATTTTACCCAACATAGTGGTTTTGTGGGGGACCCCTCTGAGCCAGAATATTTTGTTATAACTCACAACCCATTTGACTCCAGTCTGTCCTATACATAGACACAGGTTTCAAGAATACTCTGTTTACCGAGAGCAGTAATCAAAAACAAACATGTTTTTTTTAACACGACATTTATTTAGGAAGCAAAAAACATCTTCAAAATATGTACAATGATCAATTTTAAAATCTACAACTAAAGATATTTACAAGAAACATATGCAGTGAATGATTCAATAGCTCCTGCATCATCATCCTAGACATCTTTATCTTTGTTCTCTCAGGTAATGTACCTGCAGTAAATCCGGGATATATCACCTTCTTTCACAGGTATATTGAGGGTCCAATCAAACCTGTTTACTTTTAGGTTTCATAAAAATCAAAACAATAACAACACTACTATAACACGCACATTTCTTTTGTTGGGTTTACTGAAGTGTTACTATTTCTAAATCATACTGTCTACTAATTCATACAAAGTTACACATCAAAATATGAAACTATAAAAATGCTACTACTACTACTACACTGTACACAGACAAACAAACAGTAAGTATAGTTGTATTATTTGGTGCATTAGCTACCATATACAGCACTGACAGACCAAATTTATTGTGTCATTAAAACAAAAGGATATGATTACCATTAGCCACTTTTATTGCAATCATAATGTATGTTACATTTTCTTTTCTTGTATTAGTGACTTTAAAAAATGAATTTTCTTTACACTACTGTGTATTGATGGATATATTTATTATATATTTATGCATGCACTTGCACAAATGTCAACTAACAAACTCGTGCTGCAAACCCTAACAGTGTATCTATGTTGGATAGGACACAGCTAAATGCTTAAAACACACAGAATATGAACATGAAGTGTTCAACGTTTGTAGCATTCAATAGCAGTTTGATGGGTAAATATGCAACATCTCGCGTCAAGTGAAAATGACACATTGAACTTGAAAGGTGCTAAGTTTCTACAGTCAGAACATGGGAATGATGTCATTACGGAGATAACAGGAGACTGACCAATCTGTCTCACAAACAAACAGTAAGCTGCAGTAAGGAGGTACTGGAAGCGTGAAAACATTGCATAGACACTGCTTAAGCCTTCAGCTTTCTGTTTGTGTTGTCGTTCACGCACATTGTTTACTGTTAAAAGCTTGAGACAAATGCAAGCATGTGGTAGATGAGAGTCATCTCGTGATTGGTCACCGCTGTGTGCCGCACAGTCTAGCACACTTCCTGTGTCGCTGACATTGACGGCATCGCAATAGGCCGGTCACTCACTGACCCTCTGCTCACCATGCTGGTCTTGCTGGACTGACCACTGCGACTCTCCACCAACTTGAGCTGACTCAGGGCGGGGACTGCAAGACAAGAATCAACGTTCTAATGCATTCATACATCTATATCAAAATCTACTTCATGCCTCCTTAATGGCTGGTTAAACATTGATTCGCACCACTCCCAACCTGTTGTACTGCTCTTACAGAAATTCTTTAATGTCATTGAGAAAGTCGGAAGGACACTATAAGGGACTCTCCCAACATTATCTGAATGGCAAGTTGCCTGATGTGGCTGCTAAATGAAGTTGTACTGTAGAATATCTCTAAAATGGATGTGTTGTGTAAGTTCACCCAAACATTAGGAAGAGTGTGAACTACTTACTGTAGCCCATGCCCTGAAGAAAGAGTCGGAATGATTCGGCGACTTTATCAGGAGCTTCCTCCAAAACCATGCCACCGCACTCGAACTGAAACAGCGCAATGCGGCAGGACCATCAGTAAAACATAACAGACATCCTTGAAGCTCGTTTCTAAAATAAAAAATTGGAAAATCTGGCATGCAATACATAAATGTGAACATGTTGATTTATAGTTAAAGCACAGTAATACATAGTTACAAATGTTATAAATCCATACATGTACCATAACAAAGTGATGGAAACATCAATTCTTGAGTGTGATTCCTCAAACAATAATGGTTGTACCTAAACAGAATGATCACGTACGACGATGAACAAGATTAACAACAACATCAGATGTGCAAGAAATTATTTATTACATGTTTGAAATACTGAGTTGTCATTTTTCATGTCGGTGAGGAAACCGTTGCTGTATGAGACTTGCACTGCTACAGTGCTACCCACCTTCATCCAACTGGACGTGGTTGGGTCAAGGCGGCTATTCATGTTGACCGTGTCGTTGAGATGAGGCGAATACTCGCCCGATACCAGCATCACAGGGCACCTGCAAACAAACATATCATCATTATCAAGGCGGATCTTGTCTTAGAGTGTGCCGGTCCTTTACTGCCTCTCATATCAATTTTAGAAGCACTGTTCACTTGCACTACTCACAAATTACCAATCTCATGACAGTGATGTGACTGGCATTTGTTTGAGTAAACACAAGAAAAGTCAATGCAAATAAATCAGATTTTCTTTCATCCAAATAATGGTGGCATTTTGTTTTATTAGGGCAGGAATTATTACAATGTGCCACACACGGTCAATACAAAATAGTTAACATTTACTGTAGTTCTGGTTTATCCACATAGTGGCACTACTGTACCTGCTTCACATACTATTGATTCCTTTTATGTTGTCCGTTGCTATTTAAACATATCAATGACTTTATTGTGCATGATGGTAATCCACTATTTTCTGATGGTCAGTGTGCTAGAACTGGTGCTCGATACAGTGCTAATAGTGACAAAGAATACACAGTGCCATATCAAACCAGGTGTCAAAAGGACCGTAGTACAATGTGAGAATAACAAGAAAACCTAATTTCAGTGTTCAATTAGTAACAACACTGATGAGTTTGAGAGTTTACTACACTTTACCAGATGATATATTGACAAATGTCAGTGAGGCAACTAAGGAATGTGTTAATGATTTGGTGGCAAGTTTTAATTATTTATGATGCTAAAGAATGCAGTATGCTCAAAACTAAAACATGCAGCAAACTAAATAAAACAAAACCAAGTAAATAATTATAAAGATTGGTTTGATGCAGACTGCAATGATAAAAGAAATGCATTTAATAGAGCAAGAAGGCAATATTGACAATAAAAGCTAAGAAAACTTGAAACTAATTAAATTAACTGGAAAGGAGTATAAAACAATTATCAATAAGTCTAAGGCAGTGCAAACAAACATTTGTAGAGGATTTAAAAGCAAAGAAATCTAATGATCCAAAAGCTTTCTGGAAGATAATAAATAAGAACACTAAGCAAGCAAACACAGGAAATGTAACTACTGAAGAGTTTCTTGAACACTGCAGTATTAAACAACACTGAAGAAAATGAAGCTGGATTCAAATGTAACACAAACGAAGCTCAAATGCCGAGCAGTGTAAGTAAAGAATACTCAAGTCTGTGGCATTAAATTGACCATTTTGAAGCAGAAGTAAAAAAAGCTGTAAAACGATTACAAAATGGGAAGGCATGTGGGGAAGATAACATCCTTAATGAAATGATTAAAGCTTTCTTTTTTGGTAGATTATAGTAAAGCATTTGACACAATCAACAGAGCAACATTATGGAAAAAACTAATGTCATATGGTGTATTGGGAAAAGTCCTTAATGTTATATTGAATATGTACAAATCAATAAAAACATGTGTTATGAACAATGGCATGCAGTCAGAATTCTTCGAATCACACGTAGGATTGAGGCGAGGAGAACACTTATCACTATTCTTGTTTGCACTATTTCTCAATGATATGGAAACATTCTTCACAACACAAAAATGGAATACACTAAATTTTATAGATAAATTTTATAGATAAACTATATAATGCCAGTAATGATGGCGTTAATGAAATGTTAAACCTATTTGTTCTCTTGTATGCAGATGATACTGTTCTAATGGCAGACATCCGTGACATTCAGAGAAATCTTAACCTACTGGGTGAATACTGTAGTTGTAATAGATTGAAGGTTTACATCAATAAAACAAAAGTACTGGTCTTTGCCAGGTCTAAGACAAGGTTACATAACATACCTACATTTAAATTGGTGACATGTATCTTGATCAAGTGGAGGATTATATCTGTTTGGGTATTTGCTTTAATTGGAATGGATAATTTCTTAAAGCCCCAAAATTACTGCATAATAAAGCATCAAAAGCTATGTATTCACCCATACAAAAAGGCAGGCGACTGAATCTACCAACTGATGTTATCCTTAAATTATCTGATAGCTGCGTAAAACCATTGTGAAATTCTGTAAATAAATTTTTGAAGTATCCAAATTCTCTCATAATATGCCAATATATGGAGAGCTAGGAAGATATCCACTGTCAATCATTATAAAACAGAGAATGATTTGTTATTGGACAAGAATATTAAAAAGTAGTGAGAATAAACTTAATTAGGTCATGTACACAATCTTATATAATTTTCACTGTAAAAATGTACACTCGTCACCTTGGATTAAATGTGTTTGTAACATTTTTCAAAGTAATGGCATTAATTATATATGGTTAACACAGATAATAAAATAGATGCCATGATTATTCACAAATGTGAATGTGATCAATTTCAGCAACTTTGGCACAGTAGAATTATAAATGATAGTAATGAAAATGTAATGAATCAACTTTTTTAATTCTCCCATGGTAAAGAAATGAATGGTATATGATATGAGAAATGTGGGCTCATTTGCTTGTGTATTACCATGACACTGAACATTTCTAGTGTGACAGAGGGGCATGCATCCTTGAAAATTATTCTGAGCTAACATATATAAACAACTGTATGTGTACGTGGTTTGGGGCAAGGATATCTGACTGCAATGCTTGTTGTGAGATAGGACTTTAGGTCTGAGCATTTTTCAAGAGGTGCACTCTAGCTAATGATTCTTTACAATTGCATGATCACACATACAGTTGTTAGCTCAGAATAATTTTCAAGGATGTGAAAATTGGTTTCACTAGAAACATTCATTGTCATGGTAATATACAAGCAAATGAGCCCACATTTCTCATATCATATACCATTCATTTATATAAGTAGCACTCCAAATTTGGTTAAGATATGTTCAGTGTTAACAGACATATGGCATATTTGTTATATGGCTGTTTTCGGGTACTGGCTATCCTTAAAACTATATGTTCTATCTAGTGTATGTTATCCAGGAACCTGTATAAACATAACTTTACACAGTTAGTAGTGTAGACTGCTGGGTAATTATCACCCGGTTTGTAAATATTTATATTTTATATAATAATTCATGTTTTATATATGTATTTGTGAAATTGTGATCCTCCATATACCACAATATGTGGTTAGAGTGAATAAACTTCTGTTCTATTCTATTCACATCACAGGATAGTGGTATAGTGGCGTCACCATACAGAGACTGAATAATGTAAGCTACCTATTTCTGTATAATGCAGTCATCACGATGCTCTTTGATGTATGTCAATGTCATTCTGAGTTTGGTGATTTGCTTGTACTTCATAAATAATTGCTTGTTCTTCACCTACACAATGAGAATGATTGACCCTCCTCAGATATTTCAGGCGAGCGATTAACCATTCTCCTAATTTTGTTGGCTATCGAACCCTGTGCAAGCCTCATGAAACAGTGCTCATATTGTTATTATTATCACCCCTAATTATCACCTCTAAACAAATTGGAAATTCAATGTAAATATCGATTTTTGATTACAGTTGACATACCGTATTCATTCTATTAAGCGTACAGTACGCTTAGCAAATATTTGAGACATGGAAATATGTCAAATTTTGTGTTCCAATAAGCGTACAGGGGTGTGCACCCATTTTCTTTGGTTCTTGTGGTTCCCGAGTAGAGCCATCTCAGCAGACATGACTAGCAACTGATTTATGCATCTCACATATGAGCAACAGGATACCAGAACACTGTAAAATCTGATAATTTAGGTAGACCTTTCAAAGTTGTTTCATCACCAAGCTTTGAATCTAGTGTGATATTGGTAGAAATTAATACACAAGGATGGATTCAACAGTCAAGGTTGGCATTGAGATCACTGTCACCGTGTTGGATGCTGCTAAAAAGGGTGTGTACGCTAATTAGGGCATGTAAGCATGTAGAACGGATACAGTATGTGCGATGTGCCACAGCAAAGTGGCTATTCAATTAACCATTTCACTACTACAGCCCTGATCAGCTGTGACCACTGAATACTGCATTCCCAGTGAATATGCAAGACAATGTCAAGATTTGAGCAACAAAAATGCAAATGCGAATAGGAATGTTATACATTTTCGGAAAGTATGATAACCAGCAATCCAAGATGGCCACCAAGATTTCAACGTTAGCATAGTGAATAGTGGACATCGTCAATGCTGCCACACCGGCCTGTCGTACTGAAGCACCGCCTGGTGTAGCGGTCTGTCGTACTGAAATGGTTTTAAGTTGCAAAATGGGATTTTGTACATTTTCCACAGATCATGAGATTTAAAACGATATATAACTTGTTGAAATATATTTAGTAGTTTTTGATTTATTTCAAAAATTTAAGTACACTTTACAAAAGCAAGGTTTTGAGAAACAAGGTCATTTCGACTCTTATTGGCTAATGATTTTTAATCTATGTGTTCGTGAATGCATGTATTTGATTAATTTTTGATGTTTGTTGAGAAAAATAAACTAGGCAGAAACTTGCAATAATACGATAATAATAATATTATGGTATCACCTACTTGATCATTCTGACAGTGTCCTTCTTGGTTGGGTCCAATTCTCTGACAATGCCCAAATCTGTTCTCCTATAAATCAGAATTGTGACCATGTCAGCATGTTTAATAGTGTGTAATTAAAAAAGTCAATATTAAACATAAACCACATCAGGTATAATAGTAACGTAAAAAAATGTTGCATTTATGTCATCAAAAAGAGTAAAGGTGGCATATTTAAGTACAAGATGAAAATACCTGTACGTTAAATGTTAATTACTATGCAACAGATTATGTGCCAAATTAAACATGTTTACTAATGTCATTTTAGGCAAATAGGTTGATCAGAAAACTTTCCATCAATATAATATTATCATGTTTCTGATTCACGCCTTAGTGAATGATTACTGCAATGATTACTGCAAAGACAAATTAGCCAAATCTGCATTTTTATTAGGCAAGTGTAAAAATTATTGATACATTTGAGGTAGAAAGATTAATCGTACCACTTTCTACCAACACCGGACATTAAAACAGGGTTTTGGGGAATGGATGAACAATTATTACTACAGATTAACAAAAGTAAGAAATGCAGACCAAGTTTCCAGTCATAAACAAAACCTCCATTGCATAGCAAGTGCTTATGCTGATGCAATGTGTGATACCACTTAGCCACTTTATTGAGTGTGATCAGTGACCGCAATGAAAAACGTATAACAGTGCATTTAAATCATTGGTACAGTAAACAAATGAAATATAATTGGGCACGAAACTTTTTAAATTCACGCCACTATTACCTGTTCTACATAAATCATTCCCAACTGATCAGTGGACGGTTTACATAGCTTGGAGCTATCATACAATAACATGTTGGATTGCGAGAAACCATTCAAAGTTACATAATCTTGATCAAATGTTCAGTATGAACACTCTTTGTAGCTGTCACATGCATCTATGTATACACAGTGTCCACCTAACACATACTAGGTAATATTGAACTAAGGACTTGGATGGACAATGATTGCCCTGACTGCCGCTTATGAACTAAAAGATAATCACTTGTGAAGGATGGATATATTTGCTAGTATATATACATCATGGCTACAGACTGGCTGCACTCACTTGATGTAGCTCTCAATGAAGTAGCCCAGGTTCTGCGGGTTCAGAGTCTCCAGCACTTTAGAATATGTGTTCACAAGGTCATGATTGCTGAGCATGGTTTTCTGCAATCAATAAGCACACATCTGATATATTTATGCTGTAAAATAAAGAAAGTAAGACGTCACCACACTACAGTGAAGTTTCTCATAGCCAAACAAATTGTTATGACTATTTAGTCCTAATTATTTATTATTAGCTTTATTAAAGTTAAAGTGGATTGCTGGAGTCGGATATCATGCAAAAGAAAACCACAACATGAAAGAAAACAAAAAACAGACTGTCTAACATGTCAATACTTCCAGTAATTGGTGTATTTTTGCAGGCAATAAGACTACCAGTGTGAGCAGAGCTGTAACAAGTACATTTATTTTGTACTTGAGTAAAAGTACAAGTAACTTTGGAAAAAGCTACTCAAGTAAAAGTAAAAGTACTTTTTGAAAAATGTACTTGAAGTACAAGTAAAAAGTAAAAAAATGTACTTGAAGTAAATGCAAAAGTACTTTTCTAAAAAAACTGTTGACATGGTCACCCACTGCAAACAAACAAGTAAATTCAGTAGTGTGCAAAACAAACACTTTATTGAACAGGACAGGCTCCTCAAACAAACTATAGATACTATGCAAGACAGTAACAAAAGAAATAAAATAATGGTAATACCCTATTCAGTAGTGTGTACAGTGAACATTAAATATTGTCTACGACCAAGCCTGAGGGTCAATATGTGAGACAAAATATTGAAAACATGAACCAAGAATACATATAAACAACATTTATAGGCCCTAACAATACTTATTTTATTATTAAGATAAATCTGAGTAACCATTAGCAGTTTAAATTGTCACAGCTAAGGGAATGTTTTGGGGTGATAATGTGTGAATTTCGACATGCGTTTATCACTAATGCAATTCGGGACGTTATTCAGGTCACTAATATCTCAAACCTAAATCTAAGAACATATCTTGTTCATATTAAATGCACTTGCACCTTTTGTACAAATAACGACGTGTTATGGTGTAATACATTTGCACAGCAAAATTGAGGCAAGAATACCTTTTACCTGCGTAAGTCTAACACTAATAATTTACCGACCACGTGTGTAACACTGTAAGGAAGGTTCGAAGGTGATCAACAGATCTGGCATATCGGCGCACACAACAGACAGATCAACTTAACAGTAGCCCCATGAACTGACTTAATCTCAAACATACTGTATAAGTATGGCAATGGATGCTGCAAATGATCGTTTTCAGCTGATCCTTCCATAATAAATCTTTGAACGCGAATGACATCATATAATCTTGGCAATATTCACGCCACCTGGTGATCATGCCTGGTAATGGCAATGATAGGCCAATCAGAAAAGACTAGCAGTTGTTGCTCCGGCTGATATCTATTTATAGATATATGCTGGGGAAAACCAGTTCTGGGCTTCAGGCATTATCGTTCGTTACTAATATTTTTGGAGCTCCAACTTTTTAACTTTAAATTATGGATACTTCATTACATTTATGAAAAGTACACACATTTGTACTTCGTTACAAGTAAAAGTACTCCTAAAAAAATGTACTTCGTTACTCACGAAAAGTAAACTTTTCTACTCAAGTACAGTAACGAAGTACTTGTACTTCGTTGCGTCCCAGCTCTGAGTGTGAGCAACCATTATTTCACAATCTGGATGAAGAGGTCAACAGTTTATCAAGCACAGCTCCTTTGATTGCTGATTTGTAATGTAAGTGACACGGGTGATATCACTAGTTCCCTAAATAGCTTTAGATCTGACAAAGCATCAATTTGCACTTAACTGACAATAAACTGTGCACAACATCTGAACAAACATCATCTAGACAGTATAATTGTATTTGATGAGAGCCTGGCATCACCCAGACAGAATCTCATAACTTTGTTTAATTTGAATTAGACACAAGTTGAACAAATGTCAGATTTTAATGGACCAAAACTACAATTTAAACTCGGTATAAAAGTTTAAATACAAATGGTGGGACTGACCTCACCAAACCAGTGCCAAAGCAGAAACTCCTCCACAGATGTTGACAACTGGCCATTCTTCAAGTGCCAAACATTCAACTACAACAGAAACATAGTCATCAGGCATGAATGTTTACAAGCAAATGACTGAATAAACATGATAACTAGCGTCTCACAAAGTTTGGATGCAAATCTGAAATGGTACGTTCTTATATAGTACGGTATCCAGGCCTCCTAAGGATTGCTCAAAGTGTGTTATATCCCCTATCAAACCTGTCCTTTTGAACACCATTTCAACTTCTCTGTGAAGCATTCAGCCACACTGTAATTACCGCACGAAAGGTCCACTCGTTTACATGTCCACCACTGTCTTTACTAGGTACTTATCTGTACAGCAGAGTGTCACTGATGCAATGGGGTGAACAAAACTAACAAAGCTTTAAAACAGCAGAGAAGATTTGAACCCATATGGGTTCAAAATTGTTGAAGCAACATCTTTTGTAGGAAATAAGCTGAACATTTATTAGAGCTGATGGTTACCTTTTGATATGCCCATTCCATCCAGCCAGCCTTGGTGGAAGAGCAGTTGATGAGGACCAGAGCATCCACTCTGTCGGGGTACATCAACTGAAAATACAGGGCTGCCATCAACGACATTATATGCTATTACCGTCTGATCAAAACCCACAAAAACGAAGTGTGAAACTTAGGAGGTGGCTGCATAAGTTTTCTAAGTCCCCAGAAATCTATAGCATTATGAATGGTATGTAGTTGTTCGGTTGTCAACATGTATTGTATAGGGAAATAAACTGCTATTGTGGTGCCACCTATCGAGTAGAACAGCTATAAATACACACTGACGCTATCATGGATATCAGAACCAGGCAGCATAGTAGGTTATGTTTTGGCAACCACGTCACATCAGTTGAATTTGGTGGCTATTGGCTGTGGTTTCGGACGCCATCATGGACGATCCACGATTGCTTCCAAAACCAGAAATTTTCAGCAATCAGCTCACACAATATCTTAAATGCCACACACTGTATTGGCAGGGGCGGGTGGTCATTTGAAATACTATACATTTATTGGACTTTGTGAACTGGTGAGATAACCACGTGAACCAAACACTTACTGCAAATCTGGACAGGATATTGGCGCCAGCACCAACGCCAAAACCAATGGTCCTCTTCAAACTGAAACGAAGCAACAATTATTGTTTGTCAATCTATGTAAGACTGCAGCAACAGTACTTTGTTCTTACACCACATTACTTATACCACACTGCCTCACATTGTAGGGAGTTTTACAGTTGGGTATAGAAAAAACATTTCTGCTGAAAAGCCGTCTAGGTCAAAAGCATTCCTGGTCAAAATCTCTCCATCGTATTTGGAAAATGGTTAAAAGTTCCCATCCTTAATTGTTAAAGACAATAAATAGGTGGGTCCTGAGGTCCTAAACACGACACATAAAAATAATGTTTTCAAATGTTGTGTATATTACATCACATGCAGGGCCTACAAAGCTGGCTTATACCATATTCATATTTACATGAGTATGCATCATTACTGATTTAAGTAAGAATATTTGTGATATTTTTGTTCAGTATAACCATCTGGCACATCACACAAATGAGTAATGTACATCAGGTTATCATCATGTTATTTATACTAAGTAAAGACTGAATAAAACGTCTAGGGTAGTACTGAGTTGCATCATTGTGTCAGCTTTACCACAAGCATTATGTTAATGATAAACACATTTCTAGACTTACAACATCAACAAATTGTATACCTGGTGTGTACATATACCATTCACATATTCAGATCAAATGTTATCATCTACCAGGCAGCTAAATATACCTAGATGTAAAAAATCTGTTAGCTTTCACTGGAAATGTTTGAGTGGCACAATTTATCAAGCTATGAAATATACCTTACAAAATCGCTCATTTTTATCATGAATCTGTATAGACGACTATAAATCATTCTGTCATTCAATGCTACATTTGTGGGTGAAAACAAGCAAACTATGTATTCAAACAGGATACGGTGATATTCCAACAAAAAAACATTCTGTATAATACATGGGAAACCCTGGAACCTCACACAGCTGACAGTTCACCACAAATAAGTGTAATGCCAATGATGGAGCATTAATAGATGTGGGCACCGACTTTTCAATTGGCCCAAGGCACCAGTGAGATATCACATGCTGTTTCTACGAATAGCTGGCAATCTGCGATGTGGACAAAAACAACAAAATGTCGACGAATGGATCAATAAATGATGAGTAGCTGGCCAACTGAGACTGGTCCGGAGTCTGCTGAAGTACATCACCTGTTGCACTCACCCGTAATAGTGCATGACAGGCAGTAGCATCTCTGCCAGCTGGTCCATTGTTGGGTACACATAGCTGCAACACAAACACAACCACATCACATTGTGTCAAGCTAAACACATTGATGGTTGCATGTATTTACATTTTCAAAGTAAATTTTTGTTTCAGAAACACATTTTGGGAAAGGGATCACGGGAGGACTGGGATCATTTAGTTCGAGTGGAATCATTTAGACTAAATATAGGGGGCTACTTTCTTCATTACATGTTAATGTATTAACATATTTCTCAAGCTAATGTTTTAGCATTCTTCAAATCAGACAAATAACATGTTTATTTTGTCTAGAAACTGAGCACATGAATTCACAATGTCTTGATTGTATTTCCACATAAAATATTTATTTATACATTAAAGGTAATTATTACAAATCTCTGGTGGATCACTTATATAAATAGAAATATACATATAAGATCTCATTGAGGAATTACTATGCGACAGGTAAATGTGTTTTGAAAAACAAGCTTACCTCTCTGCAAACTTTGGATCTCCAAGATTTCCCAAACTATGTTAGCAGAAACAAGAAATGAACAATACAAAGTGAACAACCAAAGCAACAACTTCAGAACCCCTCAAGACATATGAGACAAATGTATGTTATAGCACTGTACACATACACATTCAGTACATACCCCAGCTATCAACTTAGCATCTAAATGTAATTTTTGTTGAGTTGCACCATTACACTGGTAGTCATGGGTGTAAATGAGAGCAATAATTATAAGAATACAAATGCTAATGACAAGATGTATAAGTTAAACAAACAGGGCATGGTTTATAAATACTAATATGAATCGGCACTGTTTCAGCAGACAGAATATAAAACATTAGTTCTGAAAAATAAACATCCAGATTCCATTACATGCACAAGTGCCACAGAGACTTCTTCCTTGATGTACCTGGTAGTGATGCTTTTGTTGGATGCCAACCTGTTGTTGTTATACTACCAGGTAGTCATAGTCTATTTGTTGATGCCTTGTTTTGGACAATGAGTCAAAACATTAGTGTGCAAAATAAAATGCTCAATTTTCTTTTTATTGCAATAATGTCAACAGACATTAGATTGATAATTAACTTTACTTATTAGATCAGGAAAACAATTAGCTGATGGGAGGTTAATTAATTATTAATCAACTGTAGGAATACAAATAAACTGTTAGTAATTCAAAAGAACACTGCATGCACTGGTATACATCATCAGAAAAACAGCACTTAATATTGGTGCAGCTAGCACATAGCACCTAGGGGTGGAATACATTTAGATAAATCACAATGAACAGATAGTATTCAACTGGCATTTCATGGTTCAGTCAGCGCATATTCATAAAATCCACATAGACAATGGCAATATACAGCAAGAAAGCAGTGCGCTGTTAATGCAATGCATAGGTCCAAGAGCTAACACTGGTCAGTACAAAGCAACACCACTAACAACTATCAGTGTAAGTCTCTACACCAAGCTTCTACCCAGGTAGCAACTACACCAACAAAGCTGTGCCACTGCAAACACTCATCACCATGACAACTCCAATTAAATAACCACTGAAGGCCATTTCATCCGCAAAACAAATAAACAAGCACAACAACCTCGTTACAGATTTAATTTTGTCACAACAATGAAAGTTACTGGGTCAAGGAAAGAAATGTTTGTAAACAAACATTTGCTAGAGCTACTAGTGAACAACATCAGTTGAAGCCAATGTAATTACTTTCTTAGTTTAGAAATGGAACTGGGAAGTAAAATTCACTCAAGAAAACAACCATTTTGGCTTGGAATTGTTAGTAAAAGTTATGCATTTTTGAGCTCTATTTTAAATAATATGCCACAATGTGTACAACACAGCAAAGTGTTGCCACTGACTTGACCTTATGAGCACAGTGAATGTTTACCAATAACTCTCAGCAGGCACTCTTACATTCAAGTGTAAGTAAATGCTCTACTCAACGAATAAACAGGTTTGCATGCATATGGAAAGCCTGACTCGAGTGTTCATTGATTGCGTACACACCAGACATACAGGTAACATCTAATTTTGTTTCCCGATTTAATTGAATATAATTTTTTTATCATTAACAGTGTTTTAAACCTTGAGGCAGCTTAGGGGAAGTTGTCACGTACAGAACTACTCATATAAAGTGTGATAATTAAATAAAACAGCATTTCAATTCAATTACCCAGTAGACTAGGGTGGCACCTACAACAGCAGCTAGCATTTATTATTTGACTTTCTAATTTTAGTATTTTTTTATTAAATTTAATAATAGTTTAGTCTATAGTATAATAAAAATACACTGTACTGATTAGTTAATATATGAAATAGTGCAATTAATGTGTAAACTAACCTACTCATTTTTACAGCCAAACGATTCAATGCATATTTCCGACTTGCAATCTCGACAAGGATGTTGTACAGGGCCACCTGAGGCAAAGGTTTATGAACCGGGGACAGCTACGGCACATGTGTATGAACCAGGGATAGATACAGCACATGTTTTTGAGACAGGAACAGCTGTAGTACACGTGCATGAACCTGGGACAGCGACTGCGTACGTACATGAACGTGTGACAGCTGCTGGATATGTGCACAAGTTAGGCACAGCTATCGCACAAGTAGGAACAAATAGTGATCGTGTAGGCACAGCTACCATACGCGTGCGTGAAAGATATTCAGCTGCTTTTGCTGCTCGTGTGTATGATTCATATACAGCTGGCGTTGCTGCTCATGTGTATGAACCAGCCACTGTCATTGTATATGTGCGAACATATGCACCAGGGACAGTGGAAACATGTGTATGAATGAATTCACGATATGTGTATGAACAAGGGACAATTCCTGCACGTGTATGAATACGGGACATTGGCACACACGTGCATGTATGAACAAGGGGCAATTGTTTCACATGTATATGTAGGAATATGGTATGGGACAATTGCTGAATATATATATATATGAACATGGGACAGATGTTGAAAATGTAAATGTACGAATAAGGGACAACGGCTGAATCTGCTGAACATGGAACAGTTGTTGTTGTTGTTATTGTTGTTGCATATTTGCATGAAATAGAAACTACAGTTTGTAAACAGCTGTCATACACACACTTGAACTGCTCCTACACTTCTGGCTGTCTAGTGTGGACCACAAAGAGGACAAGGCAGTCAACATCCTTTTTTCTACTACATAAATCCCCTACCAGAATCACTGATGCATTTCAAAAGCAGTTGAACACTGTACAATATACACACCAAATACAACTTTTATTTTATTCAATCTCATGATTGCAAAGAAATAAATTATTATTATAACTGAGATCATTTTAATAATGAGTTAGTCAGCACAAACATTTTGATATGCTTCTGCAAAGGGTACAACTTCAAATGGTCACACATGTTTACATGTGACACGTGGAAGTCAATCAGATGTTGATAATTCAACCATTTCACCCTGTTCACTGGGGCAACCCGAATCTACAATTGCAAGTATTCAATGTAATACAGGGTGGCTAATGATACTGATACAACTACACGGTTATGTTAAAAGAAATATTAAAACCTATTTCACTTGACAAAATACTTCTGATTAGAAACTAAAACGTTAAACACGAAAGAACAACTTTTTTTTAAATGCACCCATCAATACGAACAGTTCACATAGCAACAACCAGCACCAACACACAACCTACATTTATACACCACAACAACCGAACACACCAAACACCCAACACCAGTGTACGAACCCCAACCGAACACACCAACCAGCACCAAAATAAGAAAACCGCACACTTACTATCTTATTGGATGGAACAAGCAAATAAAAAACAACTGATAAACACATATTTCAAATCACATGCAATGCAATTGGATAATTTAATAATAATATAATACTGGATTTGTGAAAAACCCAAAGTGAATAACGTGAACATAAAAAACTTATAATTCATGGCTATACTACGTCATTATTGTATACTAAACAAATTACAATTATAAAAATATATATAATATAAATAAATCTATACATAAATAAATAAAATATAAATATGTAAAGCATAAAATTAGTGATGCCATAACAGAAATCTGTCATAAGTGGGATATCTGCATCACGATGCAAGGTGAACCTGACACAGGTAAGTAATATGAGAGGGTAGAGTGAAGGTGATTACCTGGATCTCTTCATGTCCTTCACCTCTCCATCATGTGCTGCGTTACTAGACAGGAGTTGCTCTGACTCGGAGTGCCTGAGCCCACTGATTGTTGGAAATTATCAAACTACGGTTACTGGGAGACACACTGGTGGGGCGACATGCCGACCAAACATCCTCAGTACAAGCTAACCCTTCAAGCGCTAGGGGTGGTCACATACATTCGCAAAGTCCGCTAAGCATTATGTGAAGATGGAAGGCCGGTCATCGCCATGTATCACGGAGAAAATATATCGCTACAGCGGTGCCATTTATCAAGTAACATATATTTATGCACATTTGTGGATGTCAGAACTGGACAGTTTGGCAGGTAATGTCTTGGCAACAAAGTTTGTCAGTTAAATTCAACAGCTATTGGGTGTGTATGGAAGTCATTTTGGATTGTTCAAAATCGCAAGTCCTACCGCATACTGGTGGGGGTGGGTGGTGGTTTGTACCAATGTGAAACACCATATGTTTTCCTGGACTCTGCGAACTTCTGAGACCACTCCGTAGTAGTTCTCGCTTTCAAAACGTTCAAATGTTCACATTTTTATCTTAGCCGGTAAACTACAATGCACATCATCCCACATGATCAAACCTTATATTTGAAATCCAACAATGAAACATTATAAATTAAGTGATATGCTTCATTAAAGAGTAAAGACGTAGCTTAGATCAAGTACAAGAAAGAGTCGGCATACTGGCAACTTTTCAAGTTTTGTCAAGGATCATAAAAACATCACAAAGCAAAGCATGCAGCAATACATGTATATGTATTGTAACAGAGCATTGTTTGAAGCAAGTGAGCAAATAAAGTGTCAGTGCAGTCGTAACTGCACACTGCTGCAACAAACGCAGACGTGTCCTGTTGCAATATTGTGGTCTCTGAAAAATAGCGTGTCTACGAGACCGAAGTCTATGAGACATGAGTGAGCTCAACATGCATACCTGTGCTTAGGTGGACAACTGAAACAATACAATGTCTTTGTTAGTGGATTCACAAGCTCGTTGCTGCATGTGCTTGCATGCAAGCTGGCAGTCACTTGTGTAAGCACTGTGAATGCGAAATGTAAGACGTTCTGTTTAACTAATGGAGAGCTATGATAATCAAAATAGTCAACAGGCTGTCTGCTTAGATACATTTCTCTTAAATTACTAAATTACGTCTGCTGCACATATAGCCTCACATTTTGGTCACGAGAGCTGGCAGAAATGTGGATGGTTAGCCAAGACAAACACAGCCAAATACATGCAACTGTCTGGATAATCATTATGGTAATTGTTGAATAGAATTTGTATTTGTTTACATTGTGGTCGCCTGCAATACATTGCAGTGTTAAAAATAAATGAGTCAACAATACACAAATGGTACGAAGAATGTGCAGATGAATATATGAACTGGGTGATTTTTTACTGTTGTGACCAGAACTTGTTATGGTAACGATGACCATACCCTTCAAAATAACAGGTCAAATGACACATGCTGTTACTGAAACAAAGCAGCAGCCAAAACCATGCTTTCTCACTTCAAGTGGTCTCAAACGGGGAATGCTTTGTGAAACACCTTCCCTTGAAATAATTTAATCTACAGTACTTGTAGATTAAATGCCAACCAAAACAACCGTGTTTCAAAACAGTTTGAGGGTGGGCAATTTTGGTTTGTGGCAGAACTCAATTTATATCATAAATAAACCCAGTTGACATGCTGCAATGGATGTCTTAGAAAACACAGAAGCTTGTTACCTTGGCGGAATGTATCTGAGGCAGGAATAGCACACCATGAAATAGTCAGTTCAACAAATGTACATGCCTTGCAGTCAGTACACAATTATTTCTAAACAACAGAATATGTGTGTTTAGAAACATCCAATTTCACACAATTTAAACATAGGCATTATAATTTTTTAAGCAAGCACAAACGGCATGTTAATGTACCTATGTTTAGCAAATGTACTAATGCTACCTTTGAGGGTAGTAAAGAACTGCTACCAATGCATGCCCTTACAGGAACCAAACTTTATTAGTGTTAACGACAGTGTAGCTAGACTTACCCCTGTGTCAAGGGCACAGAGCCATCCTGTTGGCCTGGCGCTGACACGTGATACACACAGAAGTACTTGAGTACTGGCTGCATGTCTACATGGTTGAAGAACCCCTGGAAACAGGTGTTGCCTGCAAGCAAATCACAACAATCTATTATGGTCTTGTCGATGACCGTGCCACTAATATAAACATGCCATTTTCATAAAAGTCTTAAGAAACATTTACGAAACATATCCATCTTGTAATTCCCTACCAATTACCACCGTATTTGTATCATGTTATCCAAACAAATTGTCAGAAAAGTTGGTTTTAGTCAATTACTTAGTTTCTGTAGGAAAACAATGCCCCGCAAAAATGTTGCTAACAGCGTTAAGCGTGCTAGCTGTTATGAAAAACATGTTGATGCATGCGACATAACTGCCATAAGTTAACAACAGTACATGTGCATTAAATATGCCAGGAGAGATTGGACACACTGCACTAAATATCCTCTCAGTTCTGAGGTGATGCCAACATATACCAACAAGTTCCAATGCAATAGCTGAGCTTGAATTCTGCAAGCCTGGGGCCAAAACCAGTTGGCATTGACTCACACATTTTTGGGGTCACCATTAATTTATAAGGATGGCCAATTTAGTTGTGAACTGGTCACTATTTTTTTTACAAAGTATGATGGCAAATTGTCATGCGACTTCCACCAAACTCAAGGCTTGGCTGGCTTGTAATAGTAAATTACATTTATTAAAATCATCTATAAAAACACACCAATTGATGAGAAAATCAAGCTCTATGAGAATGTGTTGTTGATCACTAATTTATTTGAAAACCTTAACCGGTCCCCTGCACTTTGCCATGGTCCCTATAATACACCTATTAGTATACACTTGATTCTGATTGGATTACTGCAGCTTGTCTCAGGTCTATAATCAATACCTGCATTATTTATTTCTAGATTCAAGTTCAATGTGGATGAAATAAAATTGAATTGTATGATAAAAGGATTGGAAAGAAACACAAAAATTAAATAAACAAAGCAAATTTATTTGATTTCAACTTATGTTTTATTCACTCATTTTTTAACAAAATTTTAACAACATTTTAGTGTCAAACATAGCTGGTGGGCACCTTTAGTATTTACCACAACCATCTGCTATGATGATATAGCTTCAAAAAAGTGACTTACTGGTGAGCCCGATGTCATGGTAGGTGAGGATGGGCGCTTTACTCCTGTCACCCTGCACTGTGACATGAATGGGTCCAATAGAAGTCTCAATGTCATCCTCCTGTGGAATACAACGATGCTGTCAAACATTGATATAAACATGACGTCCTCCTATAGTGATACAACAACACTCTCATACATTGAAATAAACATCTCATCCTCCTGTAGTGATACAATAACACTCTCATACATTGAAATAAACATGTCATCCTCCTGTAGTGATACAACAACACTCTCGTACATTGAAATAAACATGTCATCCTCCTGTAGTGATACAACAACACTCTCGTACATTGAAATAAACATGTCATCCTCCTGTAGTGTTACAACAACACTCTCGTACATTGAAATAAACATGTCATCCTCCTGTAGTGATACAACAACACTCTCGTACATTGAAATAAACATGTCATCCTCCTGTAGTGATACAACAACACTCTCATACATTGAAATAAACATGTCATCCTCCTGTAGTGATACAACAACACTCTCATACATTGAAATAGACATGTCATCCTCCTGTAGTGTTACAACAACACTCTCGTACATTGAAATAAACATGTCATCCTCCTGTAGTGATACAACAACACTCTCATACATTGAAATAGACATGTCATCCTCCTGTACTGATACAACAACACTCTCATACATTGAAATAGACATGTCATCCTCCTGTAGTGATACAACAACACTCTCGTACATTGAAATAAACATGTCATCCTCCTGTAGTGATACAACAACACTCTCATACATTGAAATAGACATGTCATCCTCCTGTAGTGTTACAACAACACTCTCGTACATTGAAATAAACATGTCATCCTCCTGTAGTGATACAACAACACTCTCGTACATTGAAATAAACATGTCATCCTCCTGTAGTGTTACAACAACACTCTCGTACATTGAAATAAACATGTCATCCTCCTGTAGTGATACAACAACACTCTCGTACATTGAAATAAACATGTCATCCTCATGTAATGATACAATAACACTCTCATACATTGAAATAGACATGTCATCCTCCTGTAGTGATACAACAACACTCTCATACATTGAAATAAACATGTCATCCTCATGTAATGATACAATAACACTCTCATACATTGAAATAGACATGTCATCCTCCTGTAGTGATACAACAACACTCTCGTACATTGAAATAAACATGTCATCCTCATGTAGTGATACAACAACACTCTCGTACATTGAAATAAACATGTCATCCTCCTGTAGTGATACAACAACACTCTCATACATTGAAATAGACATGTCATCCTCTGGTAGTGATACAACAACACTCTCATACATTGAAATAGACATGTCATCCTCCTGTAGTGTTACAACACTCTCGTACATTGAAATAAACATGTCATCCTCCTGTACTGATACAACAACACTCTCGTACATTGAAATAAACATGTCATCCTCCTGTAGTGATACAACAACACTCTCATACATTGAAATAAACATGTCATCCTCCTGTAGTGTTACAACAACACTCTCGTACATTGAAATAAACATGTCATCCTCCTGTAGTGATACAACAACACTCTCGTACATTGAAATAAACATGTCATCCTCCTGTAGTGATACAACAACACTCTCGTACATTGAAATAAACATGTCATCCTCCTGTAGTGATACAACAACACTCTCGTACATTGAAATAAACATGTCATCCTCCTGTAGTGATACAACAACACTCTCGTACATTGAAATAAACATGTCATCCTCCTGTAGTGATACAACAACACTCTCGTACATTGAAATAAACATGTCATCCTCCTGTAGTGTTACAACAACACTCTCGTACATTGAAATAAACATGTCATCCTCCTGTAGTGATACAACACTTTTATATATTGAAATAAACATGTCATTCTCATGTAGTGATTCAATAAGAGTCTCAGACATTGACATAAACACAACAGGAGTTTCCATGTCATCCTCTTGTAATGATACATCAACAATTGTCCGACGCATTGACATAAACACGAATGGTGTTTCTATGCCATCCTCCTACAAACAACAGTATATCAGATATCTAAAATGCTAGCATATGTGTGTGTGTAACGTAATGTTTTCCTCCTAGACGGTTTGCATTTTAGACGCCAAACTTTCAGGGCTTCTTCTACAACCCCTCGAAAAAAGTAATGCTTTACTTTTCAAAATTCCCATGGAGAAGGGTTCATACAATTGTTCTGAATGTTTTGCGTGTTGTCTTGTTTGTCCAAAATTGTGTAAACCGTCCACCAATCAGTTGGTGAATTTGTTAATCACTTGCAACAATCGTAGAAAAGACATGCATAATTGCCCAAAAAATTTCAGAAACATCATTTAGCTGATTATTATTGCTATGGATAAAATGTGTATGCATGCATGCATAAAGTCAATTATATATAAATATAAGAAAATATACATGTACACAAACATATGATTTAAAATGGAAATGTAATGTTAATAGAATTATTGTAGTCAAAATGTGTGCATGCATGCATATGTGGTTGTGTTTTCACCTTGAAGTCAGCTGCAGCAGCTGCAGCATCACCGTGGTCCACTGGTGTATGCATTTTGATGTCACTCAACTCAATGTTTGTAAGTTTCTCCATGTCGATGAGAACTGATTACTACTGATCTATTTGGGAAAACAAACACACTTGATAATACATCAGTTTTAGCAGTTTCACATACAGTTGAAATAAGCAGACTTGTCGAATAATGAAATTATCATTATGATTATTATGAAATTATGGTCATGATTGCCTTGGACATACGCTATGCCTATATTATAAGTATGATATGAGTATCTGAAATAATTCGATTTATTAAAATTTGAATACAGAACAACCCTGCCAGAACCTTTGGCTATGTTAGTTAAGTAATACAAATAACGGACGCCCAAATAACACATTACAGACCAAGTACAAACTCTCATCACAGCGATGTATGCAACTTTTGAGATGTGTGTATGGCACTGAATCTGAGTAGGATTACACTTATTGACAGCGATGTCGATGACAGCGATGTAACGAAGCTTTGGTTTGCTAGACAAGAGACGCCACGATCAACAAACCGAATCATACCTTTACGATCAGTGTAACTGCAAAATAATGTAGGTGGTGTATGCCGCCTTCTCTTGGGAAATAAGAACGGTAAGTAAGTATCGCAACGTTTAAACCACCGTTGGTGAAGTAGACCAAATAAAAACGTTTCCCTCTCTACGCACGCTCAAATATGACCCTCTCAGAGAAAGACAACTGAAACAATTATGTTACAACAAATGTCATTGGTCATTCTCAACAGAAGCGCCACCTGGTGATTATATAGGTTAAAATATCGCGTGTGTTTGTAAATAAGACGCTTCCTGGAAGAAGGATGTTATGTGTTTTATGTTTTTGTCATGGTAAGGGGTAAATCATCTAAGTAAGCAAGCTCGATGTTTCATTTAAGTAGCTCAGCACATTGTGGAAACAAATGGCACGGAAAAAGTTCATGAGATACAGATGGTACTGATACTACTGATCTGAAAGTATACTTTTTGTTTGGACACGGAATCATGGTGATGACCATGAATCATGATGACCATGATATACCTGTACATGGGCGTGACAGTGTCAGTGACCAAGACAGTTAGGGTACTCCCTGTTATTACCTACTAGGAAGTCTAGAATATATTATAGTCTGCAATTAAAAAAATGTAGAAGTGGGAAATATAATAATTATATTTAATACCATGTGGTTAATTGCTCGTGCTATATTTTCGTTATGTTAACTTATGTTAACAATACTTATGTAATTAAAATGTTTGTATATCTAGTATTATTTACCTTGAATCTTGACTGTTAGTATCACATGTGGAGCACAGTGGCTAAAACATTGGCCCTTCAATCGAGAGAACCTGGATTCAAATCCTGTGCTGCCATTTTCGAACCTTGTGCAAGCTAGTCCGTTCTCTTTACGTTGCTCAAGTTAACTCGTGCAGCTGTATGGTTGAGTACCAGAGAAGTCAAGATAATGATCGATTGAACAGGTCTAGCTGCCAGGGAGTAAAACATAAATGGCCTAATTTGAGCAGGATATATTTGTATATATATAAACATACATATATGTGTGTATGTATATATGTATAATAATAATAAACTACACTTAACATAATAATTTCAAGCTGATGCAATTTAAAGAAGCAGCTGATTCTCATAATTAAGCTTGCTTCATTTGTAATTTACTCCTTGGTAGATAATACTAAATTATATGTTTTGTATCAGGTGTAAACTTTCAACATTAATTTAATTAGTTGAAAGCTATATAACAGGTAATTATCTGAATATTGGTAACACCCCATGCATGCAGTCATTTGCCTGCAGTGATATGGTAAATAAGTACCGGACATATCAAATTAACTGTATTATTTGATGATTGACTAAATGTTTGAGATGACGCTCAACCGACATGTTAACAAAAGCAGAACCTGCATCTTTGTTATTCTTCATAGATGCTTTCAATATATATAGTAACCACATCAAACGTGGTACTAGTATACATTGTTGGGAAGGCCTTCACACAGTCAGGTATTTTAATATATCGAAGCCACTGCAGTACTAGGTATGTGTACCCTATGATCATGCACAGAATTAAAAAACACCAGATGTACTGCATGTTTGTAATATGTTGTGGAATTTCAACTGATTATGTCAACATGCAGCAACTTGTTTCTTCATTTCAGATAGATAGACATACAATATGGGGCACACGAACTACAAGAAACTAAAAGCAAATTTGCAGCTGTGCATCAGCAGATTAAAAATACTTGAGAAGAAAAAAAGTAAGCTTTTGGTATGTGTGTAGTATAACATTGTGTTGTGTATTGTAGTTTTGTTTAGCTGACTTTAGCAGCAATCATATTTGATCAATGACTAGTATTTTTTACAATAACAATCCATTTGTAACCTTGCCACTGATAATGACAAGGTGATACAATATTGTACCTGTGCAAATCATTAACACATTTAATGTCAAATTGGTTGTATAAACCACAATACTATTACAATAGTTATTTTAGTTTGACATGTAGTTTGACATATATTGGTACTGTGGAGTTAAAAAAAAAAAATCGTACTAAGCATTTCAGAAGTATGTTTTTAGAAAATGTAGCAAATATATTGATCAATTTCTAGATGTTAGCATAATTTTAGCATGACTGTCAGCAAGCTAAAATTCAAATTAAATTAAAACATGTCTGCTATTTGTTTCCAATTGATACTGTTATAATTGTCTTTTAGTTTTCATGCAGAATTGATGGTATAATCGGTGTGCTTACTATCAACTTCCATTTCATTGATATCATAATGTATGTGATATCATGCTGTTCTTGATATCATTCTGTTTATAATACCACAATGCTATTTATGATATGATGCTTAACAACAATGAAGTTCTTATGTGCTACAGAAGTTTTATTAATATTCTGTTATTTGCTGTTATCTCTGTTATTTACATTATTTGAATTATTAAACAACTCAACTGTTTAAGCATTGGTCTGTGAATAAAAGCTCAAAACGTGCTGACTGAGTTACTGTTGAAACAATGATAATGTAAAATGTGTTTACGTTGTAGCGGAGCTGGCATTAAAGGCACGTAAGGAGATTGCTGATTACATTGCAGCTGGAAAGGAAGACAGGGCTCGAATTCGGGTAAATAAGTCTCAAATAATGTTTTCAGATTTATTCTGCAAATTGTGTCCTCAGCTGGAAAAAAGGCAGATGATTTCCTTTTGCTGAAATGTTATATAAGATTTTACATAGTTATTTTGTACACTATTACTATAGTAATTTTTCATTTCTAAGCTTACTGAAAAAATTTTGTTTGGCCATTTTGCTAAGTGGCTGTTTTTTCTTATTTAACTTATTTTCTTAGTTTAGTCAAATTTAATATTTTTTTACCATAAACTTGTTTCACTCTTTATGAAAACATCTGGTTGTCAGTTATGAACACAGGTTGTCAATTATGAACACAGGTCCTCGTGTTTATGGTACACTTACATATATCATCAATTGCTATGTGTACAATAATGTTAAATGTACAAGAAAATAGTAACTTAATTACTGTGATAATTGTGATTTCTGTCTGCAGGTGGAACATATTATACGGGAGGATTACTTGGTCGAAGCTATGGAGATGGTTGAGATGTACTGTGATCTGCTGCTTGCAAGATTTGCAATGATTGAAAAGATGAAGTAAGCAGAAATTTGATAACAACAATATCACACACTTTTATTTGTGTGTAACCACTTGTTAAAAACAATTGAGGCCAACCTTGCCCCAGACATTATGAACAAAGGGGACTCTTATCAAACAAATCTTCAGATATCTACAGATTTGTGTAGGAATGTATTGATTTGTATAAATAAATTTACAGAGCATAGTAAAATGTGCTACAGAAAACTACATATTATATAAAATGTTATTATACAGAATATTCTATAGAACAAAAAAGTGCACTAATTCTGTACAATAATGTATATTTAGATGTGGCAAACACTTATGTTCGGCTTGCAACTTGTTCTTTGTTTGGCATGGGTTGTTAACCATCCGAGCCTCTATTTCTCAAACTCTCTCAATACATAAAACCATAGCTTCAGAACACGTGGACAACACTGGCAGTTTGTTTTGATTTGAAATAAATTGTCCTCATCAATGTGTTATTATGTACAAGTTCAGTTAATTGTAGTTCAAACTTTTGAAAGTACATGTATTTAATTTGACATCTTGATGAGGTTATATACTCATATCTAAACTTTCCTGATTGGTAATGTAGCTAAATATAATATACACTACTACTCTAATAATGTTTTACTTTCAAAACGATAAGCAAATATATTAAAGACAATAAAAAGTCACAGACTGGCAGTATTTATTTTGATCGTCATAAGCACATATAAATACAATATACTGGTAATAGTAAGGTCAAGGAGGCTTCCGTTAAGACACTTACATGTCGCTATCATGGGAGCCACCCTACTAATGTAATAACATTAATTACAGTTATCAGATTACCAAACTACACATGCAGTTTGGTAATTCAGGTGTTGGAAACAGGGAGGCTTGGGGGCCTTGAGCTCCAAAAATATTGGGGGCTCTGAAATTATGTTTATTTAGCCCCCAGTCGTTTGAATTTTTTTGGAGACTCGCAAAAAACCTGCAGGTGCAGCTGCCTCATCTTACTGCTGTTTGCCTGCAAGGAGGTGTAAGCCCACAGAAGTCACTGCATTTCTGATGCCAATGGTATGCATTATGTTGATATATGTTATTGTTTACTACAATTAAAATGTTCACAAAAGATGGGCATACACTTTGTATGTGTTGCAGGGAGTTGGACCCTGGCTTGGAGGAGGCTGTGTGTACAGTCATATGGGCAACACCACGCATGTCTGTGGATGTCCGTGAACTAACAGAGGTTAGTTTTATTTACCACTGAAATACTTTGTGCTTATTGGTTTGCCATTGCTATGCCATGGTATGTATGTGAGTGTGTGCGTGCGTGCGTGCGCGTGTGTATTCTGTGTGTGGGGGTGTGCGTGTGGGTTCATGTGCACGAGGTGGGTGGACAGATGCATGCATGCATGTGTGCAAGCATATGGGAATTTGTGTGTGTGTAGTTGTGTGTGTTTGCACACATGTGTGTTTGAGAAAGCCCTCCAGCTTTATGATGTCAGCTGTACAGTATAACACTGATAGTGATAATCAAAACATAATTGTTATCACAACCAATATCACTTCTAGCAGTTAGCTACGAGTAATTGGTGGTGTTTCTTATTGTCATTAGTTAAATTGGATTTAATAACATTTCATAACAATTACTTACATACATTTATATATGGAAGTCAGTTAGTGAATGCTGCAAAACATCCGTGTACCATGAACAAGTTTTAACTGTAAATCTTTAGGTGATGAAGCAACTGGGAGACAAATATGGGAAAGAATTCTGCATGGCATGTCGGGAAAACAAACAAGAAAATGTCAACGCAAAGGTAGGTTTGATTAATGTTGTTCTGACTGCAGTTGTTTTAAGGGTTTTAAACAAATCTTTTGTTTATTTATAATCATAATCAGGATGCTGGTGTTTATTAAAATCATATGAAAATCAACTGTAGTGTGGGATTGATCTGTTCTGGCCCATGTACTGTTATGCCCCTAATGGGCTACCATACTTGTACCATGCGAAGTGGTCATACTTCAATAATAAGAAGCACACTAAGTGGTCATCGATAGCTGTGTGTCCATTCCCAGCACAATAACATGATTTAATACACAACATATATATCACTTATGCAGAGTATTGCTTTTAATCGTGTAGTTTAATAAGTCTGTCTTTTTTCCAATGTCACCAATGCTTGACTGTGGTGATGAACATATTACTATGTAACAACATGCTCAATATTGACAGGTACTTCAGAAGATGAGCATCCTGGCACCACCTAAGAAGCTGGTTGAGAACTACATGATTGAGATTGCAAAGATATATGGAGTACAATTTGAGCCAGACTTTGGTGCTTTGGTAAGTTTGCAAACATTGACATATATATATATATATATATATGCAATCAGCCACACAAGTTCCATAAAGGGTACATTTAAAATGTCCAAATGTATTACATTTATTATGTGGATTAATGTCTTTACATTAATTCACATATTTTTTCACACTTTAAGTAAGTTTAAGAAAAGAAATGTGGGCTTTGTAACACACACACCCGTCAGTACATATGCGTAAACTACATTCTTCATATGTTAAATTTTATTATGCTATATATGTGTAAATAAATTGTTTTTTTTAAACCAACATATATCTTTGTTTTTAGAAACCAGCATATCCACACTGACGTTTTTGCTAGATATATCATGGCCATTTGCAATTATGATGTTATTTTAATGAATGTGTCTTAAATAATACAGATAACGACTTGGCAAAGAATTAATTTTGAATACAGATTTCACAACTTGTGCTGTTTTCTTTGCAGCATGGTTCCATTCCTGAGACAGATGATCTAGCTTCTCTTACCAACCTGGACCCTCCAACAAACAACCATACTGGCATCCCAGGTGTTAGTGGTCCTGGAGGGTTTGGTGGCCCAGGTGTTGGTGGCCCTGCAGGATTTGGTGGACCAAATGTTGATGGCCCAAGTGTTGGTGGCCCAGGTGTTGGTGGTACAGGATTTGGTGGCCCAGGTGTTGGTGGTACAGGATTTGGTGGCCCAGGTGTTGGTAGTGCAGGATTTGATGGCCCAGGTGTTGGTAGTGCAGGATTTGGTGGCCCAGGTGTTGGTGGTGCAGGATTTGGTGGCCGAGGTATTGGTGGTGCAGGATTTGGTGGCCCAGGTGTTGGTGGTCCAAGTGTTTGTGGTCCAGGTGTTAGTGGCCCAGGAGACAAAGGTGGCTTTGGTGGTGCAGGGAGCCACAGGGATTCTGGAGGGGGAGGGGGCGGCCAGGCACGACAAGAAGTTGGGTCATCACCAGATGAAAAGCACCGAATGTCAAAGGCAGCTGAAGCGGGCATGTCTCAAGTAAGTGTCAACATGTCTCCAATGTCACAGGTACAGGGTCACTAACTGTATTATATCACTGTCACAGTGTCACTTGACTCAGTTTTTCTTTTCTGCATTCAAGTCGTCATTGTAATTATGCAGTCATATTTAGTTTATAACATATTTGTCAAAATTGCAATTATTTTCACTCATGTTCTACCTAATATGTGTTTTGATAAAATAGATTCCGAAAGAGAACATTTCATGTATGAATTGAAAAGAACAGTAAACCATACAGCTCAATTGATTGTGTATCTGAAACTGGATAATTCACAAAACACCCTTAAGCTGTACCTCGTGTGATTTTGCATTATGATCCAATTAAATATGTAGCACAAATGTCACATTTGGGATTATCCGTAACAAACAGAATAATTACGTCAGTAACTGTTAATAATAAACAAAAAAGGTCAGGTTTTATTACTGAACATTCTTCAGGATAGTTCGTTTTCAAATCAGAAACTTTCATTTTTCATATCCAAGATGTATTTAATTTATCTGGTAGAGGCTTTCGTCAATGTATCACGTCGACATCATCAGTACCGATGACGCTGAATGACGCCATCGTACACATGAGGCAGTTCATAATTGCCCTCGTCTCTGTTGATGGGTGTTCTGATTTTCCTGATCCAGATGGCTACCTTAATATGCCGGATTCTTCTGTTGGGTTCCTTGTCTACAAGACTCCGGCATATCAAGGAAGCCATCTGGATCAGGAAAACCAGAACACCCATCAGCAGAGACGAGGGCAATTACAAACTGCCTCACGTGTACGATGACGTCATTCAGCGTCATCTGTACTGGTGAAGTCAATGTGATACGTTGAAGAAAGCTTCTACCAGATAAATTAAATACATATTGGATATAAAATATTTAAGTTTCTGATTTAAAAAAGGTCAGGGTCTCTTGTATGAAATCTCACAAGAGTATTAATTTTGAAAAGATTTCATAACACAAGCTGTTAGGGATGCAGTCGAGTGGATAGCTTGTCAGACTGTCAATCGGAGGATCTGACGTTCAAATCCTGGTGCCAACCAGTCAGTATTTCAGTGCCAGTATCAGCCACCATGTTGAAATTTGGGCAATTTCATTCACTTTGTTGTCTGTGTCTTTCAACCAATCTTTTAAGTGAAGCTATGCTGCATATAATTAATGTGTTCAACCCAGCATCTGCAATGTCTAACTAACCATGTATAGAATTTTATTTCCATTTTTTTTAAACTTCTTAAATTTTACAACAGTCTTTTCCTATGATCTCATTATCATGGTGCAACAGTGCCCTTTACACCTGAATATGGATTCTGTGTAACCAGAGCTTCTCTGTGACAGATTCTGCCGAAATACGAGACTTCAGGTCCTCCTCCACTGCCCAATCATCCCCCAAACTTCTACTCCCAGCCGCCAGCCCAGGATGACGTAAGTACAACAGCAGTAATCCTGCTGTATGCCACAGTGTGGTAAACATCAAGAGATATTCCATTATCCATCTTCATAAGCCAGAGGTGTAATTAAAGCCACACCCCAATTTTTCACATAAATCATAGCTTTCCTCAGCACTGTTTGTTTCATATTCCAAGCTGCACCTAACTTTTGACAGAATCTATGAATTTGAATACATGATATTGTAATTGTAGCCACAGGTACAAATACAGGATTTCCAGTGGTAGTATTACTACACTCCCTGGCCTTTAATCACATGTAATTTGTGCAATGTTGACATTCGGTTATGTACTTAGGTTGCAGTTATTTATTTATTTATAATTTTTTTTAATTAGCATATATGTATTTATTTAATTTAATTTAAGCACATTATTTATTTTAGGTATTTAAACGGCTAATTCATTTAATTTATGTATAATATATACACTTGTAAATATATATATTTATTTTTATTCAGGTTTATCTAACCGACATTTTATGTAATTTTTATATGCTACTTTTAAATCATATTTGTTTATCTTTCTATTTAATATGTTTTAGGTCATTTAATGTATTTTACTTATACTCTACGATTGTCAGCGCCTTTGAGCAGATTTGTTATCCGGACACACGGCGCTCTATAAATGCTTTATAATAATAATAAAAGTAACGTACTGATTTGATGAGTGCTGAATCAGTTGTACTTTGTCCCACTTTCTGTCTTGATCCTGTGCTCCAAGAAACAGCTTTACTTCAAAGTGTTGGATAAATTCTAAAATTGTTTCCTACGATATCAAGTGGGGGGGGGGCATGGTAACTGGACTGTAGACCACTGGACGGTCAATCAGATGATTATGGTTCAAGAGTCCATCTGTTCCCTGTTCAAAACATGAGCAATTTGTCTGGAAGATATCCTAAAATGTGTTGGTCTCTTATCTAGTATAACCTAAGCCAAGGGAGGAAAAGATCCCACACAGGGGATACATGTGTTACCTATTGTATGGTATCTGTTACTAAACTGACTGCTGGTACATCCCTTTCTGGCTATGATGTTATTTAAGAATTATCGCATCAAACAAAAAACCTTTAATTAAAAAATCTAAAGACATTTTAGATACAGGTGTTCATTGTCATTCACCGGTACTAGACTGTGCCATTATTGCAATCACTACAGACACACAAACTGACACTTCTGAATTTTAATTCCAGGCCTTGCCGTCTTATGATGAAGCTGTGGCTGCACTTCCAAGTAAGTGATTCTTGTAAAATTTTCACACGGTTCAGTAAAAATGTTATACTGCAAGATGGCTTCATACAGGCATGCACCAGCTCAGGATTCAGGAATGTTTTTCTTAAATAATTATGAGGTTAGAGAGTTGCCAGTAGTTAAATGGTGCACACATTTAATGATACAAAGTCTGATCACTTTTGTTTGTCTGGTTTGTCTTCTGCTGTGCGTAGCAGGGTCAGTAGGGGTAGATTTGTCCATTCTGTGATCTGCGTTTCTTATGCAGCCAATTTTTTTTCTGGCATCCCCATCTCAGGATAAACTATATATTTCAATATGTGCACTGCGTAAATATGTTGATGCAAAACCATTTTTTAAAGGGACAAACTCTTCATAAAATGTTATATTATAATTAACTGACATATGTTACAAAAAACCTACTTACCAAGGACCTTTATCTTGAAAGAAGGTCAAATATGACAATCATTTTGTGTAACAGTAACCATGGTAACCAGATCATTCTGGGAAATTTTGACATTCAAATTAAACAACTAATGATCATAGTATTGTTTATAATGTGCTTCATGGAAACACATTTGTGCGGTCAAGATGTTATAACGGAATATAATTTATACTATATGATTTTATTATTATTATATACATTGTACCATTAAAACTGACATAACCCATTGTTATAATATAACAATGAATACTTTCCAAATATTATTTGGAAACTATTCATACTTTTATGTCAGATATTCAACTCGTGTCAATCTGGTCCCTTGTCAAACCCAAGCAAAACTGATTGTGGATCTGAAATTATGCAAAAAGTACTGCTGATATTTGGGGACTTCACTTATAATTTTCCACACAGCTTAAAGCCATCTTGTCAATTCTGTTACTTGGAATCTTCATCACAACCCAGGTGTGGTAATAGTAATAGTTTTAGCAGCACATTTGGAGAAACAGCTGTATTTTGTCCCACTTGCGGTCTTGATGGTGGAAACTAGGCCGATCATGCCCAATTTCAAAGAGCAATTCCATGGGCTTGCAGCCAGCCCCGCATGCCTCCACAACAGCTGTTTACTATTTGAATCTTGTGTTTACAATCTGAATGTTTATTGGATGCAACATTTCTATTGCAAACAATGTTTTGGGCTTATTAAATATAATTTGGGGCAGTACACCTTCACATGTTGTTCTCCTCTTGTTTGCCTGTCTGTCGGGGGTGAGGCTGGCCTCGATTCTCTTCCTCCTAACTTTTGTTCTCCTTCTCCACTCCTCTCCCAATCCCTCTAAATCTCTCTTTACACAGTCCTCCCATCACAGTCTAGGTTGTCCTTGTCCTCCTTTTCCCTGCCACTCTTTATATACACCCCTGTATTTAGTCTAGTATTCTAAACATTTTATAAACAAATTGAAGGATAAGGTTAGTTTGCTAGAATTAATCATATTTTAGCCATGTGTAGCCAAAGTAGTAGACCACCACTGTCACATTATGTCAATGTTATACTTCCAGGTCCTCACACGCAGCCAGGAGAGCAGCCAGATGACTTCATCTTGCCAGATGTACCCCACACGGCTAGAGGGTCTGCCCAGCCTGGCAGCTTGGACGATGGCTTGGATGATGGCTTCGACGATGGCTTCGATGACCTAGA
This sequence comes from Paraescarpia echinospica, assembly GCA_020002185.1. NCBI lineage: Eukaryota > Metazoa > Annelida > Polychaeta > Sabellida > Siboglinidae > Paraescarpia > Paraescarpia echinospica. Next base: position 28,519,058 of record CM034537.1, on the reverse strand, counting down.
GAAACGGTTTGCAGCACTGAAGAAGAAATGACAGTGACTACATATCTTCACCAGTGGCAAAAGCATGCCTTGAGTTTATCAAAAGAGAATGTACACATGTTCATATTTTATACATACGTTATTTATTTATTGTACATATTAACTTAATACTAACCCGAGTTACTGTGAATGTCCACGGGATGAGATGACGTAGGGAATGAATGATGCATAGTGTCAGATGGATGTAATGTCCTTTTTGCTAATATTATTCATACTTACAAGCCCTATGATGAATTGTTTGTTTTATTACATGAAATAAAATGAAAGAGTAAAATAAAACAGACAATCTTGTGTCCTGTTGTGAAATACGAGGCTTTATTAAACTCGGCACTGTGCAGAAGTCTTTTCCATGCATATAGAAATCATCGCTACCGAGGACAGTGGCACGCTATGACAACACCAGGTGTCAGCACTAGCAACAATGCTACATCACTCGTGTACCAAGGCAAAGACTAGTCACGCCCTTCCACCCAAAAGAAGGGTCGAAGGGGTTACGACTACATCTAAAGCAGCGCCTGAACTGCAATGTTAGCCTGACCCCGATGTCTTCTTTTCCCCGCGCCACTCCCTCCCGCTCCGTCTCTTTCCCCGCTCCAGTGCAACTCTGCATAAACAACCTCGGCAATGCCTACGTCTGGTCAGTTTCCAAAAATAAACTTTATGAAAATATTTACACACATGACATACGATTGTTAATTGTGACACGACTGGGCTCCTGCCGACATGCTACACAAAGGTCATATACATATATATACATACATACATACTCGTTAACGATAACAAACACAATAGCAGTAGACACAATCAGTGCCTACAACTGAGTTTGGCATATCTACCATCTACGTTTCCTCTCATTTCGCAATTCAACTAACGCAACGTTCTCCGAATTAAGATTCCGAACTTCTACAGTTCCGACTGATTGTTGTTTTACTGTTATTTCGATGGATTATAGCAAGAATTCCACACCAAACTGAACCGATAACAGCTATGCTATTCTGAAAAGCAATGTTTTCCAATTGTCACAATATCGCCTTTTTCTTAAAACATTTATAACAGGCTTTCGTGGCCTTACAACAGACAACTGACATATGAAGGTGTCCCGCTAACAATACACACAGCCACTGTTGTGACAGCATCGCTACGGTTATTAAATTTCAAAAGAAGTAGTCGAATGAACGTACACGTATGTACGTACGTACCTGTTACTTTAAAAAACTATCAATATCTTAAGACGAATGCAACGTGGATTAAAACTCCACGTTGTTAAGAAGTTACAGCGTATGGCATGAATATTTAATGGTTATCACAATCTCCATAGACGACACTAAACACTAACTGCGTGCCTCGCACATCCTATCCCACTGCAGCCACTGAAACGTAACCACCTCCAGGGTACGTTCTGCATCATATCCACACATCAAACATGCTTGCTAGCTGAATCTTGCTCCAAAGTGACACCACATCGCATCTTACAAAGCCGAACTCTTACCGGTGCACGACACCTGGTTCTGATCACATAACCGTGGTAAATTCAGTGAGTTTACGTCCTGATGTTCAACTTGTGGGTCGAGGTTAAGGAGAACTGATGCGAGTGTGTACACAAGCCCTTTCATCCATAGCAATATGGATCAACACCATTACGTTCGGCTGGTATGTACTTCCCTGATCATCACACGAATCGCAGTCTCTACCTGCACTAAAGCCACGTGAACACCACACCAGTTTCTTCAGCCATTCCATGAGTGCACCGACGACTGTACACGTAACGAGGATAGTTTAAACTGCCTGCAGGCGGGTGGGTATCTAGTAAGAATCCTGGTCTCCACTGAACCCCGGTGTGCGCTGGTGAAGCTTCCGAATAACCGCCAATGTCGTTGGAGGTGCGACGTGCTGCGAGGTTGTCGCTGCCGCTAGGCCTGCTGCAGCGCCCCCTGGTGGCATGCGAACATGCCGCGTGACGTTAGCCAGACGTGTGAGCACCGTGGGCTACGTGGGGAGCAGATTGAATTCGTCCTTCACCTGAACCATTGACACGCAGGTGTCGTCGACGGTGGGTGTAGTCCACTGGTCGCACAGGCCCACCTCCCGCATCTTCCAGCCCCACTCCATCTTCTGTACGGCGTGCAGCGACTCGGCCTCACTGTGGTGGCGCGCCAACATGTGCTCCTGCAGTTCAATAAACGTGTCAATAATAAAAATTAAATTTCCACGGCACCATAACCAGTGTTGTGTGGTGCCTGGCATGTCTACAAATTCACAGTAAATAACGCTTATTAATTTTTAATAATATTTAAATATTATTAATGTATATATTACGCAGACAACAACATTCAGTAATCCCAGTCCCGCAGAGGTCAGGTTTATGATCAGTACATAACCAGTAAATCACCTGCCATTGTTAAAAATGTTGTCACATGTTACACAATTCTCAGCAATTAACCCATCTGCATCTTTCTACATAGGCATGATACATTTTATGCACTGAGCAATATTTTATTACAACATTAAAACTGCTGTATCCCGGGGAAGTTGGGAAACAGACAGACAATAATGAACATGGCTGTATTTAGTAAGGAGTTGTTTCTAAAATGATCAATCAATTTGCATTTCAGACAAAACGTACATACATCATGCATTATCAGTATCAATAATGTTCACAACACAAGAAAGAAATAGTCAGAATTCTCATTCTCATCTATCGTGGAGAAACTACTGGACAATCCAGATAGTTTGCTGAAGATCCACAGATATATATATATACTAACTATATCACAGTAACAAGTGACCGCAACATGACCCATACCTTGATCTTCTCGAACTTGTCCGTCACATCCTGCTGCCACGAGATCAGCTGGCGACCGTTGTAGCGCGACCGGCTATGCTTCGGCTCCCTTTCGTCTTCCTTGCGAGGCTCGAGTGGCTTCGCGTGTGCCTCGTCGCACATGATCGCACACAGACTGAGGGGTACGGACTGGTTGGCGAGTGCACGCGCGGCCTGACCGTGCACTCGCAGGATCTCCTGCTCCACGGACAGCATGAGGCGTTCCTGTATAAGCAACACGCAACGTAAAGGTAAGTTCTTATATAGCACTGTATCTAGTCAGTAGGACTGCTCAAAGCGCTTTACCCTTTACTCCCTGGCAGACCTGTTCAATCGAACACCATCTTGACTTCTCTTATTTATGCACGCAATTAATGCACGGAGACTATTCGTACACAAATATCCACCACTGTCTATAGCCATACAGCTGAGTGAATTGGAGCAACGTAAAGTGAACGAACTTGCCCAAGGTTTGACATTGCAGCACAGGATTCGAACCAGGACTCTCTCGATTGAGAGTCCGATGCTCTAGCCATTATGCTTCACATTACTGCAAACTACTATTTGTAATCTGTTTCCCACAGTACTGCGAACTGTGATAGTGAACCTTGCAGGAAAGGTTTACTATTTACATGGCACATTAGGCAGTAAACAACAATGAAGAGGATGATTGACCATATATGACCGCAATATAACCCACACCTGCATTATCGCCCACCCTCTAGTTCATAAAAATATTAGTTAACCATCCAATACTGTCCTAAATGTAGACAATAGACGAGCACAAATTCCACAAAATAGGCAGTTGTTGAATAGTCCTCACACCCCTCCAAAACTGTAATATCTCAATAACGTAGTCATATACGGAACTTTGCAACAAGTCTGGGTGACATGAATAAATGAGAGTAACAAGAATGTTCCTAGGTTGTTGATGGTGAATGGTGTCCTACACTCACTCGCTCTATGACATGTTGTAGACGCAGCTGGTAGCGTTGCTTCTCGTGGCTACTGAAGAGATCCTTCATTGGCTCCACCAGACAGTTGGGGGGAGGCAACTGGAACAACAAAACACAGCTCACCAACCGATTCATTCACTGTAAGTCTAAACATTTTATTACTAATTACATGTAGGAAGATTTAACAAGATTACCATCCAGACCAGACATCGTGAATGACAAGTGAAACCTCAGAAGGTTAGTGGACAAGGAAGCTTTTGGCTTATCAAGAGTCCAGTATTTGTTTGTCTATGTGTGACCCAGCTTTCCGAGACATTTGTTGATTTTCTTTTTTAAATATTCACGCAGCCAGCATATACAAATTGTAGATAATCTGTTACATTAATTTGAAGTTCTCCAAGCGTATGAATACTTTCCGACATCTAATCTACAAAGGTCCTTCACTAATGTGTCCTCCGGTTCTTTTACAAAACACACTTCTATCAATATTTTCATAACCGATCACCATCTTAAACACTTCTAAATATAATTTAGATTATAACACCCTCCATGCCGGCTTACACGAGGGATTAATTGTCTGATTGTCACGCAACAATTTTCCCGACCAATCAGAAGCATTATTAAACAATGCATCCGATTGATCTGACAACACTGTTGCATAACAATCGGAATCAATCACTCATCATGTAAGGTTTGTCTCAGGGTTTGTTAAACCATTATGGTTGTATATTCCTTCACTGTGACCCTCAGACCACTACCAATTTTATTTAGAAATCAGTAAATACAATGTGTCATCTAATACCAACACAGCCAATAGGCTGCACGTACCATTGGAATAGCAAGTTGGCTGGCGGCATTGTTTCCATTCAGAACATAGCAGCAACTGACGAGTAAGTAGTCCTTGTAACCATGAGGCGCCTTCGGGATTATGACATCGCAGTGCGACCACCGAGACAGCATCTGGCAGGCACATCAATGACATATTTAGTCAGCATCGCCATCAAAAATACTGTTTGTAAAGTTTTTGTCAATTAAATTTTGGCAATTAAACAAGTGTAAAGGTACATTTTTGACGGTGACAGTAGATTAAAAACTTGTGATATTAACTAGTCTACAAAAACATAAAATATATGCAAATATCTGTTACTAAAGTTTGTGGTCTGATATACCCAAATAGAGTATGGAGAGGATAAGTAATAAGTATACTTAAAGTTCAGTTTGCTTACTCATAATTTAGTAATGGTTATTTAAAAATGTCCCAATGTGGTCAAATCCTGGGAGGGGGGCACTACCATTACATATGGGTAGGGGTGTGCAGTCGAAGGTCACATACCCGTACCCTTGATAAGGGCATTCAGTATCAAAAAGTATACCCTTGATCTACGGACAAATTTAAGAAAGACACATTTTTAAGTAAGTATTTAATTCGTATAAACATATCTATAGGTGAGTGTATTCCGATATACATTATGCACATTGCACCTAACTAGCCTCGTTATAGGGAGAGTTCCTCGAAATGATACCCTTGCTACGGAACTTCTGTATAACGTCGGCCCTTGTTCTAGGGAGAACATGTGCAAAACAGACCCTTGATCTAGGGAGCCTCGGTAAAAAAACGATTCTTGGAAGTCGGCACATCCACACTACTGCTAGTATAGGCGGTCCCCCCAGGGGGCCACATGCCAAGTTCACTAACATTCTTATTACTAATAATAACAATACATTAGCCAGATTTTGCTCTTTAAAATCAATATCGCTTCTTATTATCTTGTAACCATCAACACCAGGAGGCACCATCAGGTTTAAAGGTGTGTCACGGAAATAATGTCCTCTGTCATATGTTAGCAGTTAGAGATTTTCATTGAGCTCGTTGTTTTACTGAAACAATCCCCAGCGTACAAAAAGAGCAACATACAAAAACCAACAACACATCATTACCTTGTTCTTAATTTCGAGAAACTTCATGTAGGGATTGAGGAGTTTTTCGACATTGTGGGTGGGCCCATGGGGGGGCAGGGGAGAGACGTTGTTGTGGTGTGACACCACGCTGTTCTGCTGCTCAGCAGTCCGACGCAACTTCCTCTTGCGTGGGTGAACTGCAATGTCGTCATTCGACAGCTCTGACTTGTGTGTCTTGTCATTCGTGCTGTCCTGGTCGTGACTGCCCATATCATCCTTGCCCCCTGTAGGCAAGACATTGTCAATTCAATGTCATTGCATATTTCACAATAAAATCACCCAGTGTGTGCAGCTTCAGACTGCTAACATTTTAGAAACATTTAGAGAAACATGAAACACATCTCGTATCAATGTAACTTGTTAGTGAAAATGTCTTATTTTGTTCTGGCGAAATCATTGGACAAACTAGATTATTTCTGACTTGGCCCAGTCGAAAACTGGTGAGAAATGGGAAAAGGGATCCAGCTCTACATACTAAGACTTTCATTTATTAATACATAGCATAAAAAAGTAATTTTTAAATGTATATAAATGCATAGGCTGTAACTGACATTTCTTCAGAAACAATTAATACTAATAAAATAACACAATGTCTGCAGACATTTACACAGTAACATCTACATTGTCAAAGCCATTCAGAGCTCATTTTACACATATATTTTATTTGGTTTCCTTTGCAAATAGTGTACCAAGCAAACCATTTAAGGCTTCAGCACACCACACAATATGTCTAGACCCCAGCAACCAACCTGTGTGCTTCGAGTCCTTCTGCTGCTGTTGCTGCTGCTGCTGCTGTGAGCGAAGTGCAGCACGAGTGAGTCTCCTCTCCGTCGTCACCGGTTCCTCCTCCTTCTTGCTTCCCTCCTTCCCCTCCTTCTCCTTCACCGTCTTCTCGTTGTCGGCCTCCATCGGGTGACACTTCACCTTCTCGGAGTTCTTATGTCGTCCCCTCCTGGTTGTGTGGGGCAAGGTGTCCGTCGACGTCACTGTCGCCTCCTTGTTTTCTTCCTCCATGGTTTCGTGTTCTCCCGCTGGTTCTGCCTCTGACGTTGTAGACACCGGTGCCACCTGGGAGGCAGTTTCCGTCTCTTCCGTAGTAGCAACTGCTGCAGCTGCGGCCCCCTCTTCGTTGTTCATGTGTGCGCTGGCGCCACGCTCCTGCGTTGGGTTGAGCACATACGGTAGCGTATGTTTCGACATTTCCACCTTCGAGCTGGGCACCGCTTTCACGGAGGCGGTCGTAGTTTTTGGCGGCATGATGATCTTCAGTGGCGGGACCTTCGGCGACGATGGACGACCATCGATAAAACCGAGGATCTCTCTGTGCTCGCGTTCCACTGACTTTGGCGACTGGGGTGCGTCGTCAGTCGACTTTGTGTGGCAGTTGTTACTCTCCAGATCAGGCAGCTCTAGCGTGCCGTCGCAGCGCGGCAACCGCAACGACGATTCATGCTCCACCAATTGCACAGACACGTGGTCTTCTGACTTTGCCGGCTCGCAGCATGACGTTTCACAATCACCAGTCCGACTACTCCCAGAACCCTTCCTCCTGCATGACGCGGCGTCTTCCCCCGCATCGCTGGCCGTCAGCACAGCACTAGACGGACACTCTTGTGTTGACGGCGACTCCACCGACGTGTCAGCCTGCCGTACGTCACTGCAGCTGTGTTCTGAGCTACTGCCCGTGCTCTCTAGACTAGTGATGGGTTCGTTCTGACCCTCCGGCAGTCGCGTGCTAGTCACGGTGCTGCACGGCGAAGGTGCCACCGCCTGCTTTGGCGGTGACGAGGGCGCGGGTGACTTCTGACCTGCGGCGCCCCCCTCACAACTAGTGCTACTCACATTGTTTCTCATGCCTATATGGAACGAGTCGGGTGATAATCGACAAGACGACGTTGGAATGTGCTGCTGTGCTAAAGAGTGGGAGGCGCAGGACGATGGCTTTTTTGTCGCGTTACCGACACTGTCAATATTGTCCACTTCCGTGTCACTGATGTCCTCAAACTGAGGCACAAACGGGCCTGATTCCTGCGACAACGTCGGCATGCGCTGGTTGTCGGTTGTCGGCGGCCCCGCCGAGTCGGTATGACTCGGTCGGTCTTCTTTCGTCCCTGCGTCCGGCACATGCGACAGCTTCGAATCCGTGGCATTGCTGTCCGTAACACCACCAACCCTACATGTCGCTTTACCAAACGCTGTGTTGTTGTATACCGCATTCGAGGTGTGCAAGCTCACCGGAGAATGCCTACTGTTTCCGTACGATGTGAAGTCTAAATGTGGATCATACAGGTCGCTGTCCTGACTCGACAGACTGTCGACAGGCGACATCTGCTGGTCATACTCGCTGTCCGTCGCTAACGTCACGCTGTACGACTTGTAGTTCTGGTCGGTGGTCGTCTTCGACAACAGCATCTTCGGCGATTCACTCGGTTTCTTTGCCTTTGTCTTGATGTGCTGGAATTTGAGCTTGAGACATGGCGACGACGACGACGACTTATCCATGTGATGGGTGATGTGTACGCGCTTGAAGATGTTTGAGTTTGTTGTCGATGTAGCTGCGTGTGTTGTGCCGTCAGACTTCAGCAACGACCGCCCGACTGAGACTGGCAGCGACATCGACTCTGCAACACATCCATCAAACATATCAACTTCATTCATGTTGTAAATAATAAAAAAAAATAAAAAAAAAAAGTATTTATATAGCGCCCAATCAATTAAAATTGCCCTCGGGCGCTTTACATACATGCACACGTATATAATAGTATTATACATTAAAAAATGCTAACTAAGAAATAAATATGTTAAAAATATACCATTACCTTAAATATAATTACAAAAAAAGAGATCATTAAAAAAACGTTTAAACAAATTAAGACATTCTTAAAAAACTACTATACATACATTCATTTATACAAGAAGAATAACCATAAATATGAAATAAGAAACTAATAAAATAAAAAATATATTTATCAATAGAAAGCACATAAAATGTCCTCGTCGGTGAATTATAAAAACGCTTGTTTAAAAAGGTGAGTCTTCAAAAGTGTTTTAAACACTTGTAATGATGTTGCTGTCCCGAGTGTAGGAGGCAAATTGTTCCATAGAACTGCCGAGCAAACCACGAAACGGTGATCACCATGAGTAACAGTTTGTGAGGCCGGTATGAACAAAAGGCGTGGCTGCGAGGTAGATCGTAAAGTTCTGTTGATGGGACGGTAGCCAATTAATTCACTTATGTAGTCCGGCGCTAGACAATTCAAGGCACAATACGTAAACACCAGCACTTTGTAGGTCGGTCTCAAATGAACGGGTAGCCAGTGTAAATGCTGCAACACGGGCGTGATGTGTTCATATTTCCTCGTGCGAGTAATAAGGCGAGCGGCACAGTTCTGCACCCTTTGTAGACGTTGCATCATCATGTGTGGGAGACCATAAAGAAGTGCATTCCCATAATCTAAACGGAATGTCACTAGTGTGTGAACAAGTGTCTTGCATGATTCTTCTGTCAGATGTGGCCGAATTCGCCCAATGTTTCTAATATGATAGTATTAGAAACATTGGGCGAATGTATTTGGTATTACAGTATGCACCCAATGTTCGCCCACAACTTGTCTTTCATTTTCAAAATTATTTCATTAGTGTAGCCACTACCCAAAAACGGCCATATCTATGTTAATACTGAACAAATCTTAACCAAATTTGGAGTACTAGTTATATAAATGAATGGTATATGAATTTGGGGCTCATTTGCTTGTGTATATCCATGGCAATGAACGTTTCTAGTGTGACAGAGGGGCATGCATCCTTGAAAATTATTCTGAGCTAACAACTGTATGTGTGATCATGCAATTGTCAAGAATCATTAACTAGAATGCCCCTCTGTAAGATAAGGTGGTTCTGGGCAAGGATATCAGTCTGCAATGCCTGTTGTCAAATAGTTAGAGCATTTTTCAAGGCGTCTTGAAAAATACCAAAACCTGAAGAGTCAGTCAGTGAAACCAGATATCCTTGCCCCAAACCACCTTATCTGACAGAAGAGCATTCTAGCTAATGATTCTTTACAATTGCATGATCACACATACAGTTGTTAGCTCCGAATCATTTTCAAGGATGTGAAAATTGGTCTCGCAAGAAACGTTCATTGTGGTAATACACAAGCAAATGAGCCCACATTTCTCAAATCATATGTACCATTCATTTATATATGTAGCACTCCAAATTTGGTTAAGATATGTTCAGTATTAACAGAGATGTGGCATACCAATAAATAATCATTTCCACTGTAATTGGGAGTTCAATAAAATTGGCAGGACACACACACACACAAACACACACACACAAACACACACACACAAACACACAAACACACAAACACACAAACACACAAACAAACACACACACTCAGAATAAATGAGCATTGAGACTAACAAAGAGCATAGGCCAGAGAACAGGTAAAATGGGAAGACTGAAATTAAGATAGACATGAGATGTGACGACAAAAATCCAAAGGGCATGGGTGAACAGCCAGGAGTGGAAGGGAATGGTGACAATACATGAAGACGACTTGTCAGGAGGGCATGGATGAATAGCCAGGAGTGGAAGGGAATGGTGACAATAACATGAAGACGACTTGTCAGGAGGGCATGGGTGAACAGCCAGGAGTGGAAGGGAATGGTGACAATACATGAAGACAACTTGTCAGGAGGGCATGGGTGAACAGCCAGGAGTGGAAGGGAATGATGACAATACATGAAGACGACTTGTCAGGAGGGCAGAACCGTTACGTGATATGATCCCATACTCCCTAAAAACAGGGGGAAAAGATAATATCCGTTGCAAGATCACAAATGCACTGGCGTGGCGTTCTATACACTGACACCCACCACTGGTGAGATGTTTGTTAGTGGTCGTGTCTGCGGAGTTGCGCGAGAGACCGCCGTCAGTCAGGAGGCTGTTCTCCTGATGGTTCAGTCTATCGCTGCCGTCCCTGTTAGTGAACATTGTCTTGTTTCCAAGCTCTTCACCATCTGATACAGGAAGCACAGTATAAGTGTAAACCAAACAGAAAATAAAAAGCTTCCTGTTGGTGCAAATACTACAGCATTTAACTGTGCGTGTGTACAACTGCTTCGGCATTACTAACAAGGTGTTTATTTCAGACAACCAATTATATGTAAAAAAATAAATACATAGAAAAAACAATACACCTGGTATTCACACAATAATAATCAATATCAAATCCACTGATATCGCGATTTTGATGAACAGTACACATCTTTAATTGCACTGTTCTGAATGATTGGATTCAGTGACTTGCTATTTCTAGTCATTACACAAAAATAGCCTTACTGATGACACATTTACGATATTATTCAACCGATCAAAGTTTAACTACCGATTATACCAGTGTTGTTAGACCAATGCAATAAGAGGACTCTGGTCATATTACACCAAGTCATGTGACTTGTGCATGAGACTGCAGTGTTGACCGTCTACATGTGGGCTACCCACCTACTCCATGCTTACTGTGGCTGGACCGCCGTGTTATTGGCTCCTCCTTGTCCGACGAGCCACTCTCAGGTGACGTCGGCGACCGAACCTCCTCGATACTCGAACTACTGCTGCTCGACGCGATCATCTCGCTGCGCAGCAACTGCACAATGTCTTCATTGGTGGCGACGTCTAGCGGCGACTTGCCTTTCGTGTTCACCTGCACCGGGTTTGCACCATGCCGCAGCAACATCTCGACCAGCTGCTTGAAACAGAAGAAAGGCCACTCATTGGAGGATGCAGATCGACTACACGCTGGCGGGCATGGGTCAGTCTTATGTCTGTATATTAATTGGCAAAAACCTTAAGATCATTACACCAATAGCACTGCAGGAACTTTACATGTGTCTGCCCAGTCTAGTTTTAAAAGTATCCACCATGGCTGCAGACACAACTGTTTCTGATAGATCGTTCCAGTTCTTTATAGTTCTGTTGAAAAACACGTAGATAAACATACTATATTGACAAAATAATAATATCTTCCATCCAGTATGCCTCCAATCACAACACATATGTAAACATTGTCAATCTGAATGTGTACAAATAATATTACGGTAAGTTCTTATACAGCAGTGTATCCAGTCCCTGCGATTGCTCAAATCGCTTTATACTAAAACTACTGCAGATCAACTTCAACAAAGAACGGAACATCCTACAGAAGCTCACTCACATCTGTAAACATCTTGACAGGTGTGATCACCGAGAAGATCAAACAACATCTCTGGAAGCATTCAGCCATGCCACAATTACTGCACAAAGAGTTCATCACACATATCTGCCACTATCTATAGCCAAGTATTGGTTTGTACAGCGGAGTGAACAAAATCAATGTGGAGAGACCACAATTACACCAGCTTCAAAACAGCAAGAGGATATGAAACCAGGTTCTCTCGATTCAGTATCCTATGTTCTACTGACAACATTATTGCATTCCACAAGACCCAGCTCACGACCATACACATCACGACTAGAAAGGAGGACACAAAATAACAAAATCACTGAGGATCAGCAGAGCGTGCTACCATCAATAAAACACCAGGGACACTTTAATGCTAATAAAGTCATGTGTCAAAAAGGAACAGCACTATGCACTATAATCATGGCTCGTTGACAAGAAGAAACTCTCTTGTTGTGCAAGATGTCAGTCGTCATTCACAGTTCATCCATTTGAATCAATGCACTCTCGTTCGGCCACACAGAAATATCCTTGACAGATTTATTAGTCTTTGTCATTATATCCAAACCGTTTTTCGGAATGGTACTGCAGATCACGCTCAAGAGGTCACGATGACCTTTCTCGTAAACAACAAGCCACCACGACCTGACATTTTTGTAAACATCAGTCACTGAGAGAGGAGTTATGTTTACATTACTGCGGCTCCCAGACACACCATGAATAATTCTAAGTTTTTATACAGCTGTCTCAGATGACAGCTTCAATATTTCTCATACACACAACTGATATCACATGACAGTGCCTTTGCTCCAGTGACCCAACATACAACCCAGTATCTTGGCGGTTAAACTTATCTAGATCTGCAAACTTGTATCAGTGTGTAATTATTCTGTAACAGGGTGTTACAACATAATGCAGCTATTTATATCTAGATGTATGACCCTGTGTATGGGTGTTGTATGTGTCTTTAACCGTATTTATGTCTTTTCCCCTGTACTGAACCTTATGTCTGTGCGTTACGAGGGTTTGACTGTATGTCTGCTTATTCAGCTTCATTTTTCTTGGCGTACTGATGAATGCTAAGGGCCAATTCTAACCTTCTGGTGTCCATTGATGGCGGCGTCATGAAGAGGTGTGTCGTTCTCGTAGCCCTGTACGTTGACATTGGCCCCAGCCCGCAGCAGCTGTCGGGCCACGTCGGGCCAGCCGTGGTTGCAGGCCTCATGTAGGGGTGTCCAACCTGAAGCAACAGACAATACACGTGAACTTTACGTTGCAAACATAAATATATAAATAATAATATAAATAATACATAAAAATACAATAGAGAAGATACTGTCCTTCCACTGTTGGCTGTAAACCACTATGCTGCAAAGAGAACAGAATGGAGAGGGTAACATCCTAGAGGACATAGGGGGGGGCAATTTGGCATTTGCTTTTCTCAAATAAAGCACTAATATGAATCGTGTTGCAACCGTGTCTGTATCACAATACTTTGCTTTATAGTTACCTAATACAGCCACCTTGTAATCAAGGCCACCCTGGGACAATTCCTTATAGAGTAAAGTATAGGAAATGAGTCCCACTAATACGGTCACCTCGCTATTCAGATCACTTTCACCCAGTCCCAAGGGTGATCTTAATAGTGACGTTCCACTGTACTATGTTTTTAACTGCTTAACAATAAAGCATTTTTCCTCTAAATTAGATACAGCTGTGCATCAATGGCATGATCTGAATTTGAAATTGCAACTATGCCCGGAAGCCGTCGAGACAAACGTAGGCGGTGACAAAAACAATGGAGCATCAAAAAAAGAAGTGTGAGTTCAGCAATGAGATCATATACACCTGGCCATAGGAGATCTCCTGATGGGATGACGTGCATACCTGCGTAGTCTTTCACGTTGACGTCAACGCCGGCCTTGATGAGTCGCTTCGTCTGTTTGCTGTCGCCGCGGATGGCCGCCAGGTGAATGGGCGTCTCGCCGCGGTCGTTGCGCTTGTTCACCTTCTTCTCGAGCGGAGTCTTCTTGGCGGCAGGTGGCGGGGACGATGGTCGCGGTGATGTGTCTGGGCACAAAGGAAGTAATCTTAATTCTATATTTTTAGAATTAAAATATGTATTTACAAGTAACATACTTACCTGGCTCCGTCGCTTCACCATATTACCCTCCCTCCTTCCCCGCTATTGGGAGATAACCTATCACTGTACAACCCTGTTAGCCAAGTGCGAAGAGGGGGTGACTCAGTGAGGGGTGAGGGTGGTGGGAGCTGCAGGGATGGGTCATGTTTCATTTTTATTATTATTTTTGGCGAGCAACTTGGGCGCAGCCAAGTATATTGCACCTTGTGAAGCGACGGAGCCAGGTAAGTATGTTACTTGTAAATACATATTTTAATTCTAAAAATATAGAATTTACTGCCTAACACAGACTTAGCCTGGCTCCGTCGCTTCACAAGGTGCAGAATCTAGATGAATGGATGGTGGGATATAGACAAAGCTACTTCTAATGATCTCCTGTTGGTGGCAGAATAGACTCTGCAGCCACTATTGGGCCTAGCTGAATGAGATCAGAGGAGTAGAGGGATAGGTCCTTCAGATAAAAATCTGTGAAAGTGTTATGACAGCGCCAGGTACCGGCTCGTAGGATCTGCTCCATGGAGGCCTGTCTGTGAAATGCAAGGGACACAGCCATAGATCGTACCTGGTGTGCTTTAACCCGATGGTACTCAAGGAGAGTAGTAGGGGATTGTGCATAACACTCCATAATGGTTTTGCGAATCCAACCAGAGATTGTGGATGGAACAATATCTGATTTATGTCCTGGTTTGAAAGAAACAAAGAGGAGACGTTTGTTCTCCCTCCATGGCATCGACCTTTCAAGGTAGAATCGCAAAGCTCGGACAGGGCACAACAGTCTGTCTTCGGCCATCCCCTCGCTTAAATGATTGTCCAGTGCTGGGATCGTGCAAGAAAGCACACATTTGGGACCTTTGCCCAACACTTGAGTTTTCGACAGGAAGGACAGTCCCACTCGTAGTGTAACCGCTGTCCAGCCTGCAGTCCGTTGTAAACGGGTGTGTTCAAAGGCATGAATCTCGCTTCTCCGTTTGCCTGAGGCGAGAGCGATGAGAAAAACTGTTTTCCACGTTAACAGTTTATTAGAGGCATTGCACAAGGGTTCAAATGGGGGCTTGGTTAGGGCCGATAGAACCAAGGCAAGATTCCACTCTGGGAAAGGGCGTTTACTACGTCCCTGTTCCAACTCAATATTCCGAAGAAGGGACTTCAACGATGGATTCCGTCCTACCTCAACATCGGAAGTGGCACGAAGGGTGCTGGCAATTGCCATTTGATAGCCTTCAATGGTCGAAATTGCCAAGTGTTTCTCCGTGTGAAGATAGAGGAGAAAATCGGAGACTACACTCTCAGTAGCCGAGAGTGGATTAATCTGTTGTGTGCTGCACCAAGTAGAGAAGATCCTCCACTTGGACTCGTAGATTGCCAGAGTAGAGTCTCGTTGAGGTCTGGAGGCGCGGGAGGCAACGTCAACCGAAAAGCCTCTGCTGCAGAGGGCATCCCGGATACTCTCCACGCGTGTAGCTGGAGATTGGAGGGATCGCGATGGATTAGTCCTCGTGGTTGTGACAGTAACTGAGGGATGTTGGGTATCTGTAGAGGCAATTCCACCAACATCCCTAAGAGGAGAGGAAACCAGATTGCTTGGGGCCAGCGAGGGGCAACGAGGATCAGTTCGCACTGGTCTCGTTGGACCTTCTCGAGAACTTGTGGCAACAGAGCTGGTGGTGGGTAAGCGTATGCCCACAGTGCCTTCCAGCTCATTGATAGTGCGTCTACTTCCATGGCTGATGGATCTGGAACGGGGGACACAAACAGGGGGAGCTTGTGGTTCCACCTCGTTGCAAATAGATCCAACAAGGGGATTCCCCATTCCAGTGTGAGCGCCCGGAAGACAGAGGGGTGTAGAGACCACTCTGTACCGGACATCTGGGCTGGGCGCGACAGGACATCTGCAAGAACATTCAACCTCCCAGGAATGTGGCGTGCCCGTAGCACTATCCGGTTGGTCTGACACATGAGAAGCAGCCTCTTGGTTCGTCTGCACAGCGATATTGACCGTGTTCCGCCCTGCTTGTTGACATAGGACACTACAGTGGAGTTGTCCGACGCAACAAGGACTGTGAGGCCTGTAAGCTTCCTCAGCCAGTGGAACACAGCTTTGTGTATGGCTTCCAACTCGAGCACATTGATGTGAAGTGCTTTCTCGGTTGTTGTCCATACACCGGAGACCGTCAATGAGTTCCAATGTGCACCCCAGCCGATGCTTGACGCATCCGTGAATAACTGTGTGTCTGGGTCCTTCGGGGTAACCAGAGATCCCCTTAGAACATTGTGTCCCGACTTATATAGAGTGTAAATCACGTATTTTTATTTGTTTTTATTTGGTGATGTTTTATCAAATTGTCAAAGGGGGCTGTGTGGGTCAAAATTATATTGAGGGATCTATATTCCAATTAGAGAATGTAGAAAATTGACCCAGATCACTCCCTATTCCATTATAGAGAAATCGGATCTGCGGGACATAATCCATTATAGACTATGAACCCCCCAAATTCAATAGAGGGGTCCACTGTATAAAGAGAATTTGGACTCACAGGGTCCAAGTTCCCTAGGGAAAATGAACACTGGATCCATCTCCATCACTTCCTATGACACCAGTATCTGCCTAGACAAGTATCAGGGTTTAGCAGCAGCTGATGCAGTGCCCATGTAGGCACGCTTCTGTAGATCAAGACCATTGCCTCTGTGAGTCCATGACAGGTGCTTCTATTTCACTGTGTTGAATCTTTTATTCCCACCTGGCACTGACACCCGGTAGAAGAAACCAGTATTCAGCTTTTGGTGTGTCTTCCAAAGGACACACAGGTAAAAAGTGGTTGGATAACACTGGCTAAGTTTTAAATGGCAGCAGGTCCTCAGTCGTCTCTGTTGACCATCGGGGGTTCTGACTACTAAACCATCACGCTCCAAAACATGAAACAATGTCATCTGACGTCATGTGACACTGCAGTGTCAATAAGCCACTGCTTGGACTTGCTAATAACTCAACTGTCAGCCACAGATTGTTTGATGCCACACCCATGCCGATTTCCAGCAATTTACATCATAACACAATAATATCCTACCTAATACAGTCATGAGAACTGTGCATATTACTCTTACAGCTGACATTTCCAAGATAGGCTTTCATATTTTTGAAGCCTAACTGTCAAGCTCCAAGCCTTGCCATATTTATACTTCATCTTCCCTGAACCATGCACATAACTGTTATAATACAGAGAAATGACAAATATACAGGGAATATAAGAAGATTCCGCATGTTGTTTTCTCAGACAGCGGTCATATAGGATAACTGATATGGCCCTGATTAAATGACAGTGCAAAAAATGAACACCGATTCTGGGAAACATTTTGCAATATAATCCATTGTGCCCAAGATTACAATTTTGTTATGAATACAATGTTGTTTCTATCAAGATTCAGTTCTTGGACAGGCACACGGGCAGTTTATTGTTTGATCTGATGCAGTCTAGTCAACCCAGTTAATGCCAACTGTATATTATGAAAACAAAATAAATTGCTAAATCTGGTTACTCTACGTTATGAACACAGACCGTACACATACCTCCTTGTTGCGATTTCTCGGCCGTCAGCTGCAAGAGTAGTGCCATCTGCTGTCGCTCGGACAGCGGCATGGGGAGTCTGTGGAGGCCACTAGGTGTCTTGGGTGTGGAGCCGGGGGTGGGTGAACCCGCCCCGGCCAGCACATTGCGTCGTCGCTTCGGAGTTGTTGCTTTCTTATCTGTCAAACATACAACACAGTGTCATACAGGATGTGCAGGACCAACTACAATAGTGTCTTCAACAAAACAATGCCTCATGTAACAGCTATTTACTGTGTACCTCAGTACCTTTATACTTTTGTATACGCAGGCCTACTTAGCATTATTTTTATAGCATATATGCATGTTTAATTTTATGGCATATTATTTCTGGTAAGACTTCTACATGGCATACATCATTGTAGAAGACATATTGTTGGTAGGATTTATAAAATAATTGTAATTATGATTGCAATCTCATGAGTCCATTAGGCAGGTGCTACCAACAAATATTTATTATTAATGAATTGTAACTGAAATTTACATTAACCTCTACGAATACTAAGGTTGAGGTGTAATATATATATCCACACCGTGATCTCAAGAATTACCTTTCTTGACGATTATACATCTTATTACACAGGTGTAGTGTGCACAACAACCTGGACCAATTTTGAGATACCCCGGGGGGGAGTACTTGGCTTCAATTGGCTGAAATGTATGTGCCCTAGTTCAGAAGTGATCAAATGTCATTTCAAAAGTGCACTCAATAGAATTGTGTTATCCGCTGATAACATACTTTGTTCCACATCCTATACAACTGGCCATACAAATAGCTGCACTCCAATATTAACCAATTACGACTATGAAACGGTAAACAACATGATAAAATACCTAACAATTGTTCGTTCATACCTAGAGCTTTTAGCACTGAATTATTTAAATGTACAATATGCTGTCTGAATGAGGATGGGAACTTTAACTCAACTGTTGCTGGTTGTCATAGGAACTAAGTGGTTTTTAGAACAAATTTTGTGATGTACAGGCCCTTCAACTAAAGACAGACCCATAAATATTCACATATGAAGGTGAAAAACGTATTTTTTCGTTGGTCTGTTATTGTTAATTTGGCAGATGTACTTTGAAATAAAAAGATGTTTTTTTAACGCAACCTTTTCCATTTGTGTTTATTGTTAAATTGTGTAATTCAGTTTTATACTACATCTATTAAAACAAATAATGTTTTAACAAAGCAGAAATCATTTTTTATTTAACAGTTCAACATTTACAAAAAATTTTCACTCTCACTCAAATCCCATAATAACGAACGGTCGGGTAATTCCGAGGAAGGTCATGACCCGACATAGCGGAGCTTCTAATGTGAAAACACTGTCATCGTGGGTTTGGACCTGAGGCCGGGCCTTTGAAATACCATGTAAAAAAACGGTTTCCTTAAAAAAAACTTGAATTTCAACAACAAAAAACATTTGGGTGGCCAGTATATTATAATACAGAACTGCATAATATGCATGATTTTACAATAAAAACAAACGGAAATGTTCCCTTTAATTTAACGAAACTGACAACACATCAGCCAACAAGTGAAACTGATGCATTCAGCGTACCTTCATCTTCTGAGTTGCTGGTTGAAAACAACTTCCTCTTCAGTGACTTATTCTCTCCCCTCCCGGACTGAGGCGTCTTGGATGACGTGGGTTTCTCCTGGCAAAACAACAAACACTGTACACTTCAGGCCACAGCCATTCATCAGAATATCACCAATCAGCACACTGGCACCAGTCAACCATTATGACAATGATTGTGACCTCCATGAGCCAGCGATAACATTGTCTAGCTTCCAGAAACGCCAGGTGTGCAGCAGTTTGTGATAATTCCCAAACACAATTAAATATGTGCAATGTGCCTTGCAGTCCATTAACCTGTTTGGATCGATATTTTAATTACCAGTCGCTGTGGGACTGCCCTTGGCCTCATTGACTGACGGCTGCCGGAAACAGCTGGAGGTATTGATGACTAATTAAATCATGTCTCATGTTCATGGAAAAACTACAATGACAATCACAGACACAAAACAGTCCTCGTTTCTTGTCAAAGTTTGATTAGTATGTATGGTTTGATGAGAGCAATGTGATCTACGAAATAAACACTTCATAATAGCCAATGGGCGCCTGTTAGGTTTAACATAAAACAAATCATGGCGGCTGGAAAAACCAAGGTGATGACACTGTCATCAAGTGTCATCATCAATCAATCATAATAAAAGCACTCCTTTGTGTTCTGTTCACAAAACATGATTTGATTCCATCACGTCAATTTGTAATATTCATGTATCAATTTATATTAAAATTTATTTTACATTAACACACTTAAATATCTATTCGTTGTTTCATTGATGTTTCCTCTTCTGAATCAGGTTACGCTAAAGTAACAATGGCCTTTGTATGTGCTATGTACTTACAATGAGTAAAGCCGACATCCTTTCACCACAACTATACAATATTCATGGCAACATTATTACTTTCAGGGATAACATACTTTGACGACCAACAGTTTGGCCTCAGGCCAATACAGCTTCTACGCATACTTATTGTGGCAACATCATTACAAAACAGCATGTCACATAACAACAATGATCTGTCACTAAATCATCATATATCGCTATATATACACCGCTAATGGAGACACACAACTCGTCAACTATCCCATGGGAAACACCTATATCAAGTAGTTTTTGTGCCACTGTACCGGTGCATAGCTCACAATGGGCACACGTAACGCTGGCGGTGCACGCAGGCTCTGTTACATCAGTAGGCATACAGTGAGAGAACGGCTCTTCCCAGACATGTAATCCGAATGAAGGCACTCGTGCTATTACTGGTCCAACCAGCAGACACAAACTGACAGCTTCCGCCTGCTTTCAAGGATTCACGTCCAGCCGTACATTTGTCAGCAATTAAACTCTACCCAGTTTATGTGAAAAAAACCAGGTTAGGCTGCAGGCGCTAGCTCTGAACCTGGTTCTTTGTGGTTTTCTGGAAGGAAGTGTCATTGAACAATAAGGCCAGTCTGCATGTGTTCCAATACTTGCCTGGCTAGTATAAAACTAGCAACAGCCACAGTCTTATCTCCTGTCCCTTTTTGACAACAAAAACATCTACATACATAATTGATTCCCTTTTTGAACATCATCCTGTCTAGACCTTGGTTTGGAAATTTCCAAGAATGAAAAAATATTAACTGCATGGGATATTTCTTAATGTTACATACATCGCTAAATGAACATCAGGAGAACCGACTCTAAAATATACTCCGCAAGGACAAAATATCCAAGAAAATACCTTCTTGCCAGTGTCTTCCTTCCCTAGGACATCTCCCAATGCCAATATCCCTCACCCCCACCCTCCACCCCTGGATAGCATAATTTTATGGCATCTGCACCTATAGATTAATACCAGGTAATTACACATATTACATTGCAACTTGAACGCTTAGTTCAGAAGTTATTAACCAGTTTCTGAGGTTGATGATGTTGGACAGAGCTGACCAGACTCTGATAAAATACAAAATAATTTTTATTCTAAGACATCTTACCCGTCCAACCAGACATGTTTCCAACAGAGCATCACCCTTATCTTACATAATCAGTTGCATCAACATTCCACATATATGTGCCAAATATTTATTCAAGTGTTTTTTGTTCCTTAGCCAGTCTTCATTAATAGGGGCCTATTGCTTACACAACTGGGCAAACATGACAACAATTAAAAAAAAACGCTGCTGAGATCCAGTGATAGAAACTATGTAAACTCCCCCCTCTATAGGAGCTGCATAACAAAAATGAGGGCATGTTGTGATGAGGGATGTCTGAGGAGTGGCCGGAATGTTTATCTAACTGTCACTGCTTCCTGCCTCTGCTCCACTTTCCAACCAACCATGCTGCTCTCACAGTCACAATACACACCTTCAAAGACGGACTCAAGCACAATGACTGACAATATGTCAGTGTAACCTGTCACGCCCTCATCATATATAACTTTAATATACGCATGATAATTGTTTATGTGTATATGGATGTTAATAACTTAAATTTGACAGTTACTGACTCTTGTATTAAAGGAATGGACAAAAGGCTATAACCTTGCTGAATGAAAGCTTTAGTTGGACACAACCTGAACTGACATTCTCTACCTCTCCCATACCCAAGATTGAAGAAAACAAGCCTGCGATTTCTACCTCTCCCATCCCCGAGGATAAAACCTGGGATCTCTTCTCCCAAATCCATGAATCAAACTTGAAACCTAAATATAGTTGTCGGTTATTCTGCACAAAATACATGTAAATTTACATTCCTCTAGACACAATGCATGCCTACCTGAACCCGATGGCAAGACAAGAGTCAGACACTGGTTGCAATGTGATTGAAATAAGGGCTGAAAGAGGCAGCCGAAGCATGTAACAACTTCTCCACTAGACTCTGCGATGAAACCCTACTCTTCCAACAGATTGCCGGTCCTGCAACCCTAGAATTTCTCACTAACTGGATCACCCACCCTCAGGAAATGATACAATATCTGCCCGGGCTCCATGTGAAGGAAAATAAAACATTTACAATCTAACAACATTGTTTTATTGATTTTTTGGCAAATGTCATCACTTTAATGTGATCATTTAAACACAATCTAGATTTATGTGGCAAGTATTCAGTCCTGCTGAAAATCACTGCTGATAGCCTGATAGACTAGCCACATAATTCCATTGTGTGTAATTCCATCAGGCTACTGCCACGTACTCGATTCTATGAAGGCTGAACTGCACAACACAGACAAATCACATTGGCAAGGTCTATTACATACGCTAGAGGAATTAACCTAAGACCTCCAGAGAAGTCGCATCGTATGCACTTCCTGTACGCAATACAGATTCTTGTAGTTTTGGCAGGTATATGGCCGTATTGCGTTTTCATATGGATTTGCTTCAAATGTAAAAATCTTTATAAAGTGCGTATTTTCTTGTATTTATCACACAAGCATATAAATTCACAACACAAACTTATAGTGGTCTAAGAGTAAATCATGTCTGATCGATGCTATGCAGAACTATAATAAAATGCAGTGGGTTATGTTTGAATCGAATCCCGTTAGAATCTTGATGTTGGTATTATCTTACATACGTACTGGTAGATGCTTGAGATTTATTCAGAATCATGTAAAGTAAGAAGTATGTATTTAAATCAGGAAGATGTACCAATTCTGGAATCAGGACTCTGGATCCTACAGTGGAGTACCTCGCAATTCCAACATGATCATTAAGTTTTCAGCCAGCAAAACAGAACAGATTGTAAAGAGTATGAATAACACAGCTATCTGGTATCTACTTCTCCTATACCATAACATATACCACAACAATAACTTATTGCATAATTTAGGTTTAGTATATAATTTATGGTGACCGGTAATGTAATTTACAGTTAATGCATAATTTACAAACACAACATAACCATGTTGAACAATCTGCTTGTTGTGATACTGCACTAAAATAACAAAAGAAACTTGCATTATTAAAATCAAACGGTCCTATAAGCCGAGATGAAGTGGACAGACGAACTATAGCGAAGACATGCTAGAGGTAAATATGAGATGTTACTGACGAGACCAACTAAAGATTAAGCCCTTACAGCACTGTACAAATGTACATATAACAGAACTGATTACTAGCTCAGAACAATGACCCGTCTAAACTAGACTGTAGTTCAACAGTAAATCAGCCCTCAAGCCATGGTACAAAGTCTGCATATTATTTAACAGCACTGGAGGACAAGCAAAATACGGATCTGGGTTTGGCATATGAAAGCAACGTACAAATGTCAGTAATGTTTCCTTGACATCAACGGACAGCAAAATCAGTCAATACAAGGAGCATATCAATTAAATGACTATTCCAGGCCTGGCGTCTGAAGATAGTCCATATGTGAAGCTACATTACGACATGCAGACGTGGCATCTGTGTAATCCTGCTGTGGCTGCTGTCACTTTAGCTGCACTGTACACAGTGATCAATAACCAGTTCAATCATGTCACAAGATAACCACCAAAACATCCTTTTCCATATGCCAAGAACACATATTCCCTACACTGACATAACCAGACACGCACTGACAGATAGCATAAAAATGTACACAAGTGCTTTGGTACAAAGTCCAGTCTAATATAGGACAAGGCTCTCAGCCATGCTGTGAGAAGATACTGGTGAGACAAGGGTTAAGTTTCCAAAACACTCCAGTTTGGCCATTCTCCAGATGCTGCTGTGTAAGGCAGGCAGCCTGCTGTTCTATTCACAGATAACCCTGCTATTGTGTATGTGGGCAGGCAGGGAATAGTTATGGTTACTGCTGCCATTGCAGCTAATCTGGTCAGCCACAGCTTATTTATCTCTGCATAACCTCCCACTCTACCAACCTGACAGCGCACGGGAAAAACACTGCAAGCCACCTGCAGAAATAAAACCGCACTCACAGTAAGGGACAACTGGCAGCCAGCCACAAGCCATAGATCAAGAGTAACAGCCCAGACACTGCCACTGTCAAGGCTACACTGATGAGAGGAGACAAAGGAACAACACCAACAGCCTAATGGGACATTTTCTAAAGATGCCACCAGTTTATTAGATACTTGCTTTTAAATGTGTCTAGTAAACCCATTCGCCACTTTTTAGGTTCGTCACATTGAAAACACACATGTCTATCAAACATTTTCACAATCCTAGGGTCGTCACATTTCAATATATCTATTTATAAATGTATTCACACCGCTGTGGTCTTCACATTTAAACATGTCTATAAAACATATTCACATAGATCTAGGAGGGTCTTCACATTTAAACATGTCTCAGTATCAAACATATTCACACGGCTAGGGTCTTCACAGTCCATGTGATTTGTTTCAGTTTCTGCTGAGTCAGCATAATGCTTTGTCAGCTTAATACACAACCATATGAACTTTTTATGTGCATTTTAGATTGTGACGCTGTGGCCGAGTGGTTAAGGCGATGGACTTAAAATCCGTTGGTGTCACACCTCGTCGAATTTTTTAGTCTGTCTAATGTTACCTTTACTCGAAAGTGAAAGTAGTAGTCTTTGGTAGAAGATTTTATTAACAGCTTTTAGAAACAATCTGGATAAATAACAGCTACTTATGGGTGATCTTATTAATGCACCCATTCCATTTTGCTACAACAACAAACTACTGAACACCTTTTTCAAACATCTGTTTAAAAATGTGCTATACAAAAACACAAACATTCAATAGACTGGTCCTGTTTCTCAAATCCTCAGAGTAACGGCAAAGTGGTTAACTCTACCGGGTGATAACAGGCATACTGTGGTTTATCAACTTGGTTCATGAATATGAATAAATAATTATGTAATGCCTGGCAAAGTGGTGGCCTTCAAGTTACTGGCAACTCAGCCACCACAGTGTCCACACATACCTCACTGGCAAGGATACTGCCAAGCTGGTTGTGCCAGTGTAGTAGCTACAATACAAAGGAGCTGTACAGTCTACAGAGGAAAATTCCATAGCAATGGCAGTGCTGTGAATTGTCAAACCAAATCTCATGTGTCACTTTGTCCCAGGATCATAAAACATCAGTACGCATCATGCTGTGTTGTAAGAAGTGTTGTTTTCAAGAACATCATACTGTCAGTTTAGTTTATTTGTAAATGTGCATGTGTAGGGTAAAACTGTATACAGCCAATCATGCTCTAACAATGATTTATATATAATGATAGCTATATAGTCTGTATGTGAATGCACATGCATTTTATATATACGTCACACATACATGTATACATATAGAGTATTGCACATACCCATATATATGTATATATATATATATAAAATATAATTATATATATATATATATACATATATATATATGTATGTATGTGTATGATGATTATAAAAACACATGTATGTGTATGTATAATATATGTATGTATGTGCGTGTATGTATCATAATGTATGTATGTATGTATTTGTGTATGTTATGTATATAGACCAGTATACACATTACATATATATAATATATATATATATAAACACATAAATTACATACATATATACATACATATTTAATTATGTACATATACAGATGTATATATATATATATATATGTACACACATGTACAAGGTGTACAACATATGTGTGTAATAACTGTACACATACACACATATGTACAATACATACAGCTGTACTTGTATTTCTACAAAATCATATGATACATACATGACACACAAACCCACATTCCCGACACACATACCAACTCACCTTCCACAGCTGAATCTTAATCAAGGTTTCATCCCCTTTTATATGCATTTCCCATGTCCAGCAGCACAGAACCACGATCAGCTAGCTAGCATGCGCACGATGCTGACATACGTGCACATCCAGTGTGCACAGGCCTTTGACTAATACAGGACTGCAGCGCGCACACACACGCACACACAGCATCCCAGTGAAAAGTAGCAATAATCAATGGCAGGTACACAGAGAGAGAGAGAGAGTGGTTGTGCTACATGCAGGAGGGCATGACTGCTGTTGCTGTCTGTGGCTGTGGTGGTTACCTCACACTCAATGATGCTGCAGGCCACAGCTGGCTGCAGTCAGACAACACACACATGCACCCAACTCCACCACTGGCCCAAACCATTCAACCCTCATCAAATTCTATGCAAACAATGGCGCTGTGACAGGTGATCTCTGCAGCCACTCCTCACACTGAGCAGGGGTGATATTGTGATAATGGGAAAATGTGTTGCTATGGAAACATCATGGCTTCATACAGCCTGTGGTATGCTCTGATAAAGGCCACTCCTGAAGGAAGGGAAAGACTCCATGCCGAGCATATTTGACCTGGTATTTGAAGCCTGTTCCATGTTAGACAATATCCACATTCAAATGTACAAAATATATATAACACATATTTTGTTTGGTATCAGGTATGCCCAACCATATTTTTGCCACATCCATGTAGTAGACCAGCCTAATTATAATAATGTAACTAGGCCAGCTGCTAGACAAGGTTGGAAACTAATCTCCCCAGGGCAACCTCTTTGGGCTTTACAGATGGGTCTAGGCTGGACAGCTGTAGGTTATTACCCTGCACTTATGGGCTCTAAGTGACCCACCAAAGTGTTCATTGCTAATTCCCAACACCACAGAAAGTTATTTGGAAGTGGTTAGGAAGCAGGATTCTATATCTGACTCATCCAAGTGTCTGTTGTCAGTTGTCATGTAGACTGTGGCAGGACTACCTATTAGCAACTGACTCCACCTACATGTTGAACGTTCGATACACATTACGACATCATACTGTGTCTATCTCTGTCCATCCCTGTATCTTTCTCACCATGTCCATCACTTTCCAACTGGACAGGTTCCAAGGACAAACACACATACTTATGTCCGAAGTAGCATTTAGCCAGTCGTCATTGGAGATCTATCCTTGATACACTTAAGTATACAAGATCAAGCATGTTCCTTGAACGATACTCAGTGTACAGGACCAAACATATTTGTTTTTCTTGTATGAAACTAAGCGTACAAAACCAAACATGTTCCTTGTACGATACTGGGCATACAGTACCAAACATATTCTTTGTATATGATACTAAGTGAATATAGAACAGAGCATGTTCCTTGTAATTTGTACAACACTAAATATCCAGAACCAAACTAATTCCTTGCACAATGCTAAGTAACCAACACAAAGCATGTTCACATGAACATAGCATTACATTTCCACAAATAATAAACCACAGATCACTATTAATCAGAAACTTCAAGATTTAAAAAATGCTTTTATAGGCAATTTGCTTTTAGTTTTACAGTTGCTGCGTTGTTACACATGGAGGTCTGTCGATTGAACCAGGACATAAATACCAACGCCACAGCACATGAATAACATTAGCCACCAGCTACTGTGCAAAACAAGCTGCCCATGCAATGTCATAATAAAGCAGCAAGTAATTCTATCTGTGCAGGTCCATAACAAGGGTTAACTGCATGCAAGTAAACAATGGCAGAGGCAATGTGACCGCAGACTGCTGGCAGGGGTGGGTCAGGCCAAGAATGGATCGGCTGATAAACAGGTCCAGATCAATACAACAGTGAACTGATACGTTGTCAGCAAGCTTCGAGAGCAGCATCAGCCCAGCGAAAGGTTAAGAAACCCCACATTATTCTGTATACAACATTGCTGGTTGAAACCACCACTCGGGCACGTGTAAAAACAGTTCTGCTGTAACTGTGTATATCAGGTGAAAACACTCTGAAAGGCGCAATTGTTAGTAATTACTAATATCATAACAGAGCTTAACCCAATAACCAATACAATATGTTTGGTCAAATTCATGTCTATGCACTTATTCCATTAATTTCACAAAAACAAATCCTCCCATTTCGTCTTTCCGTCTGTACATAGTATATTGCTGTAAACAATTATCAACCTGCATTCCATGTGGTGATATCCAGTGTCAAACTGACGCCAATTCATCAGATAAAATCACAAATGTACGAATAAAAAATTCAGTATCGTCTCTTTTTTCTTAACCTGCCCACTGTGCGCTTACTTGCCTAGTGGCATGCTTTTATCTAACCAATCTGTTGTTTTAATAAATGAATGAACCATTGTGCCAAGACCAGACGCTTTGTTCCCCCAGAAGGACACTTTCCCAAAAGTCTACACAGTCCTTTGTTACACTTGATACAATAACAAGTTAGCACAACAATACCTCAATCTCCAGCAGGGGCATATCAGTTGGCCACTGATAAAAAACCATGATCACATCTGACCCACACTGGCCCTGATTAATGCCCCAACCAGTGAAAAAGATAAGGACTAATGACTTGGAAATATCACCAAATTGTCAGGACCCTGTGCTAGAGTAGACATTCACCAGGCTAGGAACCAGAAATCAACATGAGAATTAGGGCAGGTCTAAATAAAAATATCATGTCACCATTTTAATATTAAGGCTTGACGAATATGTTCTTCTACTATTACTGGTAAAACTGCCAATACTATTGTTTTCTTTACCCAACCAATCTTTGTGTTAAATATGTTAACTAATAACCATTGCAATCACCAGATCTCATTTACCAATAGTACTACGCCCGATTGATTGTTTGCATATTTTATGAAGTTGTCATGGGCACAACAATGCACACACACTATTTACCTTATAAAAACCAATGGCCAATTTGTGTTTCTCCATTAATATTATAACACGCCTCAAATTTAGTTGCAAAATTTAGGTCGAGGTCAGCTGGCTGAGACTGATCACGTGGCACGGTCAATTTTGTCATGAATTATTATTAAATTTCCGAAGTACAACAGCCAGTGGCCAGGGCATTGCAACAAACACCTGCCGAAAATATCTGTGGTCTAATTCGAGGCCTGTTATACTGCGTTCCAAAGCGCTTGAATTTTCCACGAATGTGAGTTCACCACATTCAAGTTACATTTACCAGTGGTGAAGTTGGAAATGAAGCCAAAGCCTGAGTTGTCGATGTGTGAATATGACGTGTATCGTGGAGTCGTGAACTCATATTCCTGGTAAATATAAGCACAGCATTACATCACAATCATCAACGAATGTTTGCTTTATGCGTCTAACAAATTCTTGTGTACAGGCAAATTTCGATCGACCTTTAATTTTGGTTTATAGTTTTGAACTCCAGTTGCTTAACCGAAGCAGAGTTCTAGACTGATGGCGTACTGCGCATGCACAGACAGCATGGTGTGGTTGGAACACTTGAGCTATAAATACAGCTGTAGTAGCACAGGGCTCACTTGTGTGTTAATAGAACATGCTGCTTCTGTATTACCTAACAATGTTACACTAATTCTCCCTGACATGTTCATGCCCATATCTCCCCTGATTGCTGAACAACACAGACACAACTTGAAAGCGTGTCAATGATCACTACTCTTAAAGTTGGGTGTGGCAGCTGCAATGTCATCATATCCATTAGTGTGCCAATAACCCCCCTCCCTCCCTCCCGCCACCGGAAACCTAACAACCAGAACACACAGGGGTCAAATGCAGTGGGTGGCTCACCAAGTTCTTCCCATAAAAACTAAGTAGGCCCTACCAATTCACAGAGCACACACACAGAGAAAGCCGAAATGTGTGTCCTTTATAAAACAGGGCATTACCATAAACTGGAGATCATTTCGACCCAGATTTCTAAGTCTGGGCAAGTCACGCTATGTGCAATAAACCTGAGGATTGTGTGATACCACTAAACTAAGTGGTGTTCCTGATGGATTCTAGTTTCCAACTACAGACTCCAAACAAACTTAACCCTACACAGTAGCCAAACACAAAGTTTTAGCCATCATCACTCCCCTCACTGAATATTCTGGTATTTCGTGACCTGGATATATTTGAAACTTGACAAGGATGCAACCAACAAACAAACTACTTGAGTGTGTCATCCACCATTAATCAGACAACTAACGAACGACAACCGATGATATCACACATTACTCACACATTACGGGCAGACAGAATAACAAATGCAGGCTATCTGCAGTAGTCAAACAACAGTGCCTGTCATCATAAATATATACAGCACAATTTGTGTAACGAGTTCACATGTTAGGCAAAGGGTTAAACCATGCACAGTTCATTATTCACCACAAGATCCATTTACATTCATTTACCCCGCAGCTTTTCTCTAGTGAGTCAGTATACCTGACTGTTTCTATGGGCGAACACTGTGCGCTAAAACAGCTCGAACGCAGTGAATCGTATCAAAATTCATATCATGTAGACCAAACGCACCTTAATCTTTTCGACAAAGGTCACAGATCTGGCGGTTATTTGCGAATCCCAACGGAACAATGGCAAACTAGTGGTCGTGTTGGCGTGGGACAAAGCCCTTCAGTCGGACCTGTAGGCCCTATCACAGGTGGCAAATGTTCACACAAACAGATGCTGTATATTTATAGCAATGACCTACAACCCGTGATGTTTGCCAATACCCATATGACATACATTGCTTGTGCAGACACAACCGTTTGAGCCAACAGCCACATCATTTGGCGGCAGACCGGCATATTATCAATATCATTCCATTGTAGTGTACGTACAATTCCCCGGGATCAAATATCATCGCCTAACAAAAACGCCACCGGCGAAATGTTCACCGATATCACGCCACAGGCAAAAAGTCCACTAACATCACATCACCCCACAGGTTAAAACATCGGTGAACGAAAGAATAGTCAATGCCATTATCATTATAATATATCAACCTCTCATTATCATGAACTAGGCATGATATTTTCTGTTTACTTTGTCCATATCATATTTTGATAAGGGTTTATTTGGGTACATCCGGAACAGTATTTTTTATCTGTGGATCAGCAGCAGATGACAAAAAGTTATGGCAACAAATAGTGTTCTCCATTCTGATTTTTTTCAGAACTGCCAAATGCAGAAATATTACATTAAAACGACATGTTGTATATTATATATATATATGACTGCAACATACGTCAGATTTATATGTAACTGTGAAATATATTTATTTCATGAAAGTCCGAAATGGTACCCTGTAGTGTGGCTAGCAAAGTATCAAGCTCAAATAAAGATCTTCTGAGGTATCAAGACATGGACAGAAACCATTAGTAATACAAGATCAATAGTGTAGCAGTTGCCCTTTATCTTAATGCCATTAACTTGGTGTGGACTCTAGAGAGCCAGTTGTAGTGGACAGGTTGCCTATACTGTGGACATGTTTACTCAGTGGCATTCTGCCTCCCTGACAGATGCTATGGGGATGACAGAGCAGCAGAAGTGCAGGGGAAACACTACTTACTGTTTCGCCCAGGTATCTGCTGCTTGAGTGACTGTTATGCACACCGACATCTTGCATGTTCTCTCTGCAGTTATCAACGCCCCATACCTACGAAACGCAAGAGGCATTGCACTGATAACACGGTACATGTAGTGGCATTGTCGGTGTCTGGCAAATAGTTCTGCATCATGGCATAATGAAATATAGTTAAAGATTTACATAAATTGGCTAGGCAGAGAGGTGATCAAAGACACCCTTGGCTTTCCAAGATTCCACTAAAACTGAAAGTCCAGTTCAGTTACTGTCATTTCAAACAGGATCTGAAAGAAATCTTTACAAGCATACTACACAATCATCAAACAAAACCTAGTTTATTTAGAAGCATATAAGATTAAAATTAGCAGCACCAAAACTGATATTCTATTCCTATTCTTACAATGAAAATTCTAGCCACAGGGGGATACCAGCTAGACCCTAGCAGCCTGGCAGTGAGTAACATACCATAAACAATTGTTGGAAGAGAAGAAACACAAGTTAAGTACCAGTACACTTTATTATTATATAACTGGTTGTGGCACATTAAAGGGCACAAAGTTATAAAAAAAGAAACTCAAACACAGTCGCATGATTGGTCTTTAATAAAGGTTTTATATGTACACAAATAAAAACACACACATTAGCCAGAACAGTGAGTCCACTGAAGACATTTCTAAAGATAACCTATTTTTCGTTGCACATGTGGGCGTTTCAAGGTCAAGATTCACTGAGTTGCAGAGGACATGTGAAGCACATTAAAATGAAACACATGCACCACATATTGAATACATTAATATTCCATGTCGACAGTATCTGTGCACTTGACTAATACAAAAGATTTGGCACATTTCAAAACTTGCACATCTGTTCCTATAATCAATCGCACACGGTTGGCTAGTTTTGCATAAATGTCACGAGAACAGCCAAAATTTATGTCAGCCGATCCGGTGAGACAACTCAATTGATTTCGCACGCAATCTCACTTCTACATCAGATGAAAATCACACGCAGTCCTGATGTATTATTTCAGGAATGTCGTTCCAAGAAAACTGCCTTAATCAATAGCTCGTTCATCTAACATGCTGATCTGCATGCAAACACAAATTACTGAGTGTTAGTCCTTCACCTATGGTTGCTATTGCAAGTACATATCCTTGTCACATGGATTGATGACAATGATCTGATTGCAGCTATCCCATCCTATGTGATATCCTTAATCAAACCCTTCATCAGAGACCAAGTGTGTCTAATTAAACTGACCTCCAGGAAGCTAATCCTAAATAGTTGCATGACTATTAGTGAAACACCATTTCTACATAATTAGAAGCCATTCCTATAGCTAGTAAACACTGATTAGGTTATGCAGGTTCTGGTATGGGTTGTCGGAGGTGGGAAAACTGAGAGGCAGAGAACAGGAGGACACTGTGTTAACCTTGAGTAGCGTGTGTTACATACTTGCATGACAAGTACTGTAAGTATTAGGGGCACAAACAACATCACCTAGATAGATAGGCACTGGCCTAAATAGAACTGCATCACTGGTTTTAGGCAGGTAGCCAACTGTGTGCCACAAATTATCCCACAAGACTGCTAACGAACGTTTCACATGGTCTCATTATAACGCAATGCAAAATATCATTTTTGAACACGTCATCAGGCACAAAAGACGTATTAGAGGAATAGTTAACGGCAATTAGGCTGAGACAATGAGAAACATGAAGTCTGAAGAACAGTAAGAACAGTAAGAACAGTAAGAACTGTAAGAACAGTGAGAACAATAAGAACAGTAAGAACAGTAAGAGTTGTAAAACCAGTAAGAACAGTAAGAACAATAAGAACAGTAAGAACAGTAAGAGCTGTAAAACCAGTAAGAACAGTAAGAACAATAAGAACAGTAAGAACAGTAAAACCAGTAAAGTAAGAACAGTAAGAACAGTAAGAACTGTAAGAACTGTAAGAACAGTAAGAACTGTAAGAACTGTAAGAACAGTAAGAACAGTAAGAGCAGTAAGAGCAGTAAGAACAGTAAGAACAGTAAGAGCAGTAAGAACAGTAAGAACTGTAAGAGCAGTAAGAACAGTAAGAACAGTAAGAACAGTAAGAACAGTAAGAGCTGTAAAACCAGCAAGAACAGTAAGAACAATAAGAACAGTAAGAACAGTAAGAACAGTAAGAACTGTAAGAACAGTAAGAGCAGTAAGAACAGTAAGAGCAGTAAGAACAGTAAGAACAGTAAGAACTGTAAGAGCAGTAAGAACAGTAAGAACTGTAAGAACAGTAAGAACTGTAAGAACAGTAAGAGCAGTAAGAACAGTAAGAACAGTAAGAACTGTAAGAACTGTAAGAGCAGTAAGAACAGTAAGAACAGTAAGAACAGTAAGAACAGTAAGAGCTGTAAAACCAGCAAGAACAGTAAGAACAATAAGAACAGTAAGAACAGTAAGAACAGTAAGAACTGTAAGAACTGTAAGAGCAGTAAGAACAGTAAGAACAGTAAGAGCTGTAAAACCAGCAAGAACAGTAAGAACAATAAGAACAGTAAGAACAGTAAGAACTGTAAGAACAGTAAGAACTGTAAGAACAGTAAGAACAATAAGAACAGTAAGAACAGTAAGAACAGTAAGAACAGTAAGAGCAGTAAGAACAGTAAGAACAGTAAGAGCAGTAAGAACAGTAAGAGCAGTAAGAACAGTAAGAACAATAAGAACAGTAAGAGCAGTAAGAACAGTAAGAACAGTAAGAGCTGTAAAACCAGCAAGAACAGTAAGAACAATAAGAACAGTAAGAACGGTAAAAACAGTAAGAACGGTAAGAACAGTAAAACCAGTAAGAACAGTAAGAACAGTAAGAGCAGTAAGAGCAGTAAGAACTGTAAGAACAGTAAGAACTGTAAGAACAGTAAGAACTGTAAGAACAGTAAGAACAGTAAGAACTGTAAGAACAGTAAGAACAGTAAGAGCAGTAAGAACAGTAAGAACAGTAAGAACAGTAAGAACAGCAAGAACAGTAAGAACAGTATGAACAGTAAGAGCTGTAAGAACAGTAAGAGCAGTAAGAACAGTACGAATTGTAAGAACAGTAAGAACTGTAAGAACAGTAAGAACTGTACGAACAGTAAGAACAGCAAGAACAGTAAGAACAGTAAGAGCAGTAAGAACAGTAAGAGCAGTAAGAACAGTAAGAACAGTACGAATTGCAAGAACAGTAAGAACTGTAAGAACAGTAAGAACAGTAAGAACAGTAAGAACAGTAAGAACAGTAAGAACAGTAAGAACTGTAAGAATTGTAAGAACAGTAAGAACTGTAAGAATTGTAAGAACTATAAGGACAGTAAGAACAGTAAGAACAGTAAGAGCAGTAAGAGCAGTAAGAACAGTAAGAACAGCACAGCGCAGAGAAGAGTGGAAATCCATGGTTGGCAGGCAACCTTCTGAGACAAGATGGTGCCACAGTATGGTGAAACTCCCAGTATCCAAGCTATTCAACAACTCCTTTCAAAAATAGCACCTTTCTTTGTTTTAAGTCAAACCTACTGGTGCTAGTTACAGTTGGGGGTAACCAGTAGGATATACCCCATAGGGTACAGACTGCAATCTGACTACAGTAGGTACTTTGTATGCAATGCACTTGAAATGTTAGGTGTCTCCGACAAAGTAATCTGGACACAAGTTGAAATTGTCACCTGTGAAGTGACTGATTGGAGTTTTAGCACAAGTTCAGTAATTGAGTCGCTCTTGTCATTCTATGTGGACAAACTAATACACTTGACTAGCACTATGACGCAATGTCTGGCAGAAGCCAGTGAGTGCAGCATTGCCATGAGACGGCCATGTCACTGGTCAGTTTCCACAACACATGCTTCCTCACATGGCAATATTGTTTCCGTTCTGCTTGCGAAGTAACAATTAAGATGTCAACACAACATCACAAGTTGCTGCGTGTCACGTCACCAACCTGCTGTAGTGTTTCATCAAATCCTATATATTGCTTCTTGAGAAAATCAACAAAAGAGATGATCCCTGTCAAATGTTCAAAACAGGAATATTTTATCTACGTACACAACTGGTCCTTCCCTCAGTCACAAGCCAACATGCTGTCTGCCAGCAACCAGAAATGTAAGCCTATATAAGTTGTTTCCATCCAATATTCCACAATTTGACCAACCCTTCTGACATTTTAATTTACTTTGACTGTCAAATAGCTGTTTTTTCTTTTTATTGTTGTTTTTATAATAAAATAATTGCACAAGTTATTACATTTTATGTGTAATCTAATTGAAATATTTTACTTAAATGTATTACTAGCGCAAGTCACATTATAAGTAATGCTTCCTTTGGGTACAGTCCTAGTAGATGCCTACTTTCAGCATGGGACTACTCTCGGCCTGTTACACCAATGTATTACTAGCGCAAGTTACATTTGAAGTAATGCTTACTTTGGGTACAGGCCTAGTAGATGCCTACTTTCAGCACGGGACTACTCTCGGCCTGTTACACCAATGTATTACTAGCGCAAGTCACATTAGAAGTAATGATTACTTTGGGTACACTCCTAGTAGATGCCTACTGTCAGCACGGGACTACTCTCGGCCTGTTACACCAATGTATTACTAGCGCAAGTTACATTCGAAGTAATGCTTACTTTGGGTACAGGCCTAGTAGATGCCTACTTTCAGCACGGGACTACTCTCGGCCTGTTACACCAATGTATTACTAGCGCAAGTCACATTCGAAGTAATGCTTCCTTTGGGTACAGTTCTAGTAGATGCCTACTGTCAGCACGGGACTACTCTCGGCCTGTTACACCAATGTTGCAGCCTCATGTAAGGAAACACTGTACACATATATAATATATTCAAGCAGCACACTCTAGATCATAATAACAAGTTGGATAGTTAGTAATTGTATTAAACTACTAATGACAAGATGATATGCAATAGGTCAAACAATTTATGACACAACGAAGGCCATCAAGAGCAGTTTGAAGAAAAACTCATCATGCTGATGTTTATGAAAAGTTTCTCTGGTTCATCGAATGTTGCCCTCTCATCTGTCTGCCTTTCCCAAAACTTGCTACCAGTGTATTAAACAGCCATATACTATGTGGGAACATGCCATATATATATATATATATACAGCAGTAATCTCATTCAGTACCATGCAGTAGTTACATTGCATGCATGAATTTTCTGCAGAATGTGATTGCAACACCACGGCTGCCTGAACAATCGGACACATGCCAGAACAGATCTATTTGAATAAATGAACAGGGTCAGACAGACAAAATATTATGGAAACCGCAAAACATATGCTGTTGTAATAGAGGGAGACAGATGATTCTGAGTTCACATCAAGTACTACAAGGGCAAGGGCAAGGCCTGCTAGTACATAAGAAGCTGATCTTTGGAACAGTGAATTTATAGGCGCATATCTGTATGATCAGCCTTGTAACGTGTGTGGCATTATCAGTCATCCATATGCTGAAGGGCTAGATGAATGCTGTGAGGTAACAGGGTTTGTAGAGGGGCTACTGAACCCACCCAGTATATGGACAGTGCTCAGAATGTGGCAAGGAAGACCACACCTTCTGATAGGAACACAAAATGCAGAGCATACAATGTCATGTTATAGTTTCCTAGAAAACCCAGGAGGGCAGTCAATAGCAGCACTCTTTGAGATGAAATGCTGACGGTCACACCTCAATCTTCTGCTGTGGGTAATCAAAATTTAATGATCAACAGCTCCGACTAAAATAAACCAAGCACTGTGCACACAGCAACATCATTTATTGACGATGCTATGTTACTGGCCGAGCAACCAGAATTAACACGCTCATAACTGCACTTACTTCCTGCTGATGGCTTTGCGCGGAGCCAATAATAACTAATTTAATTGCTGGACTCCTGCCAGTTTGGTCCACTTCTTGTCCAGCTTAGCCACCTACCAGTGTCCCAGCATCCTATACATCTGGCAACTTACATAAGGAGTGTTTTAGCCACCTCAAGATGCAATGTGATTGTGACCACACCCAAGGCTATGATGTGGTCAGAAGCCAACAATAAGACAATGATAGGAAGGAAGGATGATGTCATTTATAGATGACAAACAAAAATTGCATGAAAGGCAATATGGGTTTAGGAAAAATATGTCAACATCACTGGTATTAGTGGAACTCGTGAAAGAAATTACTACTTCTATTGGTGATTGTAAACCTTCTGTTGGTGTCTTCACTGACCTGAAAAAGGCCTTTGATACAGTTGATCACAGCACTGTCGTATAAAAACTTGAGCATTACGGAATAAGAGGAATATCTAATATGTGGATCTGTAGTTATCTTAATAACAGAAGCCAATATGTTAGTATTAATGACACAACTTCAGAACGAATGAATGTTACATGCGGGGTTCCACGGGGTTCTATATTAGGTCCTACGTTGTGTATCATATACAGGGTATATATATTAATTATATGTGTAATGTGTCATTGTTAATTACATTGTTAATTAAATCAATTGTCTTTGCTGATGATACTAATTTCTTTTACTCAGGTGACAATCTGTCACAAGTGTGTGAAAAGCATCAACACAATTATACAAATTATAAAGATGGTTTTAAGTTAATAAGCTTACCCTAAATGTAGCCAAAACAAATGTTACGATTTTTGGTAATAAACAAAGTGAAAACAACCACAGTATTAATGGTAAGAACATTAATAGTGTCTGTTTCCAAATTTCTTGGTGTACACATTGATTCCCATTTATTGAAATGAACACATCAGCCACATCAAAAGTAAAATCTCGAAAAATGTATCTGTAATGAATAGGGTGAAACATTGATTGAATAAGCCTTCATTAGACTCATTATACTGTACTCTCATCATGCCGTATTTAAATTATTGTTGTGAAATTTGGGGCAATACCTACCTTGCATATTATTCAGACAAAAGCTATTTGGATTTGTCAAAAGACCGACTTCATGGCTCATACAAAACCAATCTTTTAACAGTTGAAAACTTTAACTGTACAAGACATGGTGGATTTCAATAGCATGGTGTTTATGTTCAAGGTTTATACTAATCTTTTACTGACAAATATTATGTTGTACTTCCAGAGAGTTAATGACAGCCATCATCATGACACCCATACGAAAAACTGCAATTTCAAAATAAGATTTTTGTAGGACTTCTAAAAAAGTGGAATGTACTAGTATAAAGAGACCTAAGATGTGGAATGACCTGTGTGCTGACATTAATTTGTGCAATTCTACTCATCAATTCAAAAAGATGTACAAAGCTTTACTCCTGCAAAGATATGATGAATTCATGTTTTGATTCTATGTTTATTATTATACATCAACTACCATACCTTCAGGTAGTTGAAATATAACTTAAGTTATATATTGTATACATGTTGTACCAGTGCAATTGTAAAGTATAGGGAATGCTATATATTTATAAGTTTAAAACTTCATGCATTTCCCTTCACCATTTTCTTATCACGTGATTGTTCAATGCTTAACTATATTTTTCATTGTTCCACTGTTTATGGTGGATTAGCTTACAAATGTGCAAGTTTACACCTTATTTGAAATTACACTTTCTACTTATGTTGAATGTTGAGTAAATTCAATTCAATTCAATAAATTCAACTCAAGAAGTACTGATTCACCTGCACTCACCCAGTCTCCACTAAGCTGACTATGACAATGGGTCCACATCCTATATATAGAAACATCACAAAGCTGTTTACTCTGACATCTCTGCTGGGACAGGGGTGGTATAGGATCACTGGTATCATTATTCCTGTGGTTATAGCAGACGGCAACCATGTGATGGTTTCACACATAATGTCCAGCTGTCCAACCTGGTTATGACTGGTGATATTGGCTATGGTCTATAACTCAAATCTGAGATATCCAAGTGCTGGGGCTGGTATCACTTGATACAGGATGATGGTGATCCAACACTCAGATACCCAAGTTTATATCATACACTGGATGACCCATCACTCAGAGAGCCACTGGGGCTGGTATCACTCTCTCTATATATATTTATAGGATGACCCAACACTCAGATATCCAAGTTTATATCATACACTGGATGACCATCACTCAGAGAGCCACTGGGGCTGGTATCACTCTCTCTATATATATTTATAGGATGACCCAACACTCAGATACCCAAGTTTATATCATACACTGGATGACCCATCACTCAGAGAGCCACTGGGGCTGGTATCACTCTCTGTCTATATATATTTATAGGATGACCCAACACTCAGATACCCAAGTTTATATCATACACTGGATGATCATCACTCAGAGAGCCACTGGGGCTGGTATCACTCTCTCTCTCTATATATATATATTTATAGGATGATCCAACACTCAGATACCCAAGTTTTTATCATACACTGGATGACCATCACTCAGAGAGCCACTGGGGCTGGTATCACTCTCTCTATATATATTTATAGGATGATCCAACACTCAGATACCCAAGTTTATATCATACACTGGATGACCATCACTCAGAGAGCCACTGGGGCTGGTATCACTCTCTCTATATATATTTATAGGATGACCCAATACTCAGATACGCAAGTTTATATCATGCACTGGATGACCATCACTCAGAGAGCCACTGGGGCTGGTATCACTCTCTCTATATATATTTATAGGATGACCCAACACTCAGATACCCAAGTTTATATCATATATATACTGGATGACCATCACTCAGAGATCCACTGGGGCTGGTATCACTCTCTCTATATATATTTACAGGATGACCCAACACTCAGATACCAAAGTTTATATCATACACTGGATGACCATCACTCAGAGAGCCACTGGGGCTGGTATCACTCTCTATATATATTTATAGGATGATCCAACACTCAGATACCCAAGTTTATATCATACACTGGATGACCATCACTCAGAGAGCCACTGGGGCTGGTATCACTCTCTCTATATATATTTATAGGATGACCCAATACTCAGATACGCAAGTTTATATCATGCACTGGATGACCATCACTCAGAGAGCCACTGGGGCTGGTATCACTCTCTCTATATATATATTTAT
Source organism: Paraescarpia echinospica (assembly GCA_020002185.1). Taxonomy (NCBI): domain Eukaryota; kingdom Metazoa; phylum Annelida; class Polychaeta; order Sabellida; family Siboglinidae; genus Paraescarpia; species Paraescarpia echinospica. The sequence goes on along the minus strand of CM034537.1, from coordinate 28,478,363 downwards.
AGGATGACCCAACACTCAGATACCAAAGTTTATATCATACACTGGATGAAGATCACTCAGAGAGCCACTGGGGCTGGTATCACTCTCTCTATATATATATATTTATAGGATGACCCAACACTCAGATACCCAAGTTGTTATCATACACTGGATGACCCATCACTCAGACAGCCACTGGGGCTGGTATCACTCTCTATATATATTTATAGGATGATCCAACACTCAGATACCCAAGTTTATATCATACACTGGATGACCATCACTCAGAGAGCCACTGGGGCTGGTATCACTCTCTCTATATATATTTATAGGATGACCCAATACTCAGATACGCAAGTTTATATCATGCACTGGATGACCATCACTCAGAGAGCCACTGGGGCTGGTATCACTCTCTCTATATATATATTTATAGGATGACCCAACACTCAGATACCAAAGTTTATATCATACACTGGATGAAGATCACTCAGAGAGCCACTGGGGCTGGTATCACTCTCTCTATATATATTTATAGGATGACCCAACACTCAGATACCCAAGTTTATATCATATATATACTGGATGACCATCACTCAGAGAGCCACTGGGGCTGGTATCACTCTCTCTCTATATATATTTATAGGATGACCCAACACTCAGATACCCAAGTTTATATCATACACTGGATGACCATCACTCAGAGGGCCACTGGGGCTGGTATCACTCTCTCTCTATATATATATATTTATAGGATGACCCAACACGCAGATACCCAAGTTTATATCATACACTGGATGACCATCACCCAGAGAGCCACTGGGGCTGGTATCACTCTCTCTATATATATTTATAGGATGACCCAACACTCAGATACCCAAGTTTATATCATACACTGGATGACCATCACTCAGAGAGCCACTGGGGCTAGTATCACTCTCTCTCTATATATATTTATAGGATGACCCAACACTCAGATACCCAAGTTTATATCATACACTGGATGACCATCACTCAGAGAGCCACTGGGGCTGGTATCACTCTCTCTATATATATATAGATAGGATGATCCAACACTCAGATACCCAAGTTTATATCATACACTGGATGACCATCACTCAGAGAGCCACTGGGGCTGGTATCACTTCTCTATATATATATTTATAGGACGACCCAACACATCAGATACCCAAGTTTATATCATACACTGGATGACCATCATCAGAGAGAGCCACTGGGGCTGGTATCACTCTCTCTATATATATTTATAGGATGACCCAACACTCAGATACCCAAGTTTATATCATACACTGGATGACCATCACTCAGAGAGCCACTGGGGCTGGTATCACTCTCTATATATATATTTATAGGATGACCCAACACTCAGATACCCAAGTTTATATCATACACTGGATGACCATCACTCAGAGCCACTGGGGCTGATCACTCTCTCTCTATATATATATATTTATAGGATGACCCAACACTCAGATACCCAAGTTTATATCATACACTGGATGACCCATCACTCAGAGCCACTGGGGCTGGTATCACTCTCTCTCTATATATATATATTTATAGGATGACCCAACACTCAGATACCCAAGTTTATATCATACACTGGATGACCCATCACTCAGAGAGCCACTGGGGCTGGTATCACTCTCTCTATATATATATTTATAGGATGACCCAACACTCAGATACCCAAGTTTATATCATACACTGGATGACCATCACTCAGAGAGCCACTGGGGCTGGTATCACTCTCTCTATATATATTTATAGGATGACCCAACACTCAGATACCCAAGTTTATATCATACACTGGATGACCCATCACTCAGAGAGCCACTGGGGCCGGTATCACTCTCTCTATATATATTTATAGGATGACCCAACACTCAGATACCCAAGTTTATATCATACACTGGATGACCATCACTCAGAGAGCCACTGGGGCTGGTATCACTCTCTCTATATATATTTATAGGATGACCCAACACTCAGATACCCAAGTTTATATCATACACTGGATGACCCATCACTCAGAGCCACTGGGGTTGGTATCACTCTCTCTAAATATATTTATAGGATGACCCAACACTCAGATACCCAAGTTTATATCATACACTGGATGACCATCACTCAGAGAGCAACTGGGGCTAGTATCACTCTCTCTCTATATATATTTATAGGATGACCCAACACTCAGATACCCAAGTTTATATCAGATATATACTGGATGACCCATCACTCAGAGAGCCACTGGGGCTGGTATCACTCTCTCTATATATATATATAGATAGGATGATCCAGCACTGAGATACCCAAGTTTATATCATACACTGGATGACCATCACTCAGAGAGCCACTGGGGCTGGTATCACTCTCTCTATATATATATTTATAGGATGACCCAACACATCAGATACCCAAGTTTATATCATACACTGGATGACCATCACTCAGAGAGCCACTGGGGCTGGTATCACTCTCTCTATATATATATTTATAGGATGACCCAACACATCAGATACCCAAGTTTATATCATACACTGGATGACCCATCACTCAGAGAGCCACTGGGGCTGGTATCACTCTCTATATATATATTTATAGGATGATCCAACACTCAGATACCCAAGTTTATATCACACACTTGATGACCATCACTCAGAGAGCCACTGGGGCTGGTATCACTCTCTATATATATATTTATAGGATGACCCAACACTCAGATACCCAAGTTTATATCATACACTGGATGACCATTACTCAGAGAGCCACTGGGTCTGGTATCACTCTCTCTATATATATTGATAGGATGACCCAACACTCAGATACCCAAGTTTATATCATACACTGGATGACCATCACTCAGAGAGCCACTGGGGCTGGTATCACTCTCTCTATATATATTTATAGGATGATCCAACACTCAGATACCGAAGTTTATATCATACACTGGATGACCATCACTCAGAGAGCCACTGGGGCTGGTATCACTCTCTCTATATATATTTATAGGATGACCCAACACTCAGATACCCAAGTTTATATCATACACTGGATGACAATCACTCAGAGAGCCACTGGGGCTGGTATCAGTCTCTCTCTCTATATATATATATTTATAGGATGACCCAACACTCAGATACCCAAGTTTATATCATACACTGGATGACCCATCACTCAGAGAGCCACTGGGGCTGGTATCACTCTCTCTATATATATATAGATAGGATGATCCTGCACTGAGATACCCAAGTTTATATCATACACTGGATGACCCATCACTCAGAGAGCCACTGGGGCTGGTATCACTCTCTCTATATATATTTATAGGATGATCCAACACTCAGATACCCAAGTTTATATCACACACTTGATGACCATCACTCAGAGAGCCACTGGGGCTGGTATCACTCTCTATATATATATTTATAGGATGACCCTACACTCAGATACCCAAGTTTATATCATACACTGGATGACCATCACTCAGAGAGCCACTGGGGCTGGTATCACTATCTCTCTATATATATTTATAGGATGACCCAACACTCAGATACCCAAGTTTATATGATACACTGGATGACCATCACTCAGAGAGCCACTGGGGCTGGTATCACTCTCTCTATATATATTTATAGGATGACCCAACACTCAGATACCCAAGTTTATATCCTACACTGGATGCCCCATCACTCAGAGAGCCACTGGGGCTGGTATCACTCTCTCTATATATATATTTATAGGATGACCCAACACTCAGATACCCAAGTTTATATCATACACTGGATGACCCATCACTCAGAGAGCCACTGGGGCTGGTATCACTCTCTCTATATATATTTATACGATCACCCAACACTCAGATACCCAAGTTTATATCATATATATACTGGATGACCCATCACTCAGAGAGCCACTGGGGCTGGTATCACTCTCTATATATATATATAGATAGGATGATCCAGCACTGAGATACCCAAGTTTATATCATACACTGGATGACCAGCACTCAGAGAGCCACTGGGGCTAGTATCACTCTCTCTCTATATATATTTATAGGATGACCCAACACTCAGATACCCAAGTTTATATCATACACTGGATGACCCATCACTCAGAGAGCCACTGGGGCTGGTATCACTCTCTATATATATATTTATAGGATGATCCAACACTCAGATACCCAAGTTTATATCACACACTTGATGACTATCACTCAGAGAGCCACTGGGGCCGGTATCACTCTCTCTATATATATTTACAGGATGACCCAACACTCAGATACCCAAGTTTATATCATACACTGGATGACCATCACTCAGAGAGCCACTGGGGCTAGTATCACTCTCTCTATATATATATTTATAGGATGACCCAACACTCAGATACCCAAGTTTATATCATACACTGGATGACCATCACTCAGAGAGCCACTGGGGCTGGTATCACTCTCTCTATATATATTTATAGGATGACCCAACACTCAGATACCCAAGTTTATATCCTACACTGGACGCCCCATCACTCAGAGAGCCACTGGGGCTGGTATCACTCTCTATATATATATTTATAGGATGACCCAACACTCAGATACCCAAGTTTATATCATACACTGGATGACCCATCACTCAGAGAGCCACTGGGGCTGGTATCACTCTCTCTATATATATTTATACGATCACCCAACACTCAGATACCCAAGTTTATATCATATATATACTGGATGACCCATCACTCAGAGAGCCACTGGGGCTGGTATCACTCTCTCTCTATATATATAGATAGGATGATCCAGCACTGAGATACCCAAGTTTATATCATACACTGGATGACCATCACTCAGAGAGCCACTGGGGCTGGTATCACTCTCTCTATATATATATTTATAGGATGACCCAACACATCAGATACCCAAGTTTATATCATACACTGGATGACCCATCACTCAGAGAGCCACTGGGGCTGGTATCACTCTCTCTATATATATTTATAGGATGATCCAACACTCAGATACCCAAGTTTATATCACACACTTGATGACCATCACTCAGAGAGCCACTGGGGCTGGTATCACTCTCTATATATATATTTATAGGATGACCCTACACTCAGATACCCAAGTTTATATCATACACTGGATGACCATCACTCAGAGAGCCACTGGGGCTGGTATCACTATCTCTCTATATATATTTATAGGATGACCCAACACTCAGATACCCAAGTTTATATGATACACTGGATGACCATCACTCAGAGAGCCACTGGGGCTGGTATCACTCTCTCTCTATATATATATTTATAGGATGACCCAACAGTCAGATACCCAAGTTTATATCATACACTGGATGACCATCACTCAGAGAGCCACTGGGGCTAGTATCACTCTCTCTCTATATATATATATTTATAGGATGACCCAACACTCAGATACCCAAGTTTATATCATACACTGGATGACCATCACTCAGAGAGCCACTGGGGCTGGTATCACTCTCTCTATATATATTTATAGGATGACCCAACACTCAGATACCCAAGTTTATATCATACACTGGATGACCATCACTCAGAGAGCAACTGGGGCTAGTATCACTCTCTCTCTATATATATTTATAGGATGACCCAACACTCAGATACCCAAGTTTATATCAGATATATACTGGATGACCCATCACTCAGAGAGCCACTGGGGCTGGTATCACTCTCTCTCTATATATATATAGATAGGATGATCCAGCACTGAGATACCCAAGTTTATATCATACACTGGATGACCATCACTCAGAGAGCCACTGGGGCTGGTATCACTCTCTCTATATATATATTTATAGGATGACCCAACACATCAGATACCCAAGTTTATATCATACACTGGATGACCATCACTCAGAGAGCCACTGGGGCTGGTATCACTCTCTCTATATATATATTTATAGGATGACCCAACACATCAGATACCCAAGTTTATATCATACACTGGATGACCCATCACTCAGAGAGCCACTGGGGCTGGTATCACTCTCTATATATATATTTATAGGATGATCCAACACTCAGATACCCAAGTTTATATCACACACTTGATGACCATCACTCAGAGAGCCACTGGGGCTGGTATCACTCTCTATATATATATTTATAGGATGACCCTACACTCAGATACCCAAGTTTATATCATACACTGGATGACCATCACTCAGAGAGCCACTGGGGCTGGTATCACTATCTCTCTATATATATTTATAGGATGACCCAACACTCAGATACCCAAGTTTATATGATACACTGGATGACCATCACTCAGAGAGCCATCATGGTATCAATTTCTCTATATATATATTTATAGGATGACCTAAACACTAGATACCCAAGTTTTATACTACACTCGGATGACCATCACTCAGAGAGCTAATTGGGCTAGTATCACTCCTATATATATATTTTATAGGATGACCCCACCAGATACCCAAAGTTTATACATCACACCGGATGCACCATCACCAGAGCCATCAGCTGGCACTCCCCCATACATTGACAGGATTTAATCCCAAACACTCAGATACCCAAGTTTATATCATATAGATACTGGATGACCATCACTCAGAGAGCCACTGGGGCTGGTATCACTCTCTCTATATATATTTACAGGATGACCCAACACTCAGATACCAAAGTTTATATCATACACTGGATGACCATCACTCAGAGAGCCACTGGGGCTGGTATCACTCTCTATATATATTTATAGGATGATCCAACACTCAGATACCCAAGTTTATATCATACACTGGATGACCATCACTCAGAGAGCCACTGGGGCTGGTATCACTCTCTCTATATATATTGATAGGATGACCCAATACTCAGATACGCAAGTTTATATCATGCACTGGATGACCATCACTCAGAGAGCCACTGGGGCTGGTATCACTCTCTCTATATATATTTATAGGATGACCCAACACTCAGATACCCAAGTATATATCATACACTGGATGACCATCACTCAGAGAGCCACTGGGGCTGGTATCACTCTCTCTCTATATATATATATATTTATGGATGACCCAACACTCAGATACCCAAGTTTTTATCATACACTGGATGACCCATCACTCAGGGAGCCACTGGGGCTGGTATCACTCTCTCTCTATATATATATATTTATAGGATGACCCAACACTCAGATACCCAAGTTTATATCAAACACTGGATGACCCATCACTTAGAGAGCCACTGGGGCTGGTATCACTCTCTCTATATATATGTATAGGATGATCCAACACTCAGATACCCAAGTTTATATCATACACTGGATGACCCATCACTTAGAGAGCCACTGGGGCTGGTATCACTCTCTCTATATATATGTATAGGATGATCCAACACTCAGATACCCAAGTTTATATCATACACTGGATGACCCATCACTCAGAGAGCCACTGGGGCTGTTATCACTCTCTCTATGTATATTTATAGGATGACCCAACACTCAGATACCCAAGTTTATATCATACACTGGATGACCATCACTCAGAGAGCCACTGGGGCTGGTATCACTCTCTCTATATATATATTTATAGGATGACCCAACACATCAGATACCCAAGTTTATATCATACACTGGATGACCCATCACTCAGAGAGCCACTGGGGCTGGTATCACTCTCTATATATATATTTATAGGATGATCCAACACTCAGATACCCAAGTTTATATCACACACTTGATGACCATCACTCAGAGAGCCACTGGGGCTGGTATCACTCTCTATATATATATTTATAGGATGACCCTACACTCAGATACCCAAGTTTATATCATACACTGGATGACCATCACTCAGAGAGCCACTGGGGCTGGTATCACTATCTCTCTATATATATTTATAGGATGACCCAACACTCAGATACCCAAGTTTATATGATACACTGGATGACCATCACTCAGAGAGCCACTGGGGCTGGTATCACTCTCTCTCTATATATATATTTATAGGATGACCCAACACTCAGATACCCAAGTTTATATCATACACTGGATGACCATCACTCAGAGAGCCACTGGGGCTAGTATCACTCTCTCTCTCTATATATATTTATAGGATGACCCAACACTCAGATACCCAAGTTTATATCATACACTGGATGACCATCACTCAGAGAGCCACTGGGGCTGGTATCACTCTCTCTATATATATTGATAGGATGACCCAACACTCAGATACCCAAGTTTATATCATATATATACTGGATGACCATCACTCAGAGAGCCACTGGGGCTGGTATCACTCTCTCTATATATATTTACAGGATGACCCAACACTCAGATACCAAAGTTTATATCATACACTGGATGACCATCACTCAGAGAGCCACTGGGGCTGGTATCACTCTCTATATATATTTATAGGATGATCCAACACTCAGATACCCAAGTTTATATCATACACTGGATGACCATCACTCAGAGAGCCACTGGGGCTGGTATCACTCTCTCTATATATATTTATAGGATGACCCAATACTCAGATACGCAAGTTTATATCATGCACTGGATGACCATCACTCAGAGAGCCACTGGGGCTGGTATCACTCTCTCTATATATATTTATAGGATGACCCAACACTCAGATACCCAAGTTTATATCATACACTGGATGACCATCACTCAGAGAGCCACTGGGGCTGGTATCACTCTCTCTCTATATATATATATTTATAGGATGACCCAACACTCAGATACCCAAGTTTTTATCATACACTGGATGACCCATCACTCAGGGAGCCACTGGGGCTGGTATCACTCTCTCTCTCTATATATATATTTATAGGATGACCCAACACTCAGATACCCAAGTTTATATCATACACTGGATGACCCATCACTTAGAGAGCCACTGGGGCTGGTATCACTCTCTCTATATATATGTATAGGATGATCCAACACTCAGATACCCAAGTTTATATCATACACTGGATGACCCATCACTTAGAGAGCCACTGGGGCTGGTATCACTCTCTCTATATATATGTATAGGATGATCCAACACTCAGATACCCAAGTTTATATCATACACTGGATGACCCATCACTTAGAGAGCCACTGGGGCTGGTATCACTCTCTCTATATATATGTATAGGATGATCCAACACTCAGATACCCAAGTTTATATCATACACTGGATGACCCATCACTCAGAGAGCCACTGGGGCTGTTATCACTCTCTCTATGTATATTTATAGGATGACCCAACACTCAGATACCCAAGTTTATATCATACACTGGATGACCATCACTCAGAGAGCCACTGGGGCTGGTATCACTCTCTCTATATATATTTATAGGATGACCCAACACTCAGATACCCAAGTTTATATCATACACTGGATGACCCATCACTCAGAGCCACTGGGGCTGGTATCACTCTCTCTATATATATTTATAGGATGACCCAACACTCAGATACCCAAGTTTATATTATACACTGGATGACCATCACTCAGAGAGCAACTGGGGCTGGTATCACTCTCTCTCTATATATATTTATAGGATGACCCAACACTCAGATAGCCAAGTTTATATCATACACTGGATGACCATCACTCAGAGAGCCACTGGGGCTGGTATCACTCTCTCTCTATATATATTGATAGGATGACCCAACACTCAGATACCCAAGTTTATATCATACACTGGATGACCCATCACTCAGAGAGCCACTGGGGCCGGTATCACTCTCTCTATATATATTTATAGGATGACCCAACACTCAGATACCCAAGTTTATATCATACACTGGATGACCCATCACTCAGAGAGCCACTGGGGCTGGTATCACTCTCTCTATATATATTTATAGGATGATCCAACACTCAGATACCCAAGTTTATATCACACACTTGATGACCATCACTCAGAGAGCCACTGGGGCTGGTATCACTCTCTATATATATATTTATAGGATGACCCAACACTCAGATACCCAAGTTTATATCATACACTGGATGACCCATCACTCAGAGAGCCACTGGGGCTGGTATCACTCTCTCTATATATATTTATAGGATGATCCAACACTCAGATACCCAAGTTTATATCACACACTTGATGACCATCACTCAGAGAGCCACTGGGGCTGGTATCACTCTCTATATATATATTTATAGGATGACCCTACACTCAGATACCCAAGTTTATATCATACACTGGATGACCATCACTCAGAGAGCCACTGGGGCTGGTATCACTATCTCTCTATATATATTTATAGGATGACCCAACACTCAGATACCCAAGTTTATATGATACACTGGATGACCCATCACTCAGAGAGCCACTGGGGCTGGTATCACTCTCTCTCTATATATATATTTATAGGATGACCCAACACTCAGATACCCAAGTTTATATCATACACTGGATGACCATCACTCAGAGAGCCACTGGGGCTGGTATCACTCTCTCTCTATATATATTTATAGGATGACCCAACACTCAGATACCCAAGTTTATATCATACACTGGATGACCATCACTCAGAGAGCCACTGGGGCTGGTATCACTCTCTCTATATATATTTATAGGATGACCCAACACTCAGATACCCAAGTTTATATCCTACACTGGACGCCCCATCACTCAGAGAGCCACTGGGGCTGGTATCACTCTCTATATATATATTTATAGGATGACCCAACACTCAGATACCCAAGTTTATATCATACACTGGATGACCCATCACTCAGAGAGCCACTGGGGCTGGTATCACTCTCTCTATATATATTTATACGATGACCCAACACTCAGATACCCAAGTTTATATCATATATATACTGGATGACCCATCACTCAGAGAGCCACTGGGGCTGGTATCACTCTCTCTATATATATATAGATAGGATGATCCAGCACTGAGATACCCAAGTTTATATCATACACTGGATGACCCATCACTCAGAGAGCCACTGGGGCTGGTATCACTCTCTCTATATATATTTATACGATCACCCAACACTCAGATACCCAAGTTTATATCATATATATACTGGATGACCCATCACTCAGAGAGCCACTGGGGCTGGTATCACTCTCTATATATATATATAGATAGGATGATCCAGCACTGAGATACCCAAGTTTATATCATACACTGGATGACCAGCACTCAGAGAGCCACTGGGGCTAGTATCACTCTCTCTCTATATATATTTATAGGATGACCCAACACTCAGATACCCAAGTTTATATCATACACTGGATGACCCATCACTCAGAGAGCCACTGGGGCTGGTATCACTCTCTATATATATATTTATAGGATGATCCAACACTCAGATACCCAAGTTTATATCACACACTTGATGACTATCACTCAGAGAGCCACTGGGGCCGGTATCACTCTCTCTATATATATTTACAGGATGACCCAACACTCAGATACCCAAGTTTATATCATACACTGGATGACCATCACTCAGAGAGCCACTGGGGCTAGTATCACTCTCTCTATATATATATTTATAGGATGACCCAACACTCAGATACCCAAGTTTATATCATACACTGGATGACCATCACTCAGAGAGCCACTGGGGCTGGTATCACTCTCTCTATATATATTTATAGGATGACCCAACACTCAGATACCCAAGTTTATATCCTACACTGGATGCCCCATCACTCAGAGAGCCACTGGGGCTGGTATCACTCTCTCTATATATATATTTATAGGATGACCCAACACTCAGATACCCAAGTTTATATCATACACTGGATGACCCATCACTCAGAGAGCCACTGGGGCTGGTATCACTCTCTCTATATATATTTATACGATCACCCAACACTCAGATACCCAAGTTTATATCATATATATACTGGATGACCCATCACTCAGAGAGCCACTGGGGCTGGTATCACTCTCTCTATATATATATAGATAGGATGATCCAGCACTGAGATACCCAAGTTTATATCATACACTGGATGACCATCACTCAGAGAGCCACTGGGGCTGGTATCACTCTCTCTATATATATATTTATAGGATGACCCAACACATCAGATACCCAAGTTTATATCATACACTGGATGACCCATCACTCAGAGAGCCACTGGGGCTGGTATCACTCTCTATATATATATTTATAGGATGATCCAACACTCAGATACCCAAGTTTATATCACACACTTGATGACCATCACTCAGAGAGCCACTGGGGCTGGTATCACTCTCTATATATATATTTATAGGATGACCCTACACTCAGATACCCAAGTTTATATCATACACTGGATGACCATCACTCAGAGAGCCACTGGGGCTGGTATCACTATCTCTCTATATATATTTATAGGATGACCCAACACTCAGATACCCAAGTTTATATGATACACTGGATGACCATCACTCAGAGAGCCACTGGGGCTGGTATCACTCTCTCTCTATATATATATTTATAGGATGACCCAACACTCAGATACCCAAGTTTATATCATACACTGGATGACCATCACTCAGAGAGCCACTGGGGCTAGTATCACTCTCTCTCTCTATATATATTTATAGGATGACCCAACACTCAGATACCCAAGTTTATATCATACACTGGATGACCATCACTCAGAGAGCCACTGGGGCTGGTATCACTCTCTCTATATATATTTATAGGATGACCCAACACTCAGATACCCAAGTTTATATCATATATATACTGGATGACCATCACTCAGAGAGCCACTGGGGCTGGTATCACTCTCTCTATATATATTTACAGGATGACCCAACACTCAGATACCAAAGTTTATATCATACACTGGATGACCATCACTCAGAGAGCCACTGGGGCTGGTATCACTCTCTATATATATTTATAGGATGATCCAACACTCAGATACCCAAGTTTATATCATACACTGGATGACCATCACTCAGAGAGCCACTGGGGCTGGTATCACTCTCTCTATATATATTTATAGGATGACCCAACACTCAGATACCCAAGTTTATATCATACACTGGATGACCATCACTCAGAGAGCCACTGGGGCTGGTATCACTCTCTCTATATATATTTATAGGATGACCCAACACTCAGATACCCAAGTTTATATCATACACTGGATGACCATCACTCAGAGAGCCACTGGGGCTGGTATCACTCTCTCTATATATATATATATTTATAGGATGACCCAACACTCAGATACCCAAGTTTATATCATACACTGGATGACCCATCACTCAGAGAGCCACTGGGGCTGGTATCACTCTCTCTATATATATATTTTATAGGATGACCCAACACTCAGATACCCAAGTTTATATCATACACTGGATGACCCATCACTCAGAGAGCCACTGGGGCTGGTATCACTCTCTCTATATATATGTTATAGGATGACCCAACACTCAGATACCCAAGTTTATATCATACACTGGATGACCCATCACTCAGAGAGCCACTGGGGCTGGTATCACTCTCTCTATATATATGTATAGGATGATCCAACACTCAGATACCCAAGTTTATATCATACACTGGATGACCCATCACTCAGAGAGCCACTGGGGCTGGTATCACTCTCTCTATATATATTTATAGGATGACCCAACACTCAGATACCCAAGTTTATATCATACACTGGATGACCATCACTCAGAGAGCCACTGGGGCTGGTATCACTCTCTCTATATATATATTTATAGGATGACCCAACACATCAGATACCCAAGTTTATATCATACACTGGATGACCCATCACTCAGAGAGCCACTGGGGCTGGTATCACTCTCTCTATATATATTTATAGGATGATCCAACACTCAGATACCCAAGTTTATATCACACACTTGATGACCATCACTCAGAGAGCCACTGGGGCTGGTATCACTCTCTATATATATATTTATAGGATGACCCTACACTCAGATACCCAAGTTTATATCATACACTGGATGACCATCACTCAGAGAGCCACTGGGGCTGGTATCACTATCTCTCTATATATATTTATAGGATGACCCAACACTCAGATACCCAAGTTTATATGATACACTGGATGACCATCACTCAGAGAGCCACTGGGGCTGGTATCACTCTCTCTCTATATATATATTTATAGGATGACCCAACAGTCAGATACCCAAGTTTATATCATACACTGGATGACCATCACTCAGAGAGCCACTGGGGCTAGTATCACTCTCTCTCTATATATATATATTTATAGGATGACCCAACACTCAGATACCCAAGTTTATATCATACACTGGATGACCATCACTCAGAGAGCCACTGGGGCTGGTATCACTCTCTCTATATATATTTATAGGATGACCCAACACTCAGATACCCAAGTTTATATCATATATATACTGGATGACCATCACTCAGAGAGCCACTGGGGCTGGTATCACTCTCTCTATATATATTTACAGGATGACCCAACACTCAGATACCAAAGTTTATATCATACACTGGATGACCATCACTCAGAGAGCCACTGGGGCTGGTATCACTCTCTATATATATTTATAGGATGATCCAACACTCAGATACCCAAGTTTATATCATACACTGGATGACCATCACTCAGAGAGCCACTGGGGCTGGTATCACTCTCTCTATATATATTTATAGGATGACCCAATACTCAGATACGCAAGTTTATATCATGCACTGGATGACCATCACTCAGAGAGCCACTGGGGCTGGTATCACTCTCTCTATATATATTTATAGGATGACCCAACACTCAGATACCCAAGTTTATATCATACACTGGATGACCATCACTCAGAGAGCCACTGGGGCTGGTATCACTCTCTCTCTATATATATATATTTATAGGATGACCCAACACTCAGATACCCAAGTTTTTATCATACACTGGATGACCCATCACTCAGGGAGCCACTGGGGCTGGTATCACTCTCTCTCTCTATATATATATTTATAGGATGACCCAACACTCAGATACCCAAGTTTATATCATACACTGGATGACCCATCACTTAGAGAGCCACTGGGGCTGGTATCACTCTCTCTATATATATGTATAGGATGATCCAACACTCAGATACCCAAGTTTATATCATACACTGGATGACCCATCACTTAGAGAGCCACTGGGGCTGGTATCACTCTCTCTATATATATGTATAGGATGATCCAACACTCAGATACCCAAGTTTATATCATACACTGGATGACCCATCACTTAGAGAGCCACTGGGGCTGGTATCACTCTCTCTATATATATGTATAGGATGATCCAACACTCAGATACCCAAGTTTATATCATACACTGGATGACCCATCACTCAGAGAGCCACTGGGGCTGTTATCACTCTCTCTATGTATATTTATAGGATGACCCAACACTCAGATACCCAAGTTTATATCATACACTGGATGACCATCACTCAGAGAGCCACTGGGGCTGGTATCACTCTCTCTATATATATTTATAGGATGACCCAACACTCAGATACCCAAGTTTATATCATACACTGGATGACCCATCACTCAGAGCCACTGGGGCTGGTATCACTCTCTCTATATATATTTATAGGATGACCCAACACTCAGATACCCAAGTTTATATTATACACTGGATGACCATCACTCAGAGAGCAACTGGGGCTGGTATCACTCTCTCTATATATATATTTATAGGATGACCCAACACTCAGATAGCCAAGTTTATATCATACACTGGATGACCATCACTCAGAGAGCCACTGGGGCTGGTATCACTCTCTCTATATATATATTGATAGGATGACCCAACACTCAGATACCCAAGTTTATATCATACACTGGATGACCCATCACTCAGAGAGCCACTGGTGCCGGTATCACTCTCTCTATATATATTTATAGGATGACCCAACACTCAGATACCCAAGTTTATATCATACACTGGATGACCATCACTCAGAGAGCCACTGGGGCTGGTATCACTCTCTCTATATATATTTATAGGATGACCCAACACTCAGATACCCAAGTTTATATCATACACTGGATGACCCATCACTCAGAGCCACTGGGGTTGGTATCACTCTCTCTAAATATATTTATAGGATGACCCAACACTCAGATACCCAAGTTTATATAATACACTGGATGACCATCACTCAGAGAGCAACTGGGGCTAGTATCACTCTCTCTCTATATATATTTATAGGATGACCCAACACTCAGATACCCAAGTTTATATCAGATATATACTGGATGACCCATCACTCAGAGAGCCACTGGGGCTGGTATCACTCTCTCTATATATATATATAGATAGGATGATCCAGCACTGAGATACCCAAGTTTATATCATACACTGGATGACCATCACTCAGAGAGCCACTGGGGCTGGTATCACTCTCTCTATATATATATTTATAGGATGACCCAACACATCAGATACCCAAGTTTATATCATACACTGGATGACCATCACTCAGAGAGCCACTGGGGCTGGTATCACTCTCTCTATATATATATTTATAGGATGACCCAACACATCAGATACCCAAGTTTATATCATACACTGGATGACCCATCACTCAGAGAGCCACTGGGGCTGGTATCACTCTCTATATATATATTTATAGGATGATCCAACACTCAGATACCCAAGTTTATATCACACACTTGATGACCATCACTCAGAGAGCCACTGGGGCTGGTATCACTCTCTATATATATATTTATAGGATGACCCAACACTCAGATACCCAAGTTTATATCATACACTGGATGACCATTACTCAGAGAGCCACTGGGTCTGGTATCACTCTCTCTATATATATTGATAGGATGACCCAACACTCAGATACCCAAGTTTATATCATACACTGGATGACCATCACTCAGAGAGCCACTGGGGCTGGTATCACTCTCTCTATATATATTTATAGGATGATCCAACACTCAGATACCGAAGTTTATATCATACACTGGATGACCATCACTCAGAGAGCCACTGGGGCTGGTATCACTCTCTCTATATATATTTATAGGATGACCCAACACTCAGATACCCAAGTTTATATCATACACTGGATGACAATCACTCAGAGAGCCACTGGGGCTGGTATCAGTCTCTCTCTCTATATATATATATTTATAGGATGACCCAACACTCAGATACCCAAGTTTATATCATACACTGGATGACCCATCACTCAGAGAGCCACTGGGGCTGGTATCACTCTCTCTATATATATATAGATAGGATGATCCTGCACTGAGATACCCACTGGGAGTGCAAATTTTGGTACATGCATCTTGGACATGTGGCCCCTGTAGCTAGCTAACACACAATCATGATAATAAGATAGTAGGACACTTCAGTTTGGTGATAAGATAGTGATAAGATAGTAGGACACTTCAGTGTGATGATAAGATAGTAGGACACTTCAGTGTCATCTACTCCCATGCCATGACTCTCAAGTGACAAGACAGGCTACTGAAGCCCTCCAAACATCTATCGACAGTAGTAATTCTCATGAGACAGGCTCCTGAGTGCTTCAGAATCAGTCTTTCCCACCCACATGTAGTGTGCTTCTCCTGAGACATGCTCTGGATGTACTACAACCTCCTTGCTGGACACTCTGGATTAGCTCTGACCATGACTAGTATAATAGCTGTCAAATGGGGATGAGACTTTGGTACACTACACTCCTCACTATAGCCCTAGTTTTCTGGTGACCACTCCTTCAATGTGGGTACCATTTCAAAAATAGAACACAGCATATAATTGGGACATTTATCAATATAACTGGGTCATTTATCATAAAAATAAATCGATCTAGTTTATTTCCAACGACAGTATTAATTTCAGTTATCATAAATACAGCACTATTTATAACATGTATTTTTTTATTTGAATAAAATAAAGATATTAAACAATTGTATGTCAAAATGGGAATGAACATAAGTGTAGTAAACTGCCCATGCTTGGGTTTGTCTCCTGGATTTTCCTCCACATAGATCAATGTCTTCAGTGACTAGCAAGCTTGATATGCCCATGGTTTAATGTCAAAAATTGTCCTTCTGCAAGACCCACTGCCTGCCAATGCTAATGAGTCCTGACTACACAAGTTATAGAGTCAGAGTTGTCCATCACAATGGCTCCTATCACTCACTCTGTATGAGAAAATGGAGAGACAGAGTCCAGAAAGATCTCGACTGGGCAGGGATGAACAACCGAGCTTGAGATTAAATTTCAGAATACCACAATAATTTAACTTGAAGACAACTTATCGAGAGGGCAGAACAGACCATAGCTGCGTTCACACTTACACTTTAAAACAGTTTAGTTAAAACGTTTTAACTAATCCAGTCAGAAAACAGACGTGTGAACGCGATTTAGCGCTAAAACGGTTTAGCTAATCCACTACAGTAGGTGGTTTAGTTAAACCGTTTTAGCTGAAACGGTTCAAGTTGCAAGTGTGAATGCAAGCGGATTAGCTAAAACGTTTTAAGCACGTCATAGTCGTGCGCATTCGATCTCGCGCCTCGTTGCTTCCTGTCTATAACGTAAACATAAACAACATTTTGGTGCAATTATGTATTCGACTTTGATCGACACAAAATCAAAAGAAATGCAAGTGCGACGCGACAATTGGGACGATTGGGAAGTTCGGCTGTTAGTGGAGTTGTGGGGAGATGATCGGGGGTAGTCCGATTTAGAAGGAAATATATTGCGTAACTTTAAGTAAGCTCCATGAAACCGGCCCCTTGTGTCTACAACAGGTGTTAGGAGAGAGAGCCAGATGGGAAGGAGGAATGACACCCTGTCCATATTTTGCCAGCCTGCAAAACAGGCAAAGCATTCCAGAAAACCATTCACTAGTGAGTATCTCCACTGTGTCGAGACAGATTGAAACCCAGCTTGATCCATCTTAATCAGCACTGGAATGTTCATGGGTCCACTTGATCAATGATGCCAACGAAAAACCCCAGCGACAAGTGAGCACAGACTTGTACATCAGTGGCAAAACCTGGCAGTTGTTACCATGTTTTTCTACACTGCACTCTCCGAAAGGCTGCATCTGGCTATCATGCTGTTTGACTCTCGCATCTGGGTCTAACTTTCTAGTTGTGCCTACTCAGTCTACACCTCACTGGCAGTGGGAGATCAATTTCACCCTCTCTCTCCTCATTATGCTGTCCAAATTACGGCTACCTTTCTTCACTTTTACATGAAAACTCAATTGTACTCATACACATCCTCAGTACCAGTATTGTCTTTCATGTCTTTTTGTAATCCTCATCTCCCAATGCATATTTTCTCCACGAAACATATCTACCATATATATAGAATACCAGTGGATCATCAACTTTGTTTTAACTTAAAAACAAACTCTCCCCAGCACATATTTCCAATGTAATTTTTTTTCATACAGTAAAAATCCAGTCCATAGTGGACAAACTGGACATTGTCGGGACTGTGCAATACATTCATTATGGCCAGGTTGTCATTCAGATTTTAAAAGTGTAAATTTTAGACAGATTTTCGTTACGGGCAGATGTTCGCTAAGGCAGGTTTCACTGCACACAGTTACAGTATGAAGTCACAAACTCCCACTGATAGTTTTATGAATTGCTAAGTTGTTATTGTCCGTTGTTAATATTTCATGCTATAAATATCTAATAGGTCGCTGACCTTATCAATGGTGACTTTCAGCTGTGCATAGTTTCAACAAATAGTTCAGTTTCACTAGAAGGTAATTAACTATGGGAATATAGAACCAAAGGTTCACTCTGCATTGACGTCAGCAGGGCAATAAATCAGTAGACTAAGTATTGGCTCGGCTACTTTCTAGAATATTATTTACTAGCCTTGTTGTAGAATTTTGTTTGTGACAATTTGTGTGTTTATTATGCATTGTCTGTGCCGATGTGTCCCAAATTCAAAGGGTTTTTCATGGTTCCTGTTCATCTTGACTCGGTCATTTGTGGGATGGGCCAGTTACCACTGGCTCCAGACAAGACTTCTTGACTCGGTCATTTGTGGGATGGGCCAGTGACCACTAGCTCCAGACAAGACTTCTTGCGGAGTGCGCTTCAGCCTTTCAGCCTTTCAGCACAATGGTCTGACTCACGAGATATCAGGCTGTGACCAAAGACAGGAATTACTCTGTGTGTTCCAGTTAAGCCTGACTTAGCTTCCCTGGAAAACTACCAAGGCAAATAACTACTGAACTTGTGAACTGGTTTCCTTTCAAGTCGCTGGTAATGGAACAAGACAGGGCTCAAAGCGACAAGGCCACCAGCATTAATTGTCCTGATTGTGTCTAAACAAGTACACAGCAAGCTTCAATTTAATGTGACTGTTAAACTAAATACATGAACAATAAAGACACTAATAAACCACCTGTAGCAAAGAAATATTTAAAGCTAACAGGGTTCCGTTTCAACAAGTTCAATTTACTATACCACAACTGTGCCTTTACAAACACATTGTAAATAAGTACATTTTCTTGGACTTTACCACTAACAAACACAGTAAATGTAGTGAGATAACAGTATGAAAATTAGCAGACAAAAACATGGTAAACAAGGGGTTAATCTACATTATCAAGTCCTCTCAGACAACCATGCCTGAATAGAGTAGATCAGCCACTGTAGTGCCTTCGCCACAGATGCGTTAATAAAACCCACTATTTATACAATGGCATGTTTACAGGGGCACGGATCAGAGGGACAGCTCACTAAAGAATGGCGTTATTTAAATAATTCCCCTATAATTTGCTATACAAGTCAGTTCCATATATACAAACCTTATGACTCGATGTGACCAGCGTATACCGATACATATATATGGTGGGAACTGTCTGGGTAATTTACAGTCATTAAATATCATGCCTTGGATATAACAAGTTGCTTTTACAAAAACTTTCTCAAGTCTACACCGTATCATGATGTGGCAAGATTTATTAAAAGTGATAGCACGACAGCTTTATGACAATTATGCCCAAACATATATTTCACTGCAGATGTCTGCTGTCCAAAACTGATTTGCAGCAACATCAAAATGATATTGAATATTTATATATGGTCGTGGCAACTGCGCATATTTAAAATATTTACAAACTTACCATTTGAAGTTATTCGTGCCGTCAAGCTATCTTACGCCCTCTGGACACTTCATGGTTATTCACAAGCGGAAACAAAGATGATAAACGATTAGTCACAGATATATTACCTTGGATACTTTGACCTTCATTTGTTTGTATCTCATATGTCAAGACAGCCGAGCCATGACTGAACTCTTTGTACTGGAGATCTGATGTGCTCTGCACACCATTTGCCTTATGGGGGCGGACAACTATCTCTTATCAAGGTCAGTGTTTACCAGAACACCAAGCAGATGAAGCAATGAGATGCCGGTGATATTGAGCTGGTACCTTTGTTGGCAACCATTTGCTCTGATGTGAAGGAGAGCCAAAGACAGAAGCCTCTGGCGAGCTGTTGTGCCAGCTGGGGGGGTCATGAAATGGATACGGTTTATTAATTTGGTCGGATTTCAGAACACTAACTCTTGCGCACTAGTTTTTGCATGGACATGGTGTTTGTGGATCCATTTGTTGATAAAAAAGTTGCCTGCCACCTGCTGTTCAAGTTCCATAACATGAATAATACCTGTAGCTCTAGTATTTTGTTATTAAATCTAACCAGTTACCTATTGTAAACCACCATTTTACTAGTAACTTTTGTTTGGCACATAAATCCCTCCTTTTATAAATATTGGATATTGATTTCTTCCTCATAACATTTAGATTTAGATGACTCCTTATAACTATAAATATATGTTCTCATATCTTAAACTATGTCTTGAAACATTATTGCATAATCAAATAGCATGATGAAAATAAAAACATAAATACAAATGTTTAATCATGTTTTGTTGCACAAAAACAAAATAGTATGTAGCGTTTCCAAATTCATATTTATGGATATTATATATTCAATTTCAATTTATGTCGATGTAATATTACAAGATTATGTAACAACTAAATAACCAAAGAATAACTATTCATTTATCAGCATCATGTGATGTTTTCCCAATAATCCTATTCTCGTTTAATGATGAATTTCTTATGTGGCTTAACTTTGCGTCACAGCATGGCAGGCGAACACTCAGTAGCACTAACACATGACCGATTGCATACTGCCTTTATGCACTTCAACATAACAGAATATGCTTGATTGATTTTGTTTCCAGGAACTACTTCGAAGCCATAGAACAGACACTGGCTTGCGCCGAAAAACACGAGTGTGTTTTATGGAACGTCAAGTCCAATGTCACAATTTTTGTGCGACTTAATCTATGTGTTTGACGTGGCACAAAAACCTTCAATTACATAGCTAACAACCGTTGGCTCTCGAAATCAAGCGCAATTCAACGCCTGCCATGCGATATTTTTAGCCCAGTTCCAGGAAGTCGCTGCATTACCACGGATAGTAGAATTACACGAAGGCCGATTTCCCGCCTGGCACGTTTCCTGTGAAAATCAGACATCCGTTAAAATAAAATAATATTTAAACAGAATGTCTGACTCCATCAAAAGTGTCCGCCATTTGGTCGCTTTGGTTGAAATAACCCAAAAAGACGTCTCGATAAGAAACGGGAAACGAGCGCCACTAAGCTTGATGTATTTGCTTTTGACATTTGTTCCAACCATGACAGAAAACCAGTCAAAACAGGTTAAACATCTATTCAAATGTCGACATACTCCTTTTATTGTTGTTGGTGACAAATGTGTACGTGACACATCTCTAACCTAGAATCTCGCACCATAAATTTTCAATGGTTTATCTGCTATTAAGTCATGGTAAAAGATGGCATATCTGTGCATTGTTAATGGTTAACTACCCGACTACTTGTATCTGAATTTTTGGAACAGTAATCTGACATGGGCTAATGTCTTCATGTTTTTTCTATGGGAAATAGAGCCGTGTGAAGATGCATACACTGTAGGCGTGTATCTAGTTACACACAGGGCTCATTTCACACAAACAGGTGTACTCGATCGTAATCACAGGTAAGTGCGTACAATTACAAATGTCCTTATCTCATGCAAAATATGCCTTACATTTATAAGGCAAGTAATTAAAACTAATAGGCTTAGTTCTAAATACAAAAGTTAATTCCTGCAATTTGTGATTATACCCCAACAATACCATTTCACCAGCCAAGAAGAAAAACCTGCTAACTGTGGGAAATTATTTATGTAATTTTCAGTGACAAAACCAATGTGCTATGCACATTAGATTCGTAACACTACGGACACATACACAAACATAACTTCAGGTTCACTTGAAGTGCTCTCTTGAATCGTAAGTACTGTTCATGTACAAACACGTAGCGCATACTTTTGTCTGTTACAAAAAACACTGGATTGTTCAAATAATATAACAAATGGTAATGTTTGGAAAGTATCTGAGAGAGCATTTTTTATGCATATTTAAAGCTGGATTTTACAAATATCGTAACCACGATGAGGTAACACCATCGCGTGCGACTAAACTGCAACTAGACCAGTTGTGTATGATGTATGTTGACATGACACATCGCGGTGAAGTCACTAATTAATCCTACTTTGAAGCAACGTCAGAGGCAATGCAAAACAGCAATGACCTTTTCCAATGACATACCAATTGCCATGGCAACGACTTCGCCAATCCAGCTGCCATGAAGAGTGGTTACAAGAAGAAATTCATCAAAATGTCAAGCCATGCTTATTAAAATATTTTTACTTTGAAAATCTGTTGACACTCTTAGGTAAGGCAAAGCTAAACTAAGTTTTTGTGTGGTACCATCCTAAGTGCACAATTAGAACTGAACATTTCATACGTGATGTTTGGCATCACTGTTCACTATGTATACAAATAAAATATATACCTTGTTCAACGGCAGTCAATAAAATGCTATGCTTTACGACAAATGGCAAACAATAGTAAGAAAACAGTCCATGTCCTTCTCTGAATGTTATATTTACTAAGTTATTCACAAACTGGCATTGTGTACATTATAACTCGGCTAGATATGCTTAGATAATGTCACACCACTTACACAACAGCCTAAACCATTAAAATATCAGTCATTTTGTTCGTCAGACTATAAATAACATAAAAAGTAGACACAAATTAAAATGTCTGTTGTAATTTCTTCCCACAACTGAAAGAGGTCAGCATTGAACCAGGGACAAACTTTGTCAGTGTCAGTATATATTATACATTTACAGGCACAGAACCCAAGGCCCGTATTTTTGAAGAAACAGATTTCATACGTACAAAGTTGCGCAAATATAAAAGATAATTACTTAGCTGCGAAATTTTGCAAGTTGGTAGTCTCAAAACACTTGTGAATTTTCGCAACTAAGAAATTCACAACTTGTGTACGAAAATCTTGCGAGGTTTTGCTTGCATTTCAACGGTTACGATCACTGATATTTTGCTATATTTTATCGTTTTAGCTCTACTCGTGTGTTTCTGATGAAGAATAACTGATAACATAGACAACTATTCAAGGGAAACTGGTGATTAATCCATATAGCTACTATGCAAAACATAATGTAGCACGGCCGTTGAGGAATGTTGATGCATAGGTAATTATGGGCTTTACGCCAGGGAAGCATTTGAACGGAAATGATAGAAACAAAACACAAGCAAGGGCAATGAATGCCATGCCAAGCAAGGGCAATGAATGTCAAGCCAAGCAAAGGCAATGACTGCCATGCCAAGCAAGGGCAATGAATGCCAAGCCAAGCAAAGGCAATGATTGCCAACCCTAGCAAGACCAAGCCAAGCCCACTCAATGTTTACATTAGAGAATTAGGATTTTTTAGGCTACGCCTACGTATCCTGACTACAATGTTACAGAGCACAGTTACAGGACACCACTTTCGTATGTGTGTGATGTGTATTACTATTCAGACTACGCACCAAACGTAAGATTTAGTTTGATATCTCAGTCAGTGTTCTATCGGCGTATGCTTGCTCGGCTATCCTGCCTGGTATTCATCAATTATCCATGACACTAGTCTAACGTGACACTAGTCTAACGTGACACTAGTCTAACGTGACACTAGTCTAACGTGACACTAGTCTAACGTGACACTAGTCTAACGTGACACTAGTCTAACGTGACACTAGTCTAACGTGACACTAGTATAACGTGACACTAGTATAACGTGACACTAGTATAACGTGACACTAGTCTAACGTGACACTAGTCTAACGTGACACTAGTCTAACGTGACACTAGTCTAACGTGACACTAGTCTAACGTGACACTAGTCTAACGTGACACTAGTCTAACGTGACACTAGTCTAACGTGACACTAGTCTAACGTGACACTAACTTGCCTTAGGCTAAGTCTACTCTAAGTGTAACTATTATTATTTTGTAGATGCTCAACCTATAAAAAAATAGGACACCTCTGTATGTTTCTCATCATTTAATAGTGCCAATAATATCATAGTTGCTTCAGTTCTTAGACTTAGCATGTATGTGTTGATCGGTATTAAATACACACAGATAATTATAACACAGGTGTGCCTCATGCAGTTATATGAAAATCCCATGTTTTATTTATTTATTCTTTCAATGCAGAATAATGTATAATGAAAGCTATAAAACAGAAACGTTTAAAAGCTATTACATCTAATAATGAAATTACTCATACATTTTAGTAGTATCTGCTTTGTCCACGTTGCAAATATGGAGACTAAACATAGTAAACACTATAAGTATGTATCACATGTCTACATTTATTATATATTATGTTTCACAAGTAGCAGAGTAAAACACTGTATATGTGGTTGCATTTACAAATAACATAACATATTTATGATGTGCTAAATATGTGTTTTCAGAAAGAAAATTGACTGATTGGAATGACTGCTGCATCTTGAAAATAAAATATGGAAATTACAAGTGGGACATGCTGCAGCACCACGATGACGTTGAGGAAAGAAAAATCTGATGTGGCCAAACAATCTGTGAATCACGCATAGCCTGCGCTGCTCCCTGTGGTGGCGCTGCAATGACATCATCATCAACATTTGGTCCCATTAACATTACCGTTCTGCGAGCCAATGTGTGGATGTGCGGTTCTTCTGTTCGAAATGTCTCAAGGATACATTGAAACTTGGACATGCTATGAACACCAGGAAGACCACCATAAATTCGCATTACGTCAATTGCTACACCAAATACCTTGACTACTACTATTCTAGGAAATATTAATTATTGGCTGTCTTATATTCGTGTATTGATATTTCATTATGCTGACAAGTTTCTTGCTTTCTTTTGACATCTAGAATTATTATAATACTTTTCATTAATATTCATTGTTTTCATAAATTGTTAACAACAGTATTTATTTTTCAAAATAAATTATATAAAGGATTTTTACAATGCAGATTAGGAAACTTAGCTTAGGAAACTATATAACAACTAACTGCCTGGTAATCTAAGATATACTGGTAAAAGCAGAATGTTAACATATATTATATTAATCTTCAGTGGTTCCAATTTATAAAATGACAAGGTCAAAATACATGTTTTCTGTCGGTTTGGCGAGAAAAGTGACTATTGGCACCTGGAAAATAGGATGTGCCAAACATGGACAATAATAATTGTTTTGTATAGATCTGCCCGTAAATGTCATGGCCAGAAATATTTTCCATTTATGACTACTTAAACATAGAAACAAACAATATATTTCTCCATGACTATGATTGCTAGTTTGGCAATATATACGAGTTACCTATGTGTAAATACTAGATGCTGTTTAAAAAATGCAATTTTTATTTTGAAAATTGAAAAACGCAATGAACTCGTACAGTAAACCATAGATATAACGAATTGTTCGGCAGTGGTCAATTTATTTTTTATATCAGAAATTCGTCACATCTGAAATTTAATGTATATTAAAAAAATTGGGACCAATTAATTTATTCAATACAAGGGACATTCATTTTAAACGAATTTGTTTTGTATCTTATATGCACTCTTGACATCAAAAGTACACTGTATCTCTGAAAGTGGGACCCAAAGTTTAGGTACCCATTAGGTTTTATGCAGACATGGTGGAACAACATCACTTATATATATATATATATATATATATATATGAAATTGGCAAAAACCCAATATATTTATTGCATTATTAGTTTATAACAATCCGCACATCTGCATCGTATGGTAATATTAATTTTATTAGAGTATCCAGGTTTAAAATATTTTGTATACAAATAGTGTCCTTTTGTTTTGGAATATACAGATTTTCATGCCATCAGTTGCTGTATGTAATATTGTGGTATTGTTAAAATAGAAATTGTGGTTTCTAATGTAGCTAAATGTTAAAAATAAATAAATAATTGTACAGCATGTACCAGATATTCAATCTATAAATTACTGCTGTGAATTACTAATCAGTCCCGCTTATTGGCAGGTTCCGCTTGTTTACCTTTTATTAAGGAATTTTGCTTTGATTAGCAGCGTAGGCCACTTTCAAAGATGTTATTTATGTAATTACAGCGGTCAATAAAAAATAAACATACATCAGTGTCATTGCATCACACACAATTTACTAAGGCATTTTGGCAACATTGTAACATTAAATAACGGAGAAATCACCATCTGAAAGCAGTTACAAAAAAAGTTACATGACCTCTTGCATTGGCTTAACTTTATGGTGAAATATACGCCATGTTTGCAAACATTGTATCGTAAATGCTTCGAGAATAGCACTTGCAAAAAAATTGTAACTTGCACTGTTTTGACGTCATTTTTTTGTAAAAATGGCGCTAAGAAACTCGTAAGTCATTCGAGAATACGTAAGTCATTCGAGAATACGGGTCCAGATACATGTATCAAATGACATTATTAAGTAGGTCAAAGCAATCTATGCACAAACAGGTTGTTGTGACAGCAGACTGTTGCAGTGCACTTAGGTCCTATCTGAGGCTTTCTCAGCAGCAACTTAGGGTATCTCCATCCATCAGGATGTGTCAGGACGTAATCTATGGGAAACCGGCACATCCATAAACTATCAGTTCTGGATGTGCCCAAAATCTATAGCTGTTGATGTGGGTATCCTGATAAAGAACTTTTCTCAGTGCTCAAGACTAGGAACAAGCCATGCACAACACATACAACACATACAAAACATACAAAACAATGCTGGAGCAATGTACATGTATGTGTGTGTTGTTCCCTTCTACTTCCATCAGAGCCTTTGTTTCTCATATCTTTCAGTCTCACTGTTGTTCTCCATCGCGGATCTCTCTACCCCAGCCCAATCGCTCTCCACATCAGCCGAATCTCTATCCCCCCAGCCCAATCTCTCCACACAGGCCCAATTTCTCTCCAGTGTCCACACCAGCCCAATCACTCTCCACCCCAGCCCAATCTATCTCCACATCATCCTGATCTCTCTCCACACTGGCCCAATCTCTCTCCACACCAGCCCAATCTCTCCCCACCCCAGCCCAATCTCTCTCCTCATCTGCCCAATCTCTCTCCACACCAGCCCAATCTCTCTCCACCCTCGCCCAATCTCTCTCCACACCAGCCCAATCTCTCTTCACAATGTCCACACCAGTCAAATCTCTCCCCACCCCAGTCAAATCTCTCCCCACCCCAGCCCAATCTCTCTCCACACCAGCCCAATCTCTCTCCACACCAGCCCGATCTCTCTCCACAGTGTCCACCCCAGCCAAATCTCTCCCCACCCCAGCCCAATCTCTCTCAACATCTGCCCAATCTCTCTCCACCCCAGCCCAGTCTCTCTCTACACCAGCCCAATCTCTCTCCACACCAGCCCAATCTCTCTCTAACCTAGCTCAATCTCCCTCCTACCCAGCCCAATCTTTCTTCACAGTCCTCCCATCTCAGTTATGGTCGTCTTCTTCTTCCACTCTGGGGGCAACCATTCTCTTGTTAGCTTTTCTATTAATTCCACGTGTTGAGCCCATTTAAAAAAATAAATGCATATTATATTTACAGCGTATCTACGCATATAAATTACATCATTCACTGGGACTGTCTGAGATGACATCAAAACATTTGACAAATTAAAATATCACACACACACTGCTGTAAACTAAGCACAACAGCTTGCATTCAGACGCCAACTCAACTGCAACCCAACACCAGACAAATATTCACACGGCTTTTTTCCCCTGGTGACAGGCTTACATTTACAATTCGGATAGCTGACAAACTACAGTTTCAACAAAAAAGACTGAAGTGTTACCAAGAACCGCATGGATTTTTATTTAGGGAACAAACGAGATAGTGGATGTGTATTAACGAGTCAGCACATGGCTGCCAGCACACAAATATGGGAGAAGGAGAAGGGAAGTATGGTTCCCACATAAATTAATATGCCAAGTAGCCAGGGCAGTGTTTAGTGAGGGCCAACTCCACAGGCACTCAACCATTCACTTGGCTACGAAGCCACACCCATGTGTATTGAGAACACCAAAACATTCAGTGCTCACAAGAACGACAAATATGGATAATAAATACAACTGCATCAACAGAATATCTCAACAATAAGGCGAGTGTCACATGGAACTAGACATGAAAAGAACACGCTACACAATGACAACATTCACTATGACCAAAATCAAGCACATAATTATGACAACTGAATGCATCTGAAAAGAATACATTGACCAAAGTTCAGAACATCTGTATGTTATAAGTAGTGTGCCGTGGTACTTGGGATAAAAAGTACAGTACATGTATTCAAAGCCATTTATTTTGATTGCTTTGTTCTGTACTTTTGGTAACAGCCATAAAGAGTTTTGATCACTAAAGTAGACATACGGGGGGGGGGGTATACGAAAATAACATCAGCAGCCCTATTGGCATTATTGGGACAAGAGAATCATCTTACCATGAGGACAATTTGCTGCACACGCCTATGAATAAATCAAAATACATGCTGCTATAGCCACATTCTATCAACACAAGTGTAATACAAGAAATTCAGATGGCCCTCGTTCGGCTGAATGATTATGCTCAATCATCTGTTTCTGGCATCTGCTTCTCCGAGTTCACATGAAAGATTCCTCAGAAATGAAACCAGTTTGATCAATATACATGCCACTTTTTCATCACCCAAATCTGCATATATTAATCCTTTCACATGACAGATTCCTTGAAAAGGAAACCAATTTAATCGATCAGCATGCCACTTTTACATCACCAAAATCTGTGCTGTAATTCTAAAGATTACTTCCGCAAAATTATTATAAAATGTCACTACATATTTTTTCACAATTTAGTCTTAGTCGTCAGTATTTGTGTTTTGCCATGAAGTACTACTGATGCTTTCTTAGAGCTTTCTTACAATGAAAGAAACACCACACAATTCTTACTAAATGAAGCTATCAATATTTGCATGTACTCCTGAATGGCATACTTGACATAGCAATTTCCAACCATCGGCTGTCTTCTACAATAATCTAAAGCAGCTCGCTATATGTAGCACAAACATATGATATATATCACCTATTGTGATGGTTCAATGGACTGTACAGAGGTCTACATTGATGTGTTTACGGAGACGAATTTTCACCTGCAATATCTGGTTCATACCCGGTAGGCATTCTCACATCCATGAATGGGGTAATCTTAGTCCTACATATCTGCACCCTGCGATGGTGATCACTTTATATAACCCCAAAGGCTATCATAACTGGCACACACAGGACACCACACACATTATCACCACACACGCCAACGTTTACACGGCATACACATATCATCTTGTGAAAATTCTGCAAACATTCACAAATAAAAAACTCAGAAATGCGCCACCAAAAGTCGGACGCGAAGGACAAAGGGTTAAGGGAAATGTACCACAGGGGGCAGATGCTGTTTGAGTGGTGACCTACATGGCTGGCAGTGCCACATGGCATATGGTAACCGTGAGCATGACTCACACATGCATGCCCAGGTATCCCATGACTCACGCAGGTAAATGGGTGTTGCTCAGCAATGAACCGCTCATCAATATTTAGCAGTAACATAATAAATAGTACTGCATGCCAGTTACCTTGCGACCTATTCTGTCGAGAACGTACTGGTCAGGCTTCCAGGAATGATCGGGCATGTGACCGCCAGAAAACGACATGAAGCCATGACGAGCATACAGCTTTGTGGCTTGTCTCGTCTGTGTCTACGATCACTCACCCTGATTAGCCCAATTTCACTGCAGTAAGTCCCTTTAGTCAGAGATGATACAGGCTAAGAACTTTATAATTATTAATTCTGCAAGTCGTACATCGTGGCGCATTGCACATACAATCAGGCTAATGCTCAGTCTACAAATTCTGACGCTTGCAGATAAGTTCCTGATGAGCCTAATTTCAAATGTTCTCCCAAATGTTCTAGACCTGGCTGGTAGATTTGATACATATACATGTAAAGGTAATGATGGAATTTTGTGAAATAATAGGATTCAAGTGCAGGAGAGATGTTTAATGGGTGCAGACTAGGCCTATATTAACGAAAGAAATTAATCTGTAACCCAAGTAATATTGAATTTTAAAACACTAAAATGCAAGCCTTCCTGTCATTACTTAAATTCAACACATATTATGCAATACTTCAGCAGGCTTATTAAGTTTTTTGCACATCGAGTGATTGGAAAATATTTACCTAGATAAACCAAATTGATGAACCCTCCAAATTTTTTCTGCCATAATTATGAAAAACTAGACATAAAAATTCACAAGTCTTTCGAGAATATGGGAACTGAAGATTCTTGAAGGCAGATGTTATGTTTCCTGGGAAATATGAATTACTGCAGGGCCTGATGAGAATGATTAATTGCTGCAATAAAGACAGCTGTATACTACAACTAATCAGACAAGACACATGTGCATAGCAATGATTGCAGATGCAAGAATGCACACAAAGACATGCATGCACGCACACACAATGTCATGCACACAAGGTAACCTGCATACACACGTACACAATCATATACAAATTAATGATGCATACATGTTAAGAATATAATGATGCTAAACAAACCCTACCAAATGGATATACTAATGTATATATATATATACTAAACATGGAATACCTACTTAAAACCGGTTATAACACATAACAGACTACAACACTCATCAGCCTTTTAAGAACACAATCAACTACAGGGAACACTAGCCCTTTTGAGAATGATGACTCAAATCTATTATCAATAATAATTTTATCTACATGATCAGCATCTAATCACGCATCTATTTTTGACATCTATTTCTATAGATTGCGCTGCTCTGCCAAAGTCACTTTCCAGAGGTCACCTTCACGGCCATTTTTAGACAACAGTCACTGGCATTCTGTGTGCACGTCACAGAGTCACAGACAGGTAGACAGGCAAAAAAATGGATCTATAACCATTGCCCGGCCAGACAGAAACATGACTCACAATAACATGCATCACAATTAATTAACGCTCAATCAGATCTTCTTTCCAATCACTGCATAAAAAAATTATGATCCCGTTCCTATTTTTAGAGCTCTCCAGTGCGACATTTTTGCAACTTGCTAGCAATCCTAATTAGTCCTACTGGCAATGTGCCCACAGCCTAAGCCAGTTATAAAACATGCTTACTATATGGTGAGCGGAAAGCAGGCGGGACAAAAAGATGGGTTTGTATCATTCACTGATAATAAATTATGCAGGCCTCTAAGCCACATGGTTAACATCAACGCGTTTAATTAGGCAGAACTGCAGCAATACAAAGGTCTGACTCATTCCCCAGGTGAGGGGTCAAATGATTTATGAGGAACATCTGCGCTGTTATTGTTTCAATTTATGGCCACTGCACCTTAATTTGAAAGGCCAGGCAAAAAAACGAGTTGAATTTAAGAAAGCACCTGCCAACATGGCATGAAAATGATGAAGTATCAGCTTATAATATCATATGTAATGCACCTAACAGGTGTTTCTTGTTCTTGTGCACTGGTTCAGTTTCCCAATCTCTGTATTTTAATAAGCTGATCTTACATTCAATACAGCTGTTTATACAGTTTAAAATGAACTAGTCATCGTTGGTCACACCACTTGCAACTGAAAGACCCTGCATGATTTAGAGAAAGACAATGTCCAGACAATTTACCTCCAATTAAATACAACTTAACCAGATTCCTGCCTGTGTCTAATTCCAAAGACAATTCAACTGAGAACAGTTGATGTATAAACAAGAAAGGCCATGGAAAAAACAACATCCTAATAACAGCACTTGGAAATCTTGGATGTTTAATTAAAATGGAGGTATATATATATATATATACTGGAAAGAAAACATGATGGTGGCTTCAGTTAATTTGGTACTGTCTATACTAGTAAATACTTCCAGGTAGTACATTAATAAATATTTGAATTCCAACAGCTTTGGTAGCTATAAACTACTGTAGCCTGAGGCTCTGACCTTTTTAGAAAACACATGTACATGAGGCAAAAACATATGCTGGCAGTATTATTTCTGGTAAATATTGGACCTAAACAATGTGTCATATTTCCGTAAACACCCTGTGCCAGTGTGGGAGATCAGTTAACAGTTCATCAGCTAGAGCGGATAGTCACATGATATGCTGAGATTATGCTCACACACATCTGCAGAATCCGGCTCAAGGTGCTGCTGATGCCTTTTTCTTTTACTTTTATAGTTCTAGATTTCTAATTGATCTGGATTGCGGCCTACACCAAGGATTAGTGTGGTGTTAGTGTGTGCAAGGAATCTGCTGCTGATTGGTCAAATGTAGTGGTCACCTTCTTCATGTTCAGATGCATTAAAACCATTCAAAATATTACATATATTCTCAATATATATTAAACACAAAACTGTGTTTATTTCCAAACGGCACTGCACAGCAGAGGCTCTCTGTGATGATTAACATAAAATTGTAGAGTCTGTAGACCACTGCACTCGTGACATATTTCAATGACATCAGTAATGTAAAAGGCAGTGCCAGTGTGCATAATAAACCGTGACTTGTCTCACAGTGTGACAGAGTCGTTGCCAATCAAAGACAGTGACAGACCTACAAAATGCTGTTGTTCATCACGACATTGCCACTGCTGGGAACATGTCGCCTTTTACACAGTCAACAGAGCCGTTAATGAAATTTTATAAAAATGGGCCAAGCGGCCCTGAAGTCCTTTGGACTAATACGTTTATATGTGACCAAATGAGTGATAAGTCGAAAAAATTGTAACATTGTTTTCTTACATCCTTGTAAAGGTTTGGTAGGGTGCTTTGCACGGTTTCAAAAATTATATGACTGCTACAAAAATTGGCGAAGTTATGAAGCATTGAACATGGTAGGGGTCAAAAAGTGAAAATGAAGAAAACGGCTGTTGAAATTATATATGCAAATGGATTGCATGGAAATATTACATGCACAACATTCAAATGTGGCACACAGTATGTAATATGTATGTTATGTTGCAATGATACACTGGAAGTACAAATGTGCTGCTACAAAGACTTATCAAGTTATGCCAGATTATGTCTTTATGTGTAAAACTAAGAGGACAGATTAGGTAGACTCACTGTTTGACACAGTTTAAAACCTACAGGTAACTGTCCAGTTTAACAGGGGTCTAGTGGCTTAATGCTGTCTGTTGACACAAGCTTCTGCCAGTGACCAATTACAGATTAGTCACAGTTTCCATCAAACAATAGCAGGCAGAGAATCTTAGCTCCACAGCTGGGTGTAATAAACAACAAGTTATAAATATAGCTACTCTGAGGTAGACAATTAATTTTAGTTAGCAAATTTAGCATTTTAGGGGACCTTTGGTGCCCTTAGAATGAATCAATCAAATACAGATTTATTGTGTATAGTGGCACTACCACATGAAATGTCTAGGAAAAATTAAAGAAAAAGTTACTGAAAAGTTTTTGAAAAAAAAAAAAATGGGTCAGCTGGACGGTGATAGACCATTTGAAATTGAAGTCTTTGTAAAACTTTTGTCTCGACTTCACCGAAGGCGGTGTCCTACTGTCAGAACTTCGAAGGTGTTACTCACCTAACTTACAAATATATAGGGAGCTAATGGAGAGGCCCATCATAATTCATAGCACTACAAAATGAAGTATCTGAAAGTCACACTTCATATACTGAGTGACACATCTCGTACTGTCTCTCTGCACTGTCGCAATGTCCAATAGTTTCCTATCACAACCCTCGTGTACAATATACCAAAGCTATATATCCAACACCACAACATTATGTATTATCATTGGATTGGTAATTGAATAATCTTTCAGATGAATGCAACTTGTAGCAGCAGAAAATGAAGCATACAAAAGTTACACCGCAAACAATGACAATGACATGCATTATCAAAATGTGATTCATTCAAAAATTAGTGCTATATAATAGTAGTTTGTCAAAATGTAAACAAACTCAAAGACAGTTGCAGCTTACTGTCCACCAAGCAGTAGCAGAGCAGTTTTATAATAATAATAATCCACAAGTTAAGTGGCAGTGATCTTCCTTTTATCATTCATGTGATGTTTATTGTGAGCAGGGCGGACAAATGGTTATCATACGTAGACAGGTACAGAAAGAAACTGAAATTTTCTATAAAAAGAACACGTTTGCCTATCAATGGCATGTATTTCCTATTGTTGCTGTTTCTGCTGGGCAGAAACAGTTTCTGCCCGGCATAAATCAAACAACCCTGTAGGTAATTATTAATCACATGTTTTTTGGTGAATCATAGTTACAGATCATTAAGGGTTATGATGGAAGTAAAATGTTTACATGTTTACTGTTCACTGAAAAAAACAGCTCCACAGAACTAATTATAGTTATTGTTAAGATGTTTAACCTAGTTCCATTATCTGACATTGAGCCAACAGATTGGTGTATTGGGATAATTAAGCCTATGTAATTATTATATAAACAGCAGCAGACACTGGGACAGTGTGACTGCTGCCTGGCTAAATGGATGCAATGGTGCTTTGAAGTTAGTTCTTCTGCCAACTATCCTTTTCACACAAGCCTATAGGTTTAGTAGCTGCCAGCACACTACTGAGCTTAAACTACCATGCAGGTGTGAAAAACGTGCTGATGTATTTGAACTTGATCTACTAGTTAACTGTCCACCAAGCAGTAGCAGAGCAGTTTTATAATAATAATAATCCACAAGTTATGTGGTAGTGATCTTCCTTTTATCATTCATGCGATGTTTATTGTGAGCAGGGCGGACAAATGGTTATCATAAGTAGACAGGTACAGAAAGAAACTACAGAGGCAACTGTTCAGTCTAACAGGGGGGGTCAAGTGTGTCTACTCTGCCTGGGTGCTGTGATCAATTAAAGATTAGTCAAGGTCTCAATGGACTGGGCTGTAGAGATTAGTCACAGATGTTGATTTTGTGGAACAATACACAACATCTAATGTTGGGGGTGGTCTCAAGGGCCCTTCTCAAAACCACATCACTAGATAATGTAAACCTTTTGCACTTTGGGGGCCCCTTAGGTGCCCTTAGAATGATTCAATCAAATACAGATTTCTTGCATATAGTGGCAGCACTCTAAGATACATATATGCAAAATTAGAAAAAAGGTTGCTGAACAGTTTTTGAAAAAATAGGCCAAATGTTACATTTTTACCAGTTTTGGGGTCCTTGGAGGCCCTAGGGAGCCCTTAAAATGATTCAATCAGATACAGATTTCTCGTGCATAGTGGCAGTGCCCCAAGATATGTCTATGCAAAATTAGAGAACAAGTTGCTGAACGGTTTCTGAGATACGGCAGCTAACGGCGGACGGCGGACGCAGAGTGATGGCAATAGTCCCTTGGACCTTCGGCCAAAGGACTAAAAATGCAGAAGGCCGGTGTTGTAAACGTGCGCACCATGTTAGCAGAGTACACCACAATGGCCGGTTGGCAATACTCAGCTGGGAGAATTCAGTTATTTGTTCTGTTAGTGATCACTCTTCTGTCAGTGGTCGGCTAGCATTAGGGACAAACAACCGTTCTGCTCTAACAGTGACATAGCCACTTCTCTCACAGAGAATTAATCAATGGTAGGCGGTCCAAAAATGCATGCATGTGATAAATCCCCTCTAAAGCCAGCTAGCGTCCTTTGTGGTTTGACTGGCAAAATAGCAGGTAATCTGTTATTACTGGAAAATCTGTGGCCGCTTTCAACATTCAGATAAATGCCATTCTGATTCAGAAAAAATTCATAAGTTTGATATCTCTGCAGTGAATCACCATGAAAAACACACAAAAATACACGTCACCTACCCATCAAACATGTAGAGATACTTCAAACCCTATACCCACGTGTATCCTGTTACTAATACTGCTCACATCCATCAGCAGACAGAAATATACAGATAAAAACAGAGTCATGCATTATCTTTGTTCTTACAACCTTTCTATTTTCAGTATGCGTGTGTCGTGTGCCATCGTTAGTCATGTTTGGTAGTATGGATCTACATTTCCCTGATGTACACCAGAAACAACATGTCAAGGAGAATGTAATTCCTAGTTAACTATTCACCATTTGTGAAACAATAGACCTATACAGCTATATTAAATTAAACTGTTTCAATTCAATCAGTAACATGTTACACACATAAATATCACCGCTTAATCCCAAAATATTGGACAATGCAGATGCTCACCTTCCGTGGTGGAGATTTCTTTTCTGACATGTTTTCCACCATCGGCCTGGTTTCGTTTGACTTCTCATAACACTGATCCTAAATCTACAGCAGGCAAAATTTGATATGGTAATCCATGCACGTGGCTGTTGCATCTTAGGCGATCACCATGATCAGGGTGACATTGGCAGGTATCCGAGAGTGTCCTTAGTGTATCACTGGTCTGGGTAACTGCAACATCCAACGTCCAGTGCCAACACATCCATCTGCAAGAGTTCAGAATGTTCGGTTACACTCACACACGAGAATACTCTACAACTGAGCATTGTTATTTCCCTACACGCGTCCTCGGGAAGATTGGGACTGCAGTGCACATTGTCACTGAGTTCAGTTCATAATCATTCTGAGCCGGGTGACACTATGGTGACGTGTCATCCAAGTAAACTTTGCAAGACGTTATACGAATGCGAACGCAACACCTTGCGGTGAACATGATGCCGCAGTGATTGTAAATACACCACACACATCTGTCGAGCCTTCTGCATCACGTAACAGCCATGCACGCATGCATGTGACATGCACACACATTGCTGCACACAGTGTCATAGAGTGCCGCCAAGGACTACAAGTACACCACAGACAGACCATGCATCACATGACAGCACATTTTCAGATTGTCTTGTCAATGCGAAAATAATGGCATGCTTTCTTTCGGTCAGCATGGCATTAGAGAAATTATTACTTACATGCTTAGATACTAATAAATTCGACATCGAATCAGTTCTGACAAAATAGGATCCATATTGATAACATTAAGGCAGCACAGTTGATCTATACATGCTGGTAATCATCTCAAAAAGATCCTGCTAACACACAGTAGCCAGTATTTTACTTTACGAGTAAACCAGCAGTGCAGACTTCATAGTTGACCTACTTTATGCATTCGACAAAAGCAGCTTCCAGTTCTGGCCAAACACTGGCCACATTTGTTAGATTCAGATGAAACAATGCGGTAGAAAACACACCAAAATAACATGTTTCTATAAATATATATTTTAGGCCAGATATACCAGAACATAATATTCAGAGTTTTAACAATTTAGCATGCATTTTGAGATTCAACATGCCAACTGTAAGACTTTGTGGACATTTTATGCATGTGGACTTTTTTAATGTCACTCACATTTATTGTAGACACAGTTTAATTGAACTGTTTGTAAATCAATCAGTGCAACAATATAACTGTGGGCGATAGATAAATGTCTGGTTGGGAATTAAGAAGTACAATGTGTCACACTTGATACTTTAATGTTTAAAGCTAGTGGTCCGTCTGTGTCTATAGGGTGAGTGTTATCTACACCAGAATCATGGGTAACCGCAGTTACTGGGTGTGCCCTGTGTAGACTTATTAACCCCTTCCTTACAACAGGCCAGTCAATCAATAGTCCCACTTTTGCTGCATAAATTCCATTCCTTCCTGCAGACCCAAATGTAACCACGGCCTAAATGCAGCAACCAAATGTGTGAAGAAAAGCCAAGTCAACACAGTCAATGCCATGTTATGTAGTCCAGTCTTGTGAACTTGTGCCATGGCTGGCACTGGTAAATTACCACTAACAATGCACCACACAGAAGGCAAAAGTTAAAATGTCCTTCTGCACTGCACTACAATGCGGGAGTCATTAGCGCACGTGAAAGCAAAGTATTGGTGCGTGTCTGTACGTGCACCAGGGTATATTTACGCATCAGAATGAACCCTTGATGAATTTTATATTGTGGGATTGCCACGCTGGTCACACGGGACGCTGGGTTTTGGCACTCAGCATTCTTGGCTCAGCGCCAGTGTGCCACACCAACAGATTCTGTTACCTAGACTGCAGTTTCCCATCATATTGCAAAACAAATGCTGACCTCTACGTCGCTGAACCAAACATACTCAATTTTAACCCTTTCCACACCAGAAACAGTGTCGCACACATTCAGTGTGGACTGTGAAATTAGAACAATTAAGTGGCGATGGTGTGTAGGCCGACTCTTGTGAATGTTGTGGGGTTGAAGCTGATGAATGTAGACATGGCTCTGACATCTAAATCTTCTGGCACACTCTGTTAAATATGGCGAACAGCAACCAGACCGATATATCATTTAAATAGAACGCACTCTGTATGGAATGTGAATGCTGTTGGTAAGAACACTGATTGCTTCGAACCATATGCTGTACATACCCAATCTCCCCCAGTTGGAGACATCAACAAATTAGTAGCGTTCAACAATTTCTGAACAGTTGCCAATTTCTCTGTGCATATTTAATGTGACATGCATACTGTTTACATACAATAATAAAGGTGAAAACATGACAAGATGTAAAATACATCTACCCAACAAAAATTGCAATAACACATCTTCATAGTCATGCTGAATAAGTCTTAATTTATCGATAACAACATTTTCTACAATACAATGTATCTAAAATGATGGTACAAGGAAGGTATAGATAACCAAAATGAAATTCAACAATTTGATAATAATTCTGAGTGTATGAAAATTATGTTTTCTTACCATAATACATAATAATTATGTTTAAAAATCAGTCTCTGCCATCTGTTGATGTCACACATTTAACAGTCTGCAAACTGACAACCGTAGACCTACAAATGACTAACATCTTTCACTCCCATACCTGAATTGGGGCACTAAAAAAATTGTGTCTCAGGCGAGATGAGACACGTCATAGGTTTACCTGAGTGTCATTTCAGTTGATCCTCTGTGGCTAAGCCTTTGACAAACAGTGGCCCGAAGGTCAGGAGGCAACAGGTGCGCCATGCCAACAAGGTAATGGCTGGCTATCACAAAATAAACACGACACCACAGTTTAATCTCGCTCGTTTCACTAAAACTTGGACTCAGCACTGCAGAAATACAGTCTCACCAATGCGGTGTCGCCACAGCTTGTTTGTTACTTTGCTAGTTTGGTTTCTAATTTCAGCATACTTTTTAACCAGGGTCTGCATCTGTGCAAATTTGATCGGAAATGAAAGATATGTTAACTGTTTTAATCATAACATACCAACCAAAAGCAGTGAAATTGACAAGAATCTGTGGTTTGTCCAGACCTGTTTACAACATTACCCCCAGCACTGCATAATACAACATTACCCCAGCACTGCATAATCGGGCTCAATTTACGATCTGCACATTACCTTGCTTTTTACCTAATATGTGTGTAACTTGTAAGAAGTTTTACAGTTAGCTAGAAAAAAGAAAATCAGAATGATTTATTCAAAACATCTAAAGGTGAAACATCCACCCTCAACCCATTTGTCATTCCTGGTGTTAGCTACTAGGTAGGTATAAACAAGGTTGTCTTGTGACCACAAATTCAGTCAATCAACCAGTCAATCATTGAAGTTAATTGAAATCAGTTATTAGCTAATTGTACAGGTCAACTTCAATAGTGATCAAACAACACGCACAGGTTAACCATAATGTTTTACAAAGCAATCGTTAGTGCTGCCAAGAAAAACTAATTTGCACCAGTCTTAACAACAAACCACTTGTAAGCTACAATTTGATTAGTTAATAGGAAAGAAATGAGATTTTCTATCCAAATGTGGTAGTAAACATAACCTGGGGAAAGCGTATGGCACATATTACTTCAATCATTTCCATGATGATTAAATCTAAATAATCACCAGTAATACCTAACTACAAAAAATAAGTTTACCAGGTACACAAACTATACAGATGCTGCCATTAGATGAGCCGAATGATGAGCTACATCTGGACTGAATGAGAGAAAGACGCTGATCATAAAGACCTCCCACACATGTTTCACCATGTGTATTTACAACAATAGAAATTCCACACAAAGACAATAGTGCTGCAGTTGACATTTGTGTGCATCATGGTAAACAAGGCATGACTTGTGGCCAGGGGTGAGGTCAATTGCATTATAAATACCAATTGTTGCAATTCCATACCAATTACAGCTCACCTAATAAAATCACGTACCAATTCCAATTATCAATTTCATGTTGAATTTTGATATCACACACATATGACCAGAACAACCATAAACATATATATCCAAAGCCAAAAACAATTTTTTAGAGTAGCTTTATTTAACAGATATATATATATATAATTTCAAAATGTTTCTTTCCATTCAAACTTTGAGTACAATGTAAAACATTTTTTGTTTTACTCAAAAAATTATGTGATGAATGTGGAAAAGCACGTGAAAAGTAATTAAATATTTTCACTAATCACACTGTATTTTTAAGTTAAAATCCAATTATGAAATTGGCATTACAAGTCATTGACCCGAAGGCCGCTTGTGACTGGCTGACACTTCCACTAGACTCCAGTGCACAATTCGGCAGTCCTACTCTAACAAACCACAGGTAGCCTCCATCCCTGGTGTGCTGCCAAGCACACACACTTTGCCTGCACTTGGAAAAACTACCAACACACTTTTACTTCAAGACTGTCACCTGGGCCAGTGAAGTGTAGAAGGACGAGAGATAATGGGGGACGTCGAGATATAAGAGTTATGTTTACTAAGGATATATTTCCCTTGTAGACAGGTAACTGGGGGCGCACACACTGCCAGTAGTATCCTAAATCAAACTCCATCTTAGCCACGGAAGGATACACTCCGACATCGTTTCTTATCAACGCTGCTGCTTCCCAGTTGTTTATAGGCACACTTAACCCAAACTGCCTACTAATTCTCAGCTGACCTATATAACGAACGCTGTTCTAATAAATTTAACTTATACGACGCAATGATATCACAGGATTACAATAAAAGCTTCACTGGTGGCCACAGCAACTTTATCATTCATGACAGACCAGATAACAAGCACATTTCTAACAGGACTGTGAAAATGTGAACTGTGAAAAACAGAAAATGCATGCGACATGTCACTCCACTCTCCCAACATTGTGGGGAGAGGAAATAAATGCAATAAGCTTATTGACTTGAAGGTTTATGGCAACAGCCAAAGGAGAAATGTCCGCTATCAATCAAACTCACACTGTACCACCCAGAACAGG
Organism: Paraescarpia echinospica; assembly: GCA_020002185.1. Taxonomy (NCBI): domain Eukaryota; kingdom Metazoa; phylum Annelida; class Polychaeta; order Sabellida; family Siboglinidae; genus Paraescarpia; species Paraescarpia echinospica. Next base: position 28,435,617 of record CM034537.1, on the reverse strand, counting down.
ACCAGAGAGCAGCTATCTCTCTCTTTGCTTGTTAATCAACACCCAGCTTTCATGTTAGATAATCTAAGTATGATAAGTTGGTTGGATTGCTAGAAACTTCCCTAACCAAATAGCAATGGCACATTGTCATTTGCTGGTAACATTGTGGCCATCTTCTTGTTAGATTTGAAGTAATCCAATATAGCGACTTTCTCATTAGGACGACCGTTACCCAACTACACCTATATTGGGTTGCCAGTGTCAACGGCCTCAATATCTCAAAAGGTTCAAGGTGACCCTATTTCACACCAGGGCTCTGTCCTTTTTGTGTGCCTATTTCATACACAGCCATACTTGGAAACCATGTAGAACATCACTGAACAAGTCACAGTCCACAAACCGTCGAAGCCACTATTTCTTCTAATTACTTCATAAAAATTGAGTTAGCCTTTCTTGAGAGGTTTATAATTCAAGGTGAGGATTGACTGTTGTTTGCTTCAGCCAATGAAGCAGGAGAATTATTTATTTCATGAGGAGTTGACGTGGGCTTTAGGACCTCCTTAAATATTACTGAAAAAAGGATTCTATTTGGTGTACCCTGCTTCAGAGCGTGTGTCACATCAGAGGTTGGCTGGGTCTAGTCACACAAGGATGTCCCTACTGGGGTCAGTGTCAAGTCATCCAAGTTCACAACACACTAATAAACAATCTGCCCCAGTCTCAAACAGTACAGCTACATTAAAAATGCCATGCCCTAAAATCTTACACCAATTTCTATTGGTTTGTGTAACAGTAAACACCAATTAGTGATAAGTAGCTGTGTGTTTCTTTACATAAATTGCACACACAAGCAATCATGTGCATCCATACATACTGTTTTGTGTATTAAATATTCTCTAGCTTCATCTACAGTATTTTGCTACAAAAATCTACTATCCTCTCTCCTTCCGTATCAATCTATTACTTGAACCTCCTAAATACAAACTTGTCATCAGTGTCAAATGATAACATTTACTTAACAGTGACAACAAATGTACATTTCATGATTCTAAACTAGACATGCGTGCAAATACACAATTTACTCCAGTCTTATCTAAACGTAAAAAAAGAAAATGTGAGCATTTATAAATATCTATACACAAGGCTGTGTGTGTGTATGAATGGCAACAATAATTATGGAAATGTTTGGGCTAGAGACCATTGGAATGCAACTATAAGCTGTGCAGGGAAGTGTGTGAAGGTGCTCCGAGGTTTCACAGGTACAAGTGCAGGACAAAGGCAGTCATGTTTCCCCACACATGTTTCACAGGATCAACTGATTCCCTGCCTATAAAAGCACCACCAGCTGCAAGTCTGCTATTTACTGGTCTTTTATGCCTCCAGCCAGTCTTGTACCAGCTGAACCAACTAGCCACATTAACCCTTGTGCTTCCAAATTCCAGTATCTGACAGATACCAGACAAGTCCAAGACAAGAGCCAAACTGCACTATGCCCAGTGCATGCGCACATAGCCATAGACAGGGCATCTTGTACTTTCACTCTTGATTAGCAATGATGGTTATTTATTATTCAATCGCGTTAATTAAAATATCACGTCCTACGATGTTTGGCATAGATATGTCATGTGATTTTAGTTGGCCTTAGTTCTGATGCACAGACAGTATATTAAGTTCTTCAGGCAAAGCTGGAAAATCCAGCATAAATTATTGTAATACATGTCTGCCATATTAATTACCATAATACCATGTATCAATTAATATGTCATACATAACATATAATCATAATAACACATAACAGAATAACACTCTGTATGCACACGCCTGTATTCCAGACAGAAAAATGGGAATGCAGTAGCCTGCATTATAATGTATGTGCGAATCACTCAAATATTACATACTTTGGTGCATTAATAACAATTTCAATATCACGGCTTCTTAATCTTCCATTGCGCTGCATATGAAACATTATCCCCACCGCGCTTGGACAGAGAGAGAGAGAGACAGGATACACAAAAGTATGCATCATATATCCAATAAAAAGACACAGAAGACAAACTGCAACTGAATCGATTGCATTCAGACAGACACGCACTCCGCCCATGCAGCGCTCCATCAACCATACATTGCACAATAATGGCATTTAAAAATCGCCTCTGAATGTGTCAGCACTTGGCACTAGAGATCTGCAGTGCGCTAAAAGGCTAGACGCACAAGTGGGGGCTTGAGAGGGGAACATCCACACTGAATATTGACTAGAAATCTTCACGACCTGTCGACGACCACGTAGGCAGAGAGCGGAATGCCTATAAATGCAAGACATGTCTACCAGTGCATAAAGAACGTTGTGACAAGGAATTATTCTGTATATTATTACACAGATGTATATATGTCAAAAAGTGGCATGTTTTTAAAAGTTTACACACGTGTCAAGTCATAATGATATGTCGAACTTTGAAAGCGCTATTTTTCTAAACCATATCGTTTACATATGTAAGGCGATTTTATGTTATCAGCACACATCATTCACATGGCAAGCTTTTGTCCTATTGAGTTTTATCCTGTGACCTTTAGTTTTGTGTCTCGTCATCAAGGACATAAGAGCAATGCTCAATTTAATATTATGTTATCAACAAGCACTACACTCCAAAAACAAGCTTTGATTGTTAAGTTATATAATACTATAATATGCCTTCTCTTGGTTACATTGCTCTTGTCTTAGCCAATACGCCAGAAAGTGTTGTGTAAGTCAATCGTTGCATTTCTTAATCATGTACACAAAACACAAGTACTGAACATCTTGTTGCCAAGAAATACAAAATCTGTTGGACTCTTGATAAGCTAAAAGCTTCCTTGTCCACATGCTGTCTGGGGTTCATGCACTGGGTGGTACATTTAAATAAAATGCCCATTTATAAAAAGCCAAGCATCCCAGTGTTCCAAGCACAAACAGGTGGTTGCTTTGTCATGAGGGGCACAGTCATCGATGCAGTATACAGTCAGATTATCGATCAAGGGAACAGGGGCACAAATCATGGAACCAACAGACATTTTCAACATTGCTCCCATCTTTTAGAAGAGACACTAAATGCAGCTGGTCCCTTCTATTTGGCGCCTATGCCATTGCCACAGGAAGTATTTAAAAGACCCCCACTGTTTTCAACTCTTGGGTGATGGTCTCCATCTCTAACCCATTGATCCTTGGTCCCAAAGGCAGGAGTTGTTTCCCAGTTGGGCGTGTGAGAGGCATTTAGGTCTGAGAGGCAGTGTATAGAACAGCAATGTCATCGCTGTGTCTGACAGTGGTCAATAGCAGTATATAAATTGTCAAAAGAGCACAACAGGACAAGAGCAGCCAACTCCTCAATGCGGTTGCCATGGAAACGACAAAGTATTAACTTAGTGCACGAATCAATCCGTGTGCCCGGTCTGCCTGTGCAATCCATCAGGTGTTGTTGCCTAAGAGCCAAGTTCCTGATCAGAGTAGAGCCTTTAGGTATTCCAAGAAAGATCTGAAGTGAATCAGCATTTTGGTAATGGAGAGTTAGTTGCCCACACACAGACAGACACACACAGACACGTGGACATCCTGGATGACATGTTTTTTAAGAGGTTCTCCATCCCCAAAGTGTGATGATGTCCTCATGGAAATACCTGTTCTTGTCAACAGCCGTTTGATGGAAGATTTAATCTGCCATAATTATTAGATTACTATGTGTCCACATGTACACTGGTTAACCCTGTTAGTGTTAGCCAGCTGGGTGATTTAGGACTACTCATAAACAAAGTGATAAACTGCAGTACACCTGGCACATGAAACAGAATTTTACGAATGTCATAATAAGTTATGCCGACAGGGAAATGTGCTTTGTTGGTCTTAAATAAATAACATATTTTAACTCCCATTGTGGTAAATATTCCTAATTATTTAAAACACAGAGAACGAAAATTTACAAACTCTAGTTGAAATGTGCTGTTAGTTTACATCTGGTCTAATAAAGTTGTTAACCATAATAAATCAGTTATGCAGCTGGATAATTGATATAATGAGTTCCCAACGGAAGACTACATACATCATGTGGATATAATTACGGGAAGCTCCAGATATGTACGATAATACACATCAATAACGTATAAATATACATATTATCGATATAACGTCACAGGATTTATATTACACGCACATGCACTGGTAGCCAAAAAATTGTGTTACTGTGAACATGAATTAAGACATTTCGTAGGAGACATTTTACTGAAATGAAATGAAACAGGGTCAAGACAAAAGCAGCCTGTATGTGACAACTGGCATGGATCAGCTGGGGGAGTACGTGATAGCTGGAACCTCTGGCATGCCACAGGCAAGGTCAAAGAAAACCCTGTCACGAGATCGATCATATTCAACAAGCCCATTATCAGGCCCCAGCGGTCCTATTTACACTCTTTGAATATGTCAAAACCAAGGACAAACAATAGGGATAATGTGAAAAGTGAATTTATTGTTACTGCAAGATATCTGGTTAGCTAAGCCTAAGCCCTGGCTTATGGAGGGATGTGTGTCCAGAGACGTGATGCGGCTGTCCCTGGCTTTCGACTGCCTGCAATAAGTGAATGCACTGTAACAAACTGGCATCTGCAGTCAGAAGAATCATTACCACCAGCAACATCTAATCAATACGGTTGCCTGGCAACGATGAATTCAGAGGGCTTTGTGTCATTGAATAAGGGGATATCAGAGAGAGACAAGCCAGGTGTAATCACTGTCAGGATCTGAATGTCATGAAGAGCACTGTGTTGTGAATATGTACACTATACACCCACAATGTTCACACTGTCTCGGTGCTGGGTATTCTTCATTATCACAAATGTGTGTGACACTAAGGAGAAATGTACGACATGTTATATAACCCTGAAATAATATTTGAGAAAAAAATGTGAACATAGGTCTACATAAATTGGCTGCCCTATTTCATCAACATAATACAAGAGATTATACAGATGTTGGTGGGAAAATGTCTCTACATCCATAAACTCAACTCTAGATATATTTTATATATATATCAAGCAATGAGAAATGTACTTTTTATATGACAGTAATATGTTCTGGATCCACATCAATTAATTACGTAAACAAATATAATGATCCAATCAAGACTAAAATTACATCTTCGGTAATCACTTCCAACTTTGGGTAATATCAACATTTATTAGAAATAGAACTTTCCGGTTCCAGCTGTTTATAAATTATAATGTTGGCATGTTGATTCCATAAAAATATGAGTTCTCTGCAAATATTCAAACCAGATTAACAAAATATTACATGATTATCACAAGCAATACATTTTGCATGATTTATATTATAAACCAAGCAACCAAATGGAACCAACATTGACCAATGTATTACTAATCAGCACTACTAATTTGTACTTATTGTAGCAACATACGGAAAAACAAGTATAATTAAACCAAACGTGCCATTTATAAGAATTAAATATCTTCAATGATAAAAGAAATACATTTTTTCCCAAAATGTGGCATTTAGTGTTAAATTTAACCAAACATAAGTCCTGCTGACTAATTTTTAATACAGTCCCTGACCCAGCATGGCAATCAATAATAGCCTATTGAAAGTGCACCTAATGAGCTTCCCTTCCACCTGGCCCAGCCATTCCCTGCAAACACTGCCACCCAAATAAGCAATTACTATTAACCCTCTGCCTACCATGGCCCACACAAAAACGCACAGGACACGTTTCAAAGTTACAGAGCACTGGATTCACAAAGACGGGCATTAGTCTGCCTTTAGGATAAATGGGGAATAGAAAAATGCATCTAGTTGATTGTTCAGTGCCATTACTTTCAGAACACATCCTTACATGCTAGATTTTTAAAGAAAGAAGATATTCATCAATCATGATAAATTGTCACAACAATTTGGAATGCTTGACTTGCAGTCAGACATAGTGTTTGACAAATTGCACTTCAGTTTTCTGTCTCCAGACACAGAACTTGGGTAATGGAATGTTCACTGAGAAAGATTTCATTTGTAAGATTGGAACGTATGTTGGCAAATATTAGTCAATAAGTTTCACTGAAACAATACTCTTATTTACTTACACTGCTCATTGACAAAATAACTAGCTCTGATAAAGTTTTGAGTGCTGTTTGGGCTAGTACTTCAAATTGCACTGACCCAATGTGACAATAATAACAAATTAATTTAATTGCATTTTTTCACTGAATATATCCTGACAGATATTAGTTTATTATATTAAAACTTCATATCTGCCACCGTTTTGTTCCTCTTAATTTATCACTGACTACATAACTTATAAGAGTGATTAAAACACCCAAACTGTCTATTAGCTAGTTCCATGGCCTCTGCTGTGTGGTGCAAGTGTACCCAATCGTTTATTATTGAAATGGCAGCACCCGCAAATGTTGAGTATTGATTTTGCTTGGTAATGCTGTACATAAACAACAAATATGAATGCAAGGAATTAGATTGTGGGGCTAGATAGTCTTCTTTTCACCCATACTTTAATGTCAATACTATTCAGTTGGTTCCCAGGCCTCGCTATGCACCATTAGCACTAGAAAATATAATAAGCAATTATCCAAATGACATTACTAGGTTCATATTTACTGTTGAAACTGTGGAATGGAGTGTTTTTGTAGATATGTTAAGGGTCAGTTAAAGAGAGTTTAGAAAGAACAATATAAGGACTCATGTTCTGCACCAGTGATATTAAGGCCTGAACAATATTCCTCCATATAGCAGTATTTACAAAGCAGTTGGGCAATGGCTTAGTTATTGCTAAAGATCACACCCACATGCTACTGTTTCCGATAAGATCCTGCCTACTAAAAAAATGCTACCTGAAGAATACGGCTTCAGACAAGGGCAGCTTATATAAGTAGGATGCAAATCAGTTATTTCTGATAACATAGGTCATGTAAAATCTTCAAGAAACCTGCACTGAAGCTGCTATCTTGAGTAGCCTAGTTTAGCCAACAAACCGAACAACACGCCAGCCAGCAGTCTCGTTGATTCATAGCTGTTGACATGGTTATTTATGTTAACTCTTTCACGTTCATGCCCTCTGGCTGGCCATCTAGTCTGCTACTCCAGGTCATACTGTGAGAGCCCTTTGTACATAGCATTCACTTGAATTTGAATTGTTCTCCAACAAATTGCAATACTGAAATGTTATGTCCACTGATGAAGGACATTTATTTCACCTATTTGAACCAGTGCTTTGGACATATATTGTGGATCAAAATATGTATGTCTAAGCAGGAGTTACCACAATTTGGGGTAACTCCTGTGTAGTTAACTAAGTGCGGTTGTTAATAAGTTAGATTGTCTAACTGGAATTGCATTCTTTAAAAGTGCTAATCAGTTATAAATCATAAGCTAGTTTGAGTAACTTCTACACGACCTAGCTACTGCCCTTTTAGGTGACCCCAAACCAATCAAACAGGAAATGGCTCTCATTTAACTACCATTACTAAACAAATATAGTGTACTGAATGATGCTGAACTGTCAGCAAAATTATCAAAATCTCCAGAAAAAGAAAAACTGCCAGTTATACAAACCATTAGTTTAGATCTGCTACTTTTCGAAAGCATCTTCTACAGGAGAAACCATTTCTAAAGGCAGGGAAATGTAAGCATAATAACAATATCATGTACAAAATGATCACTGTTATTGAGACCAGACAATGTAGTTACTTACTGTATGTCAGTTGGAGATGAATCGTACATACTTACTTCCATTAATATTTCGATATCAACTACAGTGTACTGGTATAATAGGTCAGTTAGTTACCACAAACAGTGTGTTCCTGACACAAAACAAAGCAAACCGCATTCAAAGGAATACAAAGTGTTTTTTTCAAACCAAATCAAAGGCAATATATATTTAAAAAAATTAATAAACTATATCAGCATTAATTACCTGTTTTGTAGTTGGTACCTTTTATAGAATATCTGCTATTTTTTCTCTAAAACCAGGTAAATATAAGCATAATAATGACAATTTAGCCAATCTGTTTAAATTGTAAGATGAAGATACCAGATAATGTTATCAATTTATTTTGCTGCAGTTGCATATAACTATATAAGTTATGCATTGTGCTCAATTCTTCCATTTTACCAACCAACTTCAATATTTTGAAGATCACTGTTGGTATTTCCAGGAGTACACATCAGAATAGATAGATAAACAAGAGAAGATAGTTTGCTGCTGAAGAGATGGGTTTGCAGGAGAGGCAGATGAAAGGGTTGGGGGGGGGGGCAGATGAAAGTATTAGGGGTGGACATGGGGGGCCGTGCTGGTTTTGCTTATTGGGAACAGAAATGGGCAGCAGCCCTAGCCTTGATGCAGCCAAGACCAATAATTGTGTAGTTTCAATGAGACATCATTTCCATAAATGTTTATAAATGGTAAACATGCAGAATAAATAAAATGCAAAATGTTTTTTCAATGTAAAAATTATGCACTTATCTTTTAAAATACATTGAGTCATACAATACCAATATCATTACGGCAATTGAAGTGAAGCACTGTTAGTACATCACTACATGACCACTCTAGTTAGAGTGGCAAGCTATTTTGATCCAGCAGCTGGTGATACTTTTTACATATCTCATTTGAACTACATACCTTAATACATACTATAAACATACTCAACAGTTATCCAGACCTGAGTAATAATAGTCTCAAACGCTGAAGCTTTTCAATTTTTACCGTGGAGATTGATATAGGTATTATAGGGAATTAACCAAGCCCAGGTCAAGGTATATTACTACATGTATTAGTAAATAGCATCAGCCACCACGACATACAGGCATCCCAGGCAATCACCCCAGATCAAAAGACAAGTCACAATTGACACAAGACACTGTGCACATTTGATTTTGTTGAAATATTTGTTTACGAAAACCGGTTACTTATGATCATGCAGAATTATTTGGAATATTGTGCAACAATGTGTATGCCACTACTGCACTAGTCTACGGTGACTAGTAGTAGCACTACATTGATTAATACATTCACACTCTAAAAATTGGGGTATATATATATATGTGTGTGCATAATTTCATTACACGACTGTAATAAACCTATGTACTGGCTTCAACATTGAGTGCACTCCCCATTTCGTTGCAATCAAGCCAGTATTGGTATCTGCAACGTATCAATCAAGATCAAGAACAATAAAGCCTTTAACTTTTAAGGTTCATCCAGCGACTTTTGACTTGAAAATGAACAAGTGTTGTTCCCCAACCTCACGTGCAAGTTCATTTGTAGCCCGGCACTTAAAAAATCATAATGTACGGACTGCGGAAACATTAACTAATGCAATAATTGTTCGGAAATGCTAAAAATTTATGATTATGCAAGTATACTATTATGAAAATGATAACATACCTGGAATATAATACTCTTCCGTGAGAGAATTTGACTTTACGCGGGCGTGAAACTAATTTCTATTTGTTAAACATTATCACGTGATATTTTCTCAAAGCTCTTTGTTACCTTCGTCATTATTGGCACAAATATATCACGTTGAAATCACGTTTTCGTTTTTGGAAAGCAAATAAAGTCTTTATTCAAAAGGAATATTGCATTAAATGTTAGCATTATGTTTATATTAGAAACCTCTAAATTATAAACAGTTTTGCTAAAATAGCAATTTACCAGGAGCCACTGCAACAAGCAAAATGGTAGCGCCCGTAAAAGGCCAAACAAACAGCAACCTTGCGTAATAACATTTACCATGTTTGTTTACAATATGCACAATATATAACGAGTGGATGAAGATGGATAAATTATTATTGTCAAATCGAAGGTATATGTCTTTCCTTCAAAGACGGGGATATCTTCCAGCTTTTGTATCGCAAGTTTCACGGGAATTACAACACAAGGCTTCCATCGGGGGAAGCGGATTTAACAGATGTATACAGACATTTCGACCACGTTCGCACACAGTTCGGAAACCCGTTTTACGTTCTACTACAAGTTGTGAAAGTTGCGCAAGACGACAACTATCCACACTATCGGGAAATTATGTGGTAAGGAATGTGTACAGTACAGACAGTTGCACTAAGTCTAACTTCGAAGTCACCGACACCTGTCAGTGTCTGAGGCTGAGCCTGAGCTGTCATTGGTCTTGGGAGTCTGGACTTGGTCTTGGACATTCAGAGTTAGACGTCAGTCACAGATGCACTGAAGCCAAAGCCAGCGAGGCAGTGATATAATCATTGTCTACTTAATTAAATAGGTTGAGTTGGCCCCATGGAAGGTTATTTATGACACCAGTATTACTATTGGGCTGTATAATATCTATGCATATTTCTATGCAGCATGCCTGTTACGTAATCATTAATGTAGCCATATATGATAAAGGCTGTTCATGAGATAGTCAAAAGTCCAGATAAAGATTTTCACATTTCCTCAATGAATAATTTCATTTTGCCTAGAAATTTGTATTTATAAATGTAGCTGGATGTGACCAATGTGTATAATTGTTAAAGGTCTAAGCCGTCCAAATGTTGCTACTTGTACACATGGCAGTTATATTGAATATCTGCTGCTTGTAAATTGTAATTATGCATATATATGTGTTAACCCTGGCTATGGAATTTAACTTTATTAAATTAAACATTATTTTTCACTAGGGTTCATATTTTCAAAAGACTCAGACATTAAATTTGTGGTTCAACTAGTTTATTGCTTCAAGTTTAAAATATGTTACATAAAGTTTGTTACTTAATACTAGGTTGTGTAACTATTTTGGGGGGGAATTTGGTGTACACACATAAATAATATGTACATGTTTATGTTGTTCAATTTAAATGCTGTTTCATCTCAACATAAAAAAAATAAAGCAAATGCATGTTGTTTATTTTGACATGTCATGCTGAGTATGCAACATATGCAGTGTTCTGCCTAGGTCGAATTTGCAGGCTGTTATGCCCTGCCTTCAGTGATGCCATGGTACCCAGAAAATGCAAAAAGAACGCCCTGCCATTTTTACATGATGCCCTGCTATATTTGCATCATAACCCTACTTGTGGCTACAGACAGTTACACGATGACTATTAATTTGAGAGTGTCTGCAAGTGCCCCGATCTTGAAACACATCCCTATCCCGATTGCGCCACGTGCGCGGTTCAATTTTTCAACAATCCAACAGAGCGCGTCCCGCGGTTGGGAATGGGATACAAAGTCGAAATCGGGGTGCTTGCAAACATCATGCCATGCGCTTAATTTGATTGTTCAGGCACCCATATCTCGACATCTATCCCGATCGCCAAAGAATTAAATTCTTAATCGTGTGGGCTAACAAATATTAAAATATGTTGATTTGAGGAAGTGCCAACCTTCAAAAGTGGACAGATCAGAGTGACAGACTTTTGCACAGCGCCTCGACTATGCATATCGTCAAGCAGTCCTTATTTTGTTTGTATCTTCAAAAGTTACAGTCCGATCGTCAGGAGACTTCTACCGTTAAATTCGCCGTTAAATTCTTTCTCGTGATGTGTGCAAAATTATTAAAATACGTTTTGATCTGAGGAGGCGCCAACCTTCGCAAGTCAATAGACCCTGTTCGTGAGGGACTTTCGTGCAACGCCTCAACTATACATATATCGCCAAGTAGTCCTTATTTTGTTCATATCATCAAAACTCCAAGTCTGATCACCTGGAGACTTCTACAGTTAGATCTGTCATTTAATTCTTAATCATGAAACGTGCAAAAATTATTAAAATACATTTTGATCTGAGGAGCCGCCAAACTTTGCAAGTCGATAGACCAGAGCATGTTCGCAACAGACTGTTGCAAAGTGCCAGCAGGACCGTAGCCGGCATGTGTGATTAAAAAAATGTTTTATTCATACAATCTTTATGTGTTAATGTACCGATATATAATGATACCTAACAATGTTTAGTATAACATAGCTGAACAATAGTACTGAATATTTGCGTAATGTGTGCTTTTAAACAACGGACTCCTCCTCAATATGCAGTAGCTACCTGTAATAATTATTATTCAGAGGAGTACCATTAAACAGTGGCTTCAAACTAGTGATAGTTACTTTTTTTCTGATTGTTGACTGATTGTTAATATTGAGATTGTGTGTGGGTGTTTTTTTTCTGTAAATAAAACAAAATTAGCTATGCATTATTTTAATGTATGACACCACACCTTTTCAGTTACATGTCTTATTATTTGCAGTGCAATGTATCGACATTTCTGTTCAGCCTAGCCCAACAATATTTTGCATACCTTTTGCTTATATAATAGTCTCTGGGAATATTAAATATGACATGCCAATTTAACTAAATTAAACATGTTGTATTGTCTATAATTTTATACTATAATGTTCCATTTGTCCACATTTATATTTATCTAAATGTCATTTTTCAAAATTACTATGTTGCTTGTGCATTTTAAATTTTCAAAATCTTCTTGATATTAGGCAGATTGACACAGATTAAAAAGTTATGTATATCTGAATAGCATGCTTTGTTCTACAATGCCCAAGCCTATATTATAGTACATAAATGTATATATATATATATACACTGTGTACATAATATACTATATGTAAGTAGTATGATATTAAACTACAAGCTGTACACTGCTACTACATCTCATGTATTTAATTGATCGCAAGTGCCCTTTTAACCACTGCTCACCGCGCTCTGTGTGCCCTTTTACTAAAATGACACCCTGCCCTTTTGAAAACCTGGGCAGAACACTGATATACATGCCAAAACATTACAATGCATTTGAATAAAAGTCTAAATGTGCAAACCAACAAACCTCATACGCCATGTAGTCAGCCATTTACTACAGTGTAACCACTCACCTAACTGGTAGAGTACACTCTTAATATTGATTCACTTACATTGAACACTATTTGTATCAATTGAGTGAACTGACTATGAAATTAACAGTGAACAATGATTATTATTATTTAACTGAAGACTTGCATTACTGTACATGAAGGGGCAACCATTAATGTTATTATAACATTATTAATATTGGACATCTAGGCCATGACCTTTTTATGCTTAGAAACAGTCACTTAAAGTTCTGTATTTGTGGTGTCATATTTTGTGACATACTAAATTATAACATTTGTTCTGTTGTTAGACATATGGCAGAGCGAGACTTCTGGAGAAGGAAGCACGGGCCTTTACAACAATACTTCAGAGATCTCAGCTGACAAGGACAGAAGATGTGGCGAGGTTATGTGGTATTGGTGCGTGTCAACAATCTCATCTCTGTTTCTTCTCAGCCATTTCAGTATAGTGTAAATTACTAACAAAACACTACTTCTCTAGATATTACACAACCAGGTATTGCAATTTATAGTAATGAGTGTTTCAGAACCCACAAGGGTGCTTGGAATCATTGTCATCCATGGGCTTATGAATTACCAGATTTGACCTATGAAACGTACTAATGTGCTTGATAAAATGTTGAGACTCGAGGGAACCGTCACAAACTTGGTTTGATGAGTGAATGGCTTCACAGCAGTCCTATGCCAGATGCTACATTGCAAGAAAGTCTGAGTTGGAGAAGACAATTTTACCCAACTATTAGAATGCAATTTCCGCCAATATTAAAATGTTGCCACATCAGACGCATCGCCTATTTGATATAAATTGTTTTTCTCCAAATGAAATCAAAGTAAAATCCAGACGTTGATATTTACAATGCTTCATATTTTATGTTTTATAGCTTTGCGAGTGTTTGTTCATTACAAACAGGAAAGTGTATCATGCAAAAAACAAACAAATAACTGTAAGTGGTATTAAGTACATCTCAGTGGAGGATTGTGAAGGGTGAAGTCTATATTACATGTTCTATGACACCTCGGGTGATGTACAATGTATATCCTGTTTGATTTTCAAATTATGTAATTAGCTAAGTAAGAAGATAGAAGAAATGCTGCAAAATCTCTTTTCTGTGTGTAACGATGGAAATGTCCGGTCAGTGGGAAAGTTTTAACATCATATAAATATATTTCTGACAGACAAGACACATCAGACCTGTCGTTGTAGACAACATTCTAAATAGTATGGTACACACTTTAAGAACTTGTCAGATACTTCCAGACAGTGTTCATAAACTTATGGAGGTTGACAAACAGTTATAAAAATGTTCCATCATATTTTATGCCTCTAGTGAGCTTGCATAAATTATTTATGTACCTGTTGCAATAGATTAATTACTTTAAAAAATTTCAGCCGGTCAAATACGTTGAAAAGTATTTAAATACAAATACTCCTGAGGGTTCAAATACAATCACAAATACTTTGTAATGCAAAAGTATTTAAATACAAATACATTGGGAAGTATTTCAAATACTTTTCCAAATACTTTTTACAAGAGAACCTGTACCAAAAACAATAACAAATGTTACATTACGAGATAATTATGTTATGTATCTACATAATTCCATGGTGTATAACTATTACATGAGATATTCCTTATAGACTGACAATATATGGTATACTGTAAAATTGCAACAATATAGGCAAGTAATGGTCTGGCTTGGGAAGCCCCTACCTTCCCCACAGAGTGCAGATATGTCTTATCAGTTCACAAGAGCATTGACACAATAGCAGGCCTTAGTAGCCAGCAGGGTTACTTAGCAGGGGCAATAAAACCATGATCAAAAGACAGGCATGCCAGTGCCAAGTCCTGTTGTTGCTAATTGCATCTTGGCCACAGGTGACAACTAACAAATTGATCCTGACTTCACTGGTATGCTCTCATAATGACCTCAGTGACTTCCACATTTATAATGGCTTTCTTTCTGACTGGAAAATGTGGTCAATTGTTAAATGAATCACTAAAATGTTTGACTCTCAAGAAGTTAAACAAGATATGTGAATACAAAATGTAACTTATCATTTACTAATAACCATGCCCAAATAAAAGTATTTGAAATAGTATTTTAAAGTATTAAAACAATTCAAATACTTTATGGAAGTATTTAAATACAAATACTTTCATTTAATTAGTGTCAAATACAATTACAAATACTTTTAACAATTTATTTAAATACTTTCAAATACAAATGTATTTGACCCCATGTCTGTAATACAAATGAAAGTGTACCTGTATATCCGTAATGTTATTACCATTGGACTTCTCACCAGAGATGTTGCTGTTAGTGTCACAGCTGTATATTGTTGTGTTTCAGACAGCTTTAGATTGTTCAGTACGTCGAGGGTGCTGGCTCAGTACAGAGGAGATGGGGACCGAGATGACAAGGAGCAGAATGAGAACGAGGAACCACCCGAGGGTGAGTGGAGGCCATCTTGTGTAGTCTGAGCCTCTCAAAACACACCACATCCATAATCATCGTGTCTGTTGACAACTCCAGTTCTCTCAGTCTGCATCCTGCTAAGGACCACATTTGGTCCCTGTGGAGGTGCATTTTTTAATAAATTACCATATAATTAAATACCTATTTTATAGTTTTATTCAATCATATGATTACAAAACAAATATGTTTCTTATTATTGATATACATATATTGTATCTGTACATTTATTTGGTATTATGATTGCAAACAAATAAATAATTATTACACTAAATATTAAAGAAATTAATATGAACCCGGGCCTAAATCCTGTGCTGTGGTGTCGAACTTTGGGCAAGTTCGTTCACCCTACATGGCTCCAGTTCATCCAGCTGTATGTTTGAGTACCTGGCTATAGACAACAGTGATGGATATTTGTAGTCTTTGCGCATTAATTGCAGTGTGTTTGAATGCTTCCCAACGAAGTCGAGATGGTCTTCGATTGAACAGGTCTGCCAGAGGGTAAAGTGTAAAGCGCTTTGAGCAGTCCTAAGAACGGGATACTGCACGACATGAGAATTTACCGTTACTTTTTATTTTAATATGTAACGTGACTTACAGAGGAGCGGATGCCGTTCCTGGCGCGACTGATGCTCATGATATGGCTGGGGTTCCTCCTTTATGTCGTGGTTCGCCTCCAGGCAGGCGAGGAGTCCGGACTTTACAAGTTTGTGTCCTGGAATGAGTTCGTCCATGAGATGCTGGCAAAGGGGGAGGTACGTAACATGATGTTCTCCAACACAGTGTTCTGTCGTATGTGTGCGTGTGCATGTTTGATTTGAGTGTATTTGTGTGAGTCAGGATGTGCGTGCGTGCGTGTGTATGACGTTTTGGAAGAACATTTTTTTTTATTTAAATTCCCTGTTATTGATGGGTTCGCATCAGTTTTAGGAGTTCACATTGTATGTTAGACAGATGTAAATTGATTGTTTGTAATTTTTCGCATATTTTCTGCAATTGTTCCGAAGTCACATGGCTCACCAATCAGTTACGGATGTTTTACCTAACTTGCATTACTGTCAAAAACTGTTCAAATTTACGTCTTAACAAATCCCATTGATGAATACTCCAGGAAGCCGTCTTCTGTGTCTTTCTGGAGGATGAACATTTGCAAATGGTAGCTAAGGCAGTGAGACAAAAAGAAATCAGTTTCATTGGACATATTTACTAACACATCGATTTGCCATGGTCTTAGAACTTTTATAAATAAAAGAAACGTTCTGTCTTATTTTGTTTTATGTTGTTGTCTTCCTATCATCATAACTCATAACATATTATTTGTGTGAAGTTCTGCTAAATTGTTATGCAATTATTTTTTTTTTTATGGAAAGTTAAATGTGTTGATGCCCTACATTGAAAAGTGACGTATTTCAGTTGGTTTCATATGCCGTATTCGTTCTATTAAGCGTACAGAACTCTTAGCAAATATTTAAGACATGGAAATATGTCAAATGTTGTGTTCCAATCAGCGTACAGGGGTGTGCACCCATTTTCTGTGGTTCCTAGGTACAGCCATCTCAGCAGATATGAACAGCAAGCAATTTATGCATTTCACTTATGAGCAACATGATTCCAGAACACTGTAGAAATCTGATAATTTCTGTTCGATGTCGTTTCATAACCAAGCTTTGAATCTTGTGTGATATTGGTAGAAATTAAAACATTATGATGGATTCAACAGTCAAGTTTGGCATTCAGATCACTGTCACGGCGTCGGATGCTGCTAAAAAGTGGATGTACGCTAAGTAGAGCATGTACGCTTAATAGAATGAATATATATATGAAATATGGTATATGGTGATATATGGAATAGTGGTAGTCTAGTAAAAGGAACTGGTGATGTCATATCATGTATTTGACAGGTGGAGGAGATAGTAGTACGACCGGAATCAGAAATTACCTTTATTAAGCTGTACGATGGAGCCATCATTAAAGGGCAACAGGTAAGTGATCTTGGTTTCCACTGATTTCAGTCTTCTTGCTATTATAAATTACTATTTTACTAATTTAAATATTATTATAATTTATAGACATTAAAATTTACCTTTTTAGAATCAATGTTTCAGGGGATCTGTAAAATGTATGTAATGATTAAAGACTGTGCACTTTGCATTTTTAACAGATATTGTGTTTCCAGGAGCACACTGTACACATTTATGTTTGCTGTTCTGGTGGAATCCGTCTGCATTAAAATTGTTTATAGATTATAGAAATGATGTGAAATGATGGTGGTGTGATCAGACGTAATATGAGACTTGTCGCTCAGATTACCCCAAAGACCTTATAAAGACACGATGTTAATATAAATTTCTGAAGCATCGATAAGATTTCACTAAACTAGCCATATCTCAATAACTTTGTCAACTGCATGTGTTTATTTTAATATGATGGATGTTAGGTGGTGATTTCAAAAAATTATAGCACAGTGGATTCTGTAATAGTCGTCGTAGATCTATATTCTGTAACTTGCCTGATATATGTATGTTGTTTGTGATGTAGAGTGCTTTTAATTATTTTTAGGTTGGGCCTGAGGTCTATTCCATGAAGATCGTTGATCCTTACAGGTTTGAGGATAAACTGCGTAAAGTTGAACATGAACTTGGCATCAAGTCTGAACAGGGAATACCTGTTTCGTATCAAAGGGAAAGGTAGGAATTCCTCTAACATCTTCTAGCTAACAATTTTGCTACATGATGAAATCTGCATCATTAATATATCAGTAAAGCTCGCACTAAAGTCATTGCCTGTCTTTACATGTGCATGAGAGCATTATTGGACACAGCTAAGAGAGTGTGTGTGGTTTAATTAAACTATGCTTGGTAAACAATATTTGTGATGAATAAAACTATATCGAACACTTCCATGAAAAAGGTAGACAAATAAAAATTCACTTGGCAAACTTATCAATATGACACACAACACATAACATAGTTTATGGCGATGGCGTTTTCTTAAAAAACAATTTTCATTTTTAGTCCTTTGGCCGAAGGTCCAAGGGACTATTGCCATCACTCTGCGTCTGCCGTCCACCATTAGCTGCCGTATCTCAGAAACTGTTCAGCAACTTTTTCTCTAATTTTGCATAGACGTATCATAGGCACTGCCACTATGCACAAGAAATCTGTATTTGATTGAATCATTTTAAGGGCTTCCTAGGGCCTCTAAGGACCGCAAAACTGGTAAAAATGTAACATTTTGCCTATTTTTTCAAAAACTGTTCAGCAACTTTTTTTCTAATTTTGTATAGATGTATCTTAGGGTGCTGCCAATATATACAAGAAATCTGTATTTGATTGAATCATTCTAAGGGCACCTAAGGGGCCCCCAAAGTGCAAAAGTGTACATTATCTAGTGATGTGGTTTTGAGAAGGGCCCTTGAGACCACCCCCAACAGTAGATTTTGTTTAATGTGCCACAAAGTCAACACCATAACTAAACTCTGCAGCCTAGTGCTACTGTTCCATTGAGACCTTGACTAATCTTTAATTAGTCACAGCACCCAGGCAGAGTAGACACACTTGACCCCTGTTAGACTGAACAGTTGCCTAACACTTTTTATCTTCAAAACTATTGATTTTCTATAATTGCAAGTTGTGTTTATTTTGATGTTCATTTAATTATTATAAAATGGTGTGACTGTGGTGTCTATTGGTTAAAGATGTATTGTCTGTAGAAACCTGTAGGTGACAAACATAGAAAATTTATATTCTGGACAACTATAGAGTGAAATATCCTACACTTTATTGATATCAAATGCATTCTACTGTTCTGTTTACGCTTGCCATGCCTTGTGTAGACATGGTACTGTGTAAATCAGTTGCAACAATATAGACTAATAAATACAGATTCACAATATAGTTGACACCTGAAACAACCAAATGTCAACCATTAGAAGAGTTGACATAGTTCCGCTATACACAAGCAAGACATCTGTATTTCATTGAATCATTCTAGTGTCATCAGCATATAGTAGAACATACATTTTCTACATCATCATCCCTAAGGTTGTTGTAAATTTCACCAGCTGCCATGTCAAGTCTGTTATAATTGTGACTAACAGTGTTCAAAATGATTCAGGTAAATAGCAAATAACAAAGGACACAAGTTTTCTCCATGCCATACCTATGCATCACATGAGAAGAAGGCTGACACAGCCTGGCCCTGATTTATACATGATTTAGCATTTTTGTATATGTTGTATACAACTTTCAACACAATACCATTAATATCGCATGAAATTATCTTAGACCACAGGGAGAGCCGGTCTACTAAATCAAATGCTTTCTTATAATCGATGAAGGCACAATAAAGCCTTTTGCATGGAGACAAATACAATTCAACCAATACCCCTATTTGAACACTGCCTGTTCTTCACCTATTACATTCGCTTTGTTTAGGTATGTGACCAGTCTGGTGTTCTGAACAATCACTAAGGATTAATGAACACTTGTGCAGAATGTCACCCACCTGGCAGGTTTAATTGATCTATTCAGCAATGAGGACACTGCTTAGGCCTCACTCTGGACACTGTCACTCACAGTGTTGTGTATTGTCATGGTTGGTGCATTGAGCTAATCTACTTGACCATGAATCAGTGGTGGCTCTGGTTGTGTATTACACCCAGCTGTGGAGCTAAGATTCTCTGCCTGCTATTGTTTGATGGAAACTGTGACTAATCTGTAATTGGTCAATGGCAGTAGCTTGTGTCAACAGACAGCATTAAGCCACTAGACCCCTGTTAAACTGGACAGTTGCCTGTAGGTTTTAAACTGTGTCAAACAGTGAGTCTACCTTTTGCTCTCAAATAATCTGTCCTCTTAGTTTTACACATGAAGACATAATCTGGCATAACTTGATAAGTCTTTGTAGCAGCACATTTGTACTTCCAGTGTATCATTGGAACATAACATACATATTACATACTGTGTGCCACATTTGAATGTTGTGCATGTAATATTTCCATGCAATCCATTTGCATATATAATGTAAAACTTCAACAGCCGTTTTCTTCATTTTCACTTTTTGAACTCTACCATGTTCAATGCTCTATAACTTTGCCAATTTGTGTAGCAGTCATACAACCATGTAAAGCACCCTACCAAACCTTTACAAGGATGTAAGTAAAACAATGTTACAATTTTTCCAACTTATCACTCATTTGGTCAGCCGGGGTCACATATAGACATATTAGTCCAAAGGACTTTTTTTATAATCATAGACACTTCACTCTAGACAACTTTTTAACAATGTGCATTCACAAAACCTATAAAATAAGTTTTAGAGATTTATAATACACCAGAGTTTGTTCATTTTTTGTTCAAGTGGAATTTTATATTATATACAGCAGATGTTCTCACTAATATCGTTCAATTTGCTTTCAGTTCTTGGGGCCACATCGTTTTCATAGCCGTTGTGGCGGTGGCCATTTACCTAATCTTCAAGAACTTGGTGAAGATCCAGCTACCAAATCCAACTGACATGTTTGTGAGTAGCTTATCAGAAAATCAGTACAATGCAATCAATACATCGGTGCACGTCCTTGTCAGTGAATCAGTATAATTTTGTTATTGAACATCTAGCACAGTTTCAATGAGAGATTTGTTTTAGTTTCAGTAAACGCTGTGTTCATGATTTTATTCAGGCAGTGGTGGATCGGGTGAAAAATCTTACATTTTTATATAAATATTTTATATCTTTCCTGACAAATACCATAACTGGGAAATTACAGTTGTAAATGTCAGTGTACTATTTAGCTAAAGCAACGTAGTCTTGTTTGTTACCCATAATCATCATTCTCACCCATGGGTGCTAATAATATTAACCCTGGTACATCGCTAACATGAATATATGGATGTTAGCGGAATCAGTTGTACTTTGTTCCACTTGCTGTCTTCGCTGGTCTTGATTGTGGGAACCAGGCAACGTCAAAGAGCAATTCCAGGAAATTATGGTTACCCACGACTGTCTCCACAGCTCTGCAATGTAGTTGATGTTTATTGTTTGAGTGTTTCCGATTTGAACATTTCGTGGGCGTCTATTCATTGTAGCTGATGTTTACTGTTTCAAGGTTTCCTGTTTGAACATTTCATGGGCATCTATTCAAACTGTTGAAACTTATTAAGTGCAGTTTGGAGAGCAGCGTACCTTCAACATATCTATTCCATAATTGGGAAGGTTATATCTAATCGTCGACAATGTCATATTGTATGTGTGCTTCCGTCTGTACACTTTCATAGTTTTAGCTTGGGTTTGTTTTGTACATTTTTGTTTAACGAAATGTTAGCCTATTTATACGTCTAATTTTATTGCTTACTTTTTAGTGGCTGTATTAATCATTACATAAGTCTTAGCCTTTCACTGTCAACACCCTTGAACATAGTTGTACTCTGGATATGAGTGTAAAAATAAAGTGCATTAACATGATATTATTGTGATATGTGTGACCGAGTGGACTATGATGGACTAATAACACACTGTTTTGTACACAGGCCAGTGAGAGGAAAGCCAAATTCCAGAGGGTTGATCTCACATCAAAGGGTAAAGGGGTCAGTTTCAAGGACGTGGCTGGCATGCACGAAGCCAAGATGGAAGTGCTCGAGTTCATTGATTTCCTCAAATACCCAGACAGATACACAGTGAGTTTAGTATTGCGTGTGCCATTCAAACTCTAAGTTACATGTATGTGTATACCGAGTACTTACATACAAACAAAACAAACAATAGTTTCAGCAATCTAGCAAGTGTATAGGTGTATGATTAATGTACATATAACGTGAAAAGTAGTTGTATCTAGCAAAGGAGAACCACAGAATAGAAAATGGCAATTGTCATGTTATCCTATGGATACAGTACTTTCCACATAGTGCATTTGATTTCACACTGAACAATACCTTTGACTCAAACAATAGAAAATCCACAACTTAGTTGAACTAGTGATATACAGTGGACTCTCTCCTCAAGGAATCCTGATGTAAGGAATATCAATTTATATATATATATATATATAGTTTAACCTATTAGACCCCACGCCACCGAAAGTGCCCAGATGATTTCTCCCCAGAGCGCCCGGTGGAGATAAAACCTCTAGCAGTGGCCCCATCATGTGGATAATTAAGAGAGTAACACTGGCTGATTCCTTGATATCTAAGAAGGCATGGCAAGTGTAAATACGCAGTAGAATGCATTTGAAGTAAATAAAATGTATGATATTCCACTCCATAGTTGTCCAGAATATTAGTTTTGTATGTTTGTTACATATAAATGAAAACATATATTTAACCAATAGACACCACATCAACATAAACACAACTTGCAATTATAGAAAATCAATAGTTTTGAAGATACAGCTTAAAACGTGCAGGCACCCAGAAATGTTGAGATCTGTGGCAGCAGCCTGGGGAACAGGGACACATGCCAATTAAATTGGTTAATTTTAGTTAAGTCTAGTAAATGCTCAAAGTTTATTTTATATTATTTATTTACAGATATACATATGATTTTTTTAATATATAAAATAATTATTGTATTACAGCGATTATGTTTAACAGTGTTGTACGGAGACATGATCCCATACAAATAAAATGTATTATTATAAAAGGAACAACTTTAAAAGCTCCATTCTGTCCTGTATTATGTTATGTTGCCATGGATACAAGGAACACCAGATACAGTTTGACCCGATGTGTTCCTTGTGAGAATACATTGTATGACTCATGATTAATAAATAATCATATACATATTTTATAATTCTATTCAGTCATGACTGCAAAAGACATAAATAATTATAAATATTTTTGAATTATACATAATGTTTTAAGGCATTACTTGATATACAGGCACTTTTGATATGTCATGTACAGTGAAATCTCCCTATTACGGTCACCCTTTGGACTGGGCGAAAGTGACCTGAACAGCGAGGTGACCTTATTAGCGGGATTAATTTCCTACACTTTACTGTTATGGAAACAATTTGGGACTGTCCTAAGGTGACCTTAATTGCGAGGTGGCTGTATTATTGAGGTGACCATAACACAAGGTTTGTCTGTATTACCGTAAACACAACATTCTTGTCATGTCATATGACTTGCGATCTACCTTACGGTTGGTGAGAATGTAGTGTAGTGTGTACCAGGGAGTAGATGTCTTTCAAGTGATGTGTGTTTCCCACAGAAACTGGGAGGGAAGGTTCCCCATGGAGCCCTTCTCCTCGGCCCACCAGGGTGTGGAAAGACCTTGCTGGCCAAGGCCGTGGCCACTGAGGCCAAGGTGCCCTTCCTGGCAATGGCCGGCTCAGAGTTTGTCGAGATGCTCGGTGGTACGTACATTTATTCCACAGTCAGTGGTGTATTTAATAAAGTCATGTCACTGAGGAGGCATTGTGGTTTCCACTGACACAACCTGGGTCTTCTAAACTGTTTTTTAGCCATCTTTGTTGAAATCATTTGTATTGCAATAACACATCTGAAAGATCTGCCGCTTGTAAAATGTGGAAACTTATCAGAAACTGTGATGGAAGTTAAATTTCTTGAAGCTTTGAATGCTGCTACTAGCCATTTATTATCAATGTGTTTCTATGGAATGGAATTATTACAAACTAACCAGTCTGCATGATTGCACAATAGCTACCATTTCGATAACAAAAGTTTGATCCAGAATTGTAGGTTTTTTGTTGGTTGCCTATCTTTATCTTTACCTATCTGAGTTTTGGGTGCCTAGAAAGACATCCATAAAATAGTATTATTATTTATAATAAAATTTATATAATGCTATATATCTTGGACAGGTCTGTCCATAGGTTACGTACACACATAGTAAAACATACAACTGTACATGAAAGCATAAGAAAAGAGAAAAGTTTAGGAAATATCAAAGACAGTCTATATATATTATATATATATATGGATACAGCGTGAGTGTTGGTTGTTTGCTGCAGGTCTGGGAGCTGCGCGAGTGAGAGACCTGTTTAAGGAGGCTCGGCGTATCGCACCCTGCATCATCTACATTGACGAGATAGATGCCATTGGCCGGCGGCGGGGAGGAAGGTACATATGAGGCTTTATGAAGCAACAAAAATATAGTGCATCGGACAAGTTTCATTTGGCCCTATGCTTTATAATGATAATAATAGAGCTTTATAGTTCAATCAGCTGAATATAAAAACAGAGAAACAAACAACCTTCCTTTAAAGTGATGAATTAAACTAATATATATTAGTAATGACATTGAAACTGAACTAATGTAAATCTCTAAGTAAACAAAAATATTACATTGTGTGTGTTTGTAACGGGGCAATGAGGAGACATTGTGTGTCTTTGTAGTGGGGGCAGTGAGGAGACATTGTATGTGTTTGTAGTGGAGGCATGGAGGGCAGTAAGGAGACATTGTGTGTGTTTGTAGCAGGGGAATGGAGGGCAGTGAGAAGAAATTGTGTGTGTTTGTAGTGGGGGCAATGAGGATACATTGTGTGTGTTTGTAGCGGGGGCATGGAGGGCAGTGAGGAGACATTGTGAGTGTTTGTAGCGGGGGCATGGAGGGCAGTGAGGAGATGTGTGTGTTTGTAGTGGGGGCAGTGAGGAGACATTGTGTGTGTTTGTAGTGGAGGTATGGAGGGCAGTGAAGATACATTGTGTGTGTTCGTAGTGGAGGTATGGAGGGCAGTGAGGATACATTGTGTGTGTTTGTAGTGGGGGCAGTGAGGATACATTGTGTGTGTTTGTAGTGGAGGTATGGCAGGCAGTGAGGAGGAACACACCCTCAACCAGCTGCTGGTGGAGATGGATGGGATGAGTACAAAGGAGGGAGTCATCATGCTCGGTTCAACCAACAGACCCGATGTACTCGACAAGGTATGCGCCAAGTGCAGTCTGAACACATGCGTGCCACATGTTTACACATCCATGCACACCATCTTTTTACACATCCATGCACACCATCTTTTTACACATCCATGCACACCATCTTTTTACACATGCACCCTGCTGCCACATTTCCACATGTTTACACATGCATGATGTGTGTCACTGGCACATGTTTGTTACTGGCACATGTTTACACAAACAGGCCATTAATAATCACAAGATAAACTTCACACATACACTCATGTACACATCTATATAACTTAAGAGAAAAATACACTGTTAAAAAAATTAGACGACAATAAACAAAATAATATAACTATATGAAATTGATATTGTACATGGTTACCTCTCAAAAAATTACGATATAAAAATATGTTTTTGAAGAGTACCCATTATGTAATTAAATTGTTTATTGTTGTGGAAAATATTTGGAAGTTTGAATGTAACAGCAGATTTTCCTTTTGCAATTCAGATACATTCTTTTGTAACAAAACATCTATTATTAATGTTATGCACATGTTGTATTTTTGTTGGGAGGAAAGTGCCTAATAAGCAAAGTGCTTTGACTTGCTCCCTTTCTATTTGAACTTCTGAAATTTATAATGTTCAATACATATACTTTGTTCAACTGGAAATAAAGGGTTGAATCACCTGCTGACTGCTGTGGTTGTGTCTGAAGGCATTGCTGCGGCCTGGACGTTTCGATCGCCACATTGAGATTGACCTGCCGAACCTGGCAGAGAGGAAGGAGATATTTGAGGTGTTCCTACAGAGACTGCGCCTACTGAAGGCTGTGAGCGCATACTCAGAGCACCTCGCTGGGCTCTCTCCTGGCATGAGTGGTGGGTTCACAGCACATACACAGCACCCAGATTCCTATTAAAAACAGACCTAGTGTTTTTTATATAGGACCCAGTAGTTTCAGTTGTACAGTGTATACTGTGTACACTGCCTGCTCGGCGTCTCTCGCCGCCCAACCATGAAGCAACTCCAGCCGCTGGGAGCAAGATCCAATGGGTTAGAGATAGATACCACCACTCTGTGGGTCCACAACAGGTTACACATTTACCCTCTGTGTGGGATCTTTTACTTCCTCTGGTATAGACACCAGATAGAAGAAACCAATGGCGTGTAGTGTCTCTCCTGAAAGACACAGACAACTTAGGGTAAATGAAATTGCCCAAGTTTCAACACAGTAGTGGTACCAAACCACCAATCAGGCATCACCAGGATTTGAACCCCGATCAACTGTCCGCCACTCTGTCCACTCGACCAGCACACCCCACGTAGCACAGAGCACCCACATTCCTATATTTCAGTATTTTAAGGGAGGGTTGTATTAGTCCATGTGTCATTTCATGAACCTAGAAATGTTCTATCCTATGAACTTTTTTGTTGATTTGTACTCATATGGAGGTCCTAGAACAAATTCATAGGATAGAACATTTCTAGGTTGGCTATTAAATACATATGAATGTCAAATGAACTATACAGTTCCATTATCCAGATTCAACCAATATAGTCCCATTATCCAGAATCAACCAATATAGTTGCGTTATCCAGAATCAACCAATATAATTCTGTTAACCAGAATCAACCAATATAGTTGCGTTATCCAGAATCAACCAATATAGATCCGTTATTCAGAATCAACCAATATAGTTCTGTCATCCAGAATCAACCAATATAATTCCGTTAACCAGAATCAACCAATATAGTTGCGTTATCCAGAATCAACCAATTTAATTCCGTTAACCAGAATCAACCAATATAGTTTCATTATCCAGAACCCACCAGGGGTGGTAATTATTAGCAGGAAGTTCTCTGAATCAGTTTGTTCACATCTTGCGGTCAGGCCTGTGGAAACCAACCGACTTGAAAGGTACCTGTAGGTTTGGAGGTGTGCCTCCACAATAAGGACCTGTCACAGCTGTTTCCAATTTGAATGTCATGTCTACAATTTGAACTTTTCATGGGCACAACATTCAAATTGCGAGTGCTGTTTTGGGGCTTATTAAACACTATTTTGCAGGCATTATACCTTCAACATATTGTTTCAATTATTAAGAACATTATATTGCAAAAACGAAGACCAGACAGCCTCAGTTTAATTACAATTTCTATATTTTCCTAATATTTTCTTGTGAATTATCACTACAACATTATTTTTGCAGTAGAAATCTACAGTACGTGTCGGTGAATCTTGTGACATTGCGTTGGTCGTCTGCAGTTGCAATCTTGTTTTAATTCAAATCGGCAGTGAGCGGACTGTTGATCAAGGGGACAGTGGCTCGAATCGATCTACCAGCTGCCATTTTGAAATGTGGACTTTTACTTTCACCCCATTTTGCCTGAATTTAAAAAACATTAAAGCCATTGGTCCCTTCTATCTGGTGTGTGCCAGAGGACGTAAAAATCCCATATAAGGAAATAAAAACACTGCCGAATTCACAGAGCCAATGATCACAATCTAGAAAACCCATATGGGTGCTGCTTTAGCTGCTGCCATACACTTGCTGTGATAAGTGTCACGGGTGCCTTCTAAGCAGATACAGTGCTATATAAGGCCACACTTATTATTATTAATAACAATGCAGCTGATTATCCTTTTAATATTGATATATTTTACATTAGCAAACTGTCTAAGTGTATAGTTTCCCTCAGGTGCTGACATTGCTAACATCTGCAATGAAGCGGCTCTCCACGCAGCAAGGGAGGTGAAGCACGCAGTCGAGATGGGAGACTTTGACTATGCTGTCGAGAGAGTGATTGCAGGTAAGTGTTCCTCGTGCAAAAACAAATACACAAACCTTATGTAAATGAGATGTGTTGCTCCTATGATATCATGTTTCATGTACGGTAGATTTACGGCTTCAACCTTAGACAAATTAATCAACTGGTTGTGCAACATTACTTGATCGTATCCAATCCCGTCAACATTATCTGATTTGATGTCTAACAAGTGTATACAGTACGTTTGGAGAGAAGTGGAATTAGATGCCTGAAATAAGAATGCAGATCACGAACATACTAGAGATACCATGTCATTCATGTTTCCTGTTTACAATACGGACTGTAGGATGGAATATGGGCATATGCTGTTTTAATATGGATTTGTGTCGAAAGAAAACATTGTGATAAAATAAACACCAGTTCTTTTCAGGCATAGTTATTACCGTTTGAATTACATTACAAATGTCTACATTATGATCACGTGACACAATAATAACATTGACATTATAATACAAAAACTGGTATGTGCCACCTCTCCGAAATCTATTCTACCTGCCTAAGTCTGCATCCGGTGACTCTAGAAGTGGAGGATCAAAAAGAATATGCCTGTATATACATGTGGATGTGTTTGAAGTGTGACTGATGTTTACAGGTGCAGCCAAGCGGAGTTGCGTCCTCACACAACAGGAGAAGAAAGTGGTTGCCTTCCACGAGGCGGGCCACGCCGTCACTGGCTGGCTGCTTGAACACACTGACAGTCTGCTCAAGGCAAGTCTATACACCCACTCATCTCCTCACTCTAGATGTCAGTTAGACAGTATAAACTGTCTTATTCACTCTTAGATTGTATGAGTTTCCATTGACATCATCTGAAACAAATATGTTAGTTCATTGTGGAGAAAATGAAGATTTGCACTATACTACATTTGCGGTAATTAGGTAACACAATACTAATGCATTTATTTAAGAAAATCAATCAATATGTTCGTATAATATATATTGATAAAACAGTAGATTTAATAATTATACAATGCTGTTTTATAATGTTTTTGTATTTTATTCAATCTCACCATTGCAAATAAATAAATAATTATTATATTAGTATATTAAAAAATTATACAAACCTATATTATACTATATATTACACATTATTTGTTAATATTAATTTTTTGCATGGAACTGGTACATTGCGAATGATTTTTACCTGCACACTGAATGGATGGCAACAATTTTGTGTTTGACTTCACGGGCCAATGTTGAGCCTCTCTCGCTGTAGGTGTCTATTGTCCCCAGAACCAGTGCTGCTCTGGGGTTTGCACAGTACGCCACCACAGACAAGAAACTCTACTCCGAGGTGGAGGTAACTATCATTTCAAAATGAATAATACTAAATAAATTACTTCTTCAGCGCCAATATCACATATCCTCAGAGAATCCAAGCTCAATAGCACAGCAAAACCGAAGGATTAAGCATTCTCGTACTTGTGTGTAATGCGAAATTCCATCAAGTCCAGACAAAAAATCAGCTTCACATTTCTATACCATACTTGTCCATACTTTTTTGATCTAAAGTTGGTGCAAATGCTATAATCATTTAAATGTATATATATATATGTATACTTATATATATATATATAAACTTCTACCATGCCATGTTGTTATTTAACAAAACAAGATTTTAAAAAGATTACCATCCAGAGCAAAATCCTAAAATGCAAGTGGACTGGGAATCCATTGTGTTATAAAGAGCCCAACTTTCTGGTATCAAACATTGTTACCCACAAACATCGATGGAGGAAGGAGAAATTACAATGTAGCGGTGTGTGTTGCAGCTGTTGGACCGAATGTGTATGGCTCTGGGGGGACGTGTGGCGGAGAGTATCATCTTTAATCGCATCACGTCTGGTAAGTTCAGTCGTATCATTTTAATATATTTTCGTGCAAGTAAGCTTTCCAGTCTAGAAGGAAACTTCATAGAAATTGTTTTAAAATTAATTTGCTTTGCCTCGCTACCTTACATATCATGTAACCGCATAATTGTACAGCAATATCTAAACACTCATCTAGTTCACACAGTTTCAGTAAAATATCCAAAAATTCCAAATACTAAATTTCTTGCAAATATGTTCTATTTTTTTCTGGAAAAATTTGATTACGGTGATGTATTGATTCAACTAAATTTTTAGCAGAAAAGATGGCTCCTCGATAGCGACTACCACTGTCTTAGAGTCTCCTGACCCTATTTTTTTTATTTATCATACATTATACCATGTTTTACCATAAGGTTGTATACTATTTTTGATATGTATGTATCATTTCAAATGTCTGGTCAAATAAAACAAATTCTTCTTCTACCAATTTGTCAAAAATGAACGTTTTGTAGGTGCTCATGACGACCTCCAGAAGGTCACAAAGAATGCGTACGCCCAAGTGCGCCAACTCGGTATGAACAGTCGTATCGGCCCTGTGTCATACGATGTGGGCTCAGGAGACCAGAGCGAATTCCAAATTAAGCCATATAGCAAGAACATGGCTCAACTCATTGACGAGGTCAGAGACTCTTATGATGTCATCTTGTGTAATGTCACATTTCGCTGTTGCTCAGTCAAAACAATGGACGTCTGTTCTGATCTGTTGGATACGCATCAATTTGACTTGTCAGTTCACAGCAGTGACTTTTGTTGCTTTGAATGCCTTGACCGGGATGTCCATTATTGTCTAATGCACGACTAATTGTATATCTGTTTTCACAAACAAGTAAAATGCTAATGCACCTTACTATCATCTCTCGATCGCTTGAATGGGATGCCCAGTCATTTGTGATCATTAAGGGTAGCCACTACTCGAAAACGCCCGTATAACCAATATGTCATACTCTGTTAATATTGAACGTATCATAATCAGATTTGGAGCACTGATTAGAAAAATGAATGGTATATGATGTGTGAAATATGTTTGGTTGTGTATTACCATGGCAATGAACGTTTCAAGTGAGATGGATTTTCACATCCTTGAAAATTATTCTGAGCTAACAACTGCATGAGTGATCATGGAACTGTCAAGAATCATTAGCTAGAATATTCCTTTGTGCAATAAGGTGGTTTTGGGCAAGGATATCTGACTTCAGTTACTGTTGTTCAGGTTTGAGCATTTTTCAAGACGTCATGAAAAAAGCTCAAACCTAAAGTCCCATCTCACAACAGTCATTGCAGACAACCTTCCTTGCCCAAAACCACCTTATTGCACAAAGGAGTATTCTAGCTAATGATTCTTGACAACTGCATGATCACACATACAGTTGTTAGCTCAGAATAATTGTCAAGGATGCATGCCTCTCTATCATGCTAGAAATGTTGATTGTCATGGCACTGCACAAGCAAATGAGCCCACATTCCACATATCATGTACTATTCATTTAACTAATTAGTATTCCAAATTTGGCTAAGATATGTTCAGTACTAACAGAGATATAGCCTATGGCCGTTTTCGAGTAGTGGCTACCCTTAAAGGTACAATTGTAATATATGGTGTATTCTGCTTGACACAATCCAAATAAGAAACAGCTGGCTAATTTTTTTAAATTATGTTTTCTGCTTAGTTGGTTTTGCACAATGTGTCAGTAGCGTAATAACACCATTCTCCAAAATCCAAACGCTACATAAAAATGGTTACATTTAGCTGGGTTATTTCTCAAGTAAACAAAGCGTCCTGAGTAATAGAGTAATTGTTGTTGTTTTTTAACAGGAATCTCGCCATCTTGTGGCCGGCGCCTACAAGCTGACAGAGCAACTGCTTCAGAATAACAGGGAGAAACTACGAGTGGTGAGTATTTGATTCTGTACGATGTTTCTTTGCTTTAGTATTTGGGATGGGACAATTGAACGTTTCCTGATTCTAGTACCATGTCTGTAATGACGGAACCATAAAATGACAGAAAGCATACCAAGGAACCGACAAACCCAACTCGGTGGATCTATTCTCTCATCTCAGAGAAATTGCCTTCTGTTTTTCATGGAGACCTCTCCAGCACAAATAATACAGCCCAGGGAGGTTCTCAGGATATGATCATAGAGGTCTCTGCCCCTCTCATCAAAACAATATAATGGTAATTTTTTCTTCATGGAGAAATCATAGAATAAATATCAGATGTTTGTTTTTTTTGGTCTAATCATAGAAGTTGTGATTGTGTCTGAATGAATAGGTCTGCCAGGTGTAAAGCGCTTTAAAGTCCTAAAGACTGGATGTGGTATCCAGTTATGTATATAAAAATTTTCATTTATTCAAAGAGCAGTGTCACAGGGAAATCCTTACAGCATGTATTTATTAATTTTGGCAAGGCTGCACTAGGATTACAGATCATAATCTCATGGTCATAGTCCTTACTATTTTCTTGATAAGACCTTTTTCAAGTCAGCAATATTGTTCAGCAGTCACTACAGATATGTTGTTTGTGTAGCGATATTGTAATTTCAAATATTTGGTGTTACTTTGCGATGATGTTGTGGACAGGTGGCCGAGGCTTTGTTGGAGAAAGAAACTCTGTCATACAAAGACATGGAGCAGTTGATTGGGCCTCGTCCATTTGGTGGACAGGTGGACACTGCGGCAAACTGGAACCCAGACATCTCCCGTCCTCCCACCACCATGTAATGCACAAATTTCATTGAGAGCGGCCAGAGATACCAAGACTGTGCTTATGGTGTAACACAATCTGGGCTCAGATACAATGTCCACACTGTGTTAAGGGTAGCCACTACTCGAAAATGGCCATAGGCCATATCTCTGTTACTACTGAAAATATCTTAGCCTAATTTGGAGTACTAATTAGTTAAATGAATAGTACATGATATGTGGAATGTGGGCTCATTTGTTTGTGCAGTGCCATGACAATCAACATTTATACTCCTTTGTGCAATAAGGTGGTTTTGGGCAAGGAAGTTTGATTGCGATGACTGTTGTGAGATGGGACTTTAGGTTTGAGCTTTTTTCATGACTTGAAAAATGCTCATATCTGAACAACAGTCACTGAAGTCAGATATCCTTGCCCAAAACCCTTATTGCACAAAGGAGTATTCTAGCTAATGATTCTTGACAGTTGCATGATCACACATACAGTTGTTAGCTCAGAATAAGTTTCAAGGATGTGAAAATCTATCTCACTTGAAACGTTCATTGCCATGGTAATACACAACCAAACATATTTCACACATCATATACCATTCATTTTTCTAATCAGTGCTCCAAATCTGGTTATGATATGTTCAATATTAACAGAGATATGGCATATTGGTTATATGGGCATTTTCGAGTAGTGGCATGTATATGTTTGTTCTTACATTTGTTTGCCTGTCTCAGATCTATACGCGTTTGGTTGTACGTTTTGAACTGCCGGATCGAAATATAACCTGATGTCACAGTGGTTTTTCTAATGTGCCACCATTTGTCTTCATTACACAAGAGGGCTATAAATCCCTCTTCACACACATATTACCAGCATTTCAAAATAAATGCACGAATGCCAAACACCATATCATAGTCGCTTTATTTGTTCAACATCCTGAATCAACATGATTGCGTTTATCGTCATGATTTATTATACGGTGTGAATTTTGAGTGCTGAGTCAAACCCCCCGCCCTATCCTCTTAACATGCCATTATGTAATTTGCTGCTCTTCCCTTGTGCTCAACGACATTAATAACAACAGTTCTGTATTGCTATGGATGATCTCATCAGTTCACAAAGTCAAAAAACATGCATTTAGTATCAATTAAAATCCCACCAATAGGTGGTGTGAAACTTAAAATTTTACAACCCAAAATTGCCAAGTGTAAATCTGCATTAATTTGGATTTCAATCGCTAGGTGGCACCACTGTGCCAGTATATTTTCCCCTCTTATGTAACCCTTAATGTATTTTGGGACTGAAATTATGAGACCACCCCTGATTCAGTGGACACTACGAACATGTTTCTCACTGACAAACTAATTATTTACACAGGTTATTATAACTCAAGGGGCAGTTGTGGTCACCCATAGGCAAGCCTGTGGCCCACGTTCCTGTGATACACACATGGTCTAACAAATCAAGGTTTGAAAACAACTGTTCTACAATATAGTTTACAATCCAATTGGTTGTACTTACATTCTGACAGGAAAGATCACTACAATGTACTGTTATTACGTGACCGGCCATCATGAAATGAGTCCTGTTGCACCTTTCAGTCATCTAGTTTTTGGTGCCGTGAAAGAGGAGAAACAGTATTCTCCCGTGACACCAACAATATGGTGCCATCTTAAAGGTGTGCAAAGTTACATAGTTTTTAACTTAGTATTACAAAAGAAGCTGCGAAATCACGCTACAGGCTTCTGTTCATTTTAAGGCAATCTAAAAGCGTATTTTGAAAACTTACAAGCAGTTCTCAGCGAACTTTGTTTACAGAATAGATACTTTATATAATAATTTCTTGGCTGCAAATAAAATACTCAGATCAACCAGTCGACCACACGGCTTCGTTTTCCGTCTGTATCTCAAAACGAGTTTTGTTGCAATGAGACTCTTTTCATGGTGATGCGCCACATATTGCAATGCAACTGTTCCCACACCTATTTGCACAATAAGCACACTCGAAGTGACACACTGCACGTTGTTGGGTACAATACGGTAGGTATTTCTGAGCATCAAAGCAAACATTTTTAAATGACCAGCGACGCTGGCTCCACCTGTACATGCCCTGAGGAACAACTGTCGGACAACCAGGGTCCCATTTCGCTACCGTGAGCTCACAAGGAAAATCCATCATTAAACAAAATCCGTTGCTAAATTTAAAGCGCATTTTAAAACGTCACAACCCACCACCTTATAGCAGAGGGCACTATTTCTGTGGCACACCGACAACAAGTGCTGACATTTTTCACTACACAAGATCGCTTTTAAGATGTGAAATCATTTTTAAAGAGAAAAATCTGTCTTATGAGCTCATAAGAACTTTAGTGAACCAGTGCCCAGCTAACAGACGAAGTGCTCTAATCTATGCAACATGCATTGGTCGTTGTATTATGCTAACGAAATATAGCATTATGGTTTGACGCTACTAACAATCCCAAGAACGTATAACTGGAAGTAATTCATGCAACAGAGCAGCCATGACACTTTACGTTTCTACACAAATACTCTATTACATTCCCCAGAGTTCAGGATTGTCATTCACACACTGTGCACAGGGATACAGAAGAATGGAAACAAACAATTATTAAATTAGTTAACTAATTTCATTCCAGTTGTAGTTTTAACATAATTGTTCAGTTACTCCCATATTTTTGTGTCATTATAACTGGATGAATATAACTATTTAACAAAAACCTTCAGTGACGTCACAAGCTGTGCTGTAATTTATAATATTTTTTCAATTATGAAGCCAAGCTGACTTATGCTAGATAATCAGAGATGAGATGTAACACCAACAAACAAATTTGATCTGACAATTTGGGATGGTGAGGCCTGAAGGTTCATCGATAGTGTAACCTTAAGAAACATCAATGCATACCTCTCTAATTACAACTCGTTATAGCCATTTTATTCTAATAGCAATTAATTACGCTTTTGCATTGTCAATCATCACTTACATTAAACCTTATCTAAAACTCACACAACTGTCGCAAATCTATCTATAGGTAATGAAACAAGCCTCCATCTATATCTATGAGGACATCACGATTTTCAACATCATTTGAACCAATAAGAGTTCTACTTGCAAGTATTAGAATCACCCTGACTGCAAATGACACCAGTTAGTTACAATCATCCCGCTGTAAGTCTAACTGCTCTAACGACCCTGCAATCTGATCAGCCAGCTCCTGGGTGCCTGCACACAGCACACGACGCGACATCAAGTCCAAGGGACCACCTACAACATGTACGATCACAGTCCAGACCGACATACGTATTGTGTGTTTATACTATATTTACATGTGTACGCGTAGGTTTTAGCAACACACTAAAGTTTGGGGCAAAATCTTTTATAAAATGTGTGTGTGTGCATGTGTATGGTGTGATTGTGTGTGCCTATGTGTGTGTGAGAGAGAGAGAGAGAGAGAGAGAGAGAGAGAGAGAGGGGAGGAGTGAGGGAGAGAGAGACAGACACAGACATACACAGACACACACACAAAAAGATTCAACAATTTAATCAACTTCTCAACATAAACCAAGATGTACTCGCTAACAAGAAATAACTGCGAAAAACTATAAGTTTGCAGTTTTAAAACATTATACACATTATTGTAGCTAAGCTACAACTACCATGATAATGTCACGATGGTGACATTAATTGACAACCATGATACCAAAAGAGGCATCCATGCACATTGAGAAAACATTAATATTTAGGATTACATAAATACAATATATAATATATATCGAATCACCTATTTTTGAATGATATTAATTCCCTGATAAACATATATTTTAATTACCTTCAGTTAGAAAGCTGTGACGACAATGAAGTGGTTAGATTCTTTGACATCTCTATTACATATGAATATCGGTAAACCTGATTTGTGATTACTTTATAAGAAGAGGCGAGCTTTTAGGTTTTCAGGAACAAGCACATAATTAAAACCAACTATTCTACAACTCACCAACGATTCTGATTCGGTTTACCACACAGAAATGGTTGTGACAACTGGAAATGGTTGTTTTTTTAGGTTTGAACAAGATTAATCATTAGGGTTTGACTGGAAGTAGGAGGGCGACTGTGATTGTGTGTAGGGGATAGGTAACTGGGGTTTGACTCGGAGAAAGGGGTGACTGTGGGGTTTGACTGAGTGTAGGGGTGACTGTGGGGTTTGACTGAGTGTAGGGGTGATTGTGGGGTTTGACTCAGAGTAGGGGTGACAGTGGGGTTTGACTGAGTGTAGGGGTGACTGTGGGATTTGACTGAGTGTAGGGATGACTGGGGTTTGACTCAGAGTAAGGGGTGACTGTGGGGTTTGATTGAGTGTAGGGGTGACTGTGGGGTTTGACTCAGAGTAGGGGTGACAGTGGGGTTTGACTGAGTGTAGGGATGACTGGGATTTGACTCGGAGTAAGGGGTGACTGTGGGGTTTGACTGAGTGTAGGGATGACTGGGGTTTGACTCGGAGTAAGGGGTGACTGTGGGGTTTGACTGAGTGTAGGGGTGACTGTGGGGTTTGACTGAGTGTAGGGAGTGACTGGGGTTTGACTCGGAGTAAGGGGTGACTGTGGGGTTTGACTGAGTGTAAGGGTGACTGTGGGGTTTGACTCAGAGGAAGGGGTGACTGTGTGGTTTGATTGCGTGTAGGGGTGACTGTGGGGTTTGACTGAGTGTAGGGGTGTCTGTGGGGTTTGACCCAGAGTAAGGGGTGACTGGGGTTTGACTCGGAGTAAGAGGTGACTGTGGGATTTGACTCAGAGTAAGG
This sequence comes from Paraescarpia echinospica, assembly GCA_020002185.1. Taxonomy (NCBI): domain Eukaryota; kingdom Metazoa; phylum Annelida; class Polychaeta; order Sabellida; family Siboglinidae; genus Paraescarpia; species Paraescarpia echinospica. The sequence continues at coordinate 28,398,228 of CM034537.1, read as the reverse complement.
GGTGACTGTGGGTTTGACTGGGTGTAGGGGTGACTGTGGGGTTTGACTCAGAGTAAGGAGTGACTGTGGGGTTTGAGTGAGTGTAAGGGTGACTGTGGAGTTTGACTCGGAGTAAGGGGTGACTGTGGGGTTTGAGTGAGTGTAGGGGGTGACTGGGGGTTTGACTCAGAGTAAGGGGTGACTGTGTGGTTTGATTGAGTGTTGGGGTGACTGTGGGGTTTGACTCAGAGTAAGGGGTGACTGTGGGGTTTGACTGAGTGTGGGGGTGACTGGGGGTTTGACTCAGAATAACGGGTGACTGTGGGGTTTGACACAGAGTAAGGGGTGACTGTGGGGTTTGACTCGGAGTAAGGGGTGACTGTGGGGTTTAACTGAATGTAGGAGTGACTGTGGTGTTTGACTCAGAGTAAGGTGTGACTGTGGGGTTTGACTCAGAGTAAGGGGTGACTGTGGGGTTTGACTGAATGTAGGGGATGACTGGGATTTGACTCAGAGTAAGGGGTGACTGTGAGGTTTGACTAAGTATAGGGGTGACTGTGGGGTTTGACTCAAGAGTAAGGGGTGACTGTAGGGTTTGACCGAGTGTAGGGGGTGACTGGGGTTTGACGCGGAGTAAGGGGTAACTGTGGGGTTTGACCGAGTGTAGGGGTGACTGTGGGGTTTGACTCAGAGTAAGGAGTGACTGGGGTTTGACTCAGAGTAAGGGGCGACTGAGGGGGTTGACTGAGTGTAGGGGGTGACTGTGGGGTTTGACTGACTGTATGGGGCAATTATGGTTTTTAACTGAGTGTAATGGGCAACTGTAGGGTTTGACTGAGTGTAGAGGGCAATTGTAGAGTTTGATCGAGTGTAGGGGGCAATTGTAGGGTCTGACTGAGTGTAGGCGGCGACTCTTTGTAGGGACGATTGTGGGGACAGGTGTGACAGGATGTGGGGTTTGACTGGGTGTGTAGGGGGCAACTGTGTATAGGGGGCGACTGGGTGAAGGGGCAACTGTGTAGGGGGCAGTTTTTTTATTTGACAGGGTGTAGGAGAGGCAATTGTGGGTATTGAGAGGGATTAGGGGGCGTCTTTGGGGTTTGACTGTGGGATTTGACTGGGAGGTTTGACTGTACCTGCAGTGTCTACAACAGTTCCGCCTGCCTCTCGTACTAGCAGATCTCCAGCGGCAAAGTCCCAACAGTGCGGCCCCATTTCATAATAGGCATCTGCCCTACCACTGGCGACCATACTCATGGCCATTGCTGCCGTACCTAATGATCTTATCCTAGAAGGAACATATAGAATGGACTTACTCATGGTGCTATAACATATCATGCCGTACAGCCCTGCACCACCTGCTACACAGTGCATCACAGTGCATTTGTGCATGTGCAAATGTACACACAAGTATCCAGTACTCACAAACATAGGTACTTCCTACAGCCAAGAAAGTAGAGCACAATTTTCATTAGTAGTAGTTTACAAAATATGCTGTTTTTGTTAGAAGTATGCTCCAAAATAAACTACCCCTGGGATGGATTTTTAATTATAATAGGTGTCAAATATAATTTCAGTTAATATGAAAATCAAGTGAATGGCAGCATACTAAAATATTGACGAGGCAAACATTTGTAGTATCAGACAAAAACAGGTTGTACTTTTGAAATAAAACATGATTTACTTACAAGTTACATCAAACAACATTTGTAAGGAAGTTTAGGATTCTTTTTCCATACATACTTTACTGTATATTTTGGCACTTAGAAATAACACAATCGCATTCCATAAAGTGATAATTGGCTTATAGGGAGCGTGCACATTCCAAAGCGAGAAGGTCAAGCCAACAGACCAGGAAGGGGAAATGTGAAGAATCGGGGAGATATTTAGAGAAAATGTCATGTTGCTGCAGTCAGCTAAGATGGAGGAGGTAAGCAGATAAGAAATGGTATGTGGTCTTCGTTTAGTCAACTACATTGTATGCATGTCAAGAAAACAAAGCAAGAGATACCAAGTCATCAAACAAGAATGCTAACAGACTTATGTAGCAGATTCATAAAACCGTAAATTGCACAAACGATAGGTGTTTAGAAATTTGGCGAAATAACAGACACACACATGAAGATGTAAAAAACGTAACTTCACATAATTATTCACTAGAATTCTTATTAAGACATCCAGTGTTGTGTAATCTAACGTCACATAAATTTTTGACTTTTTGATAAACTATGTTTGGGTTTCGAAAACAGACGTATGTATACGAACGCAGACACCTAAATACACAGTGATACGGCGGCAGTAGCTGGTGCGGTTTGGGTGGGCATGGCAGGGTTAGTCGCGAACTGTCTATAATGTCACCAACCTCCTGTATCTATGACCACGCCACCAGCTTCCCTGACAATCAGGTAACCAGCTGCTATGTCCCAAATGTGAATGCCGAACGTGAAGTGTGCGTCTATGTTTCCTGAGGCACAAAGGCACATGTGCAATGCAGCCGAGCCGAGCGTTCTTAACCTAAATGGCGGCCGTCGGGCGGGGGAGAGACAGACAAAAGAAAGCAGTGGGAATACTTCCCCAAAACAGTTTCGCACAGGGAAATTATTGCAGAATGGAGTGAAATACTGCGGTAGTCAAAAGTATAAAAAGCTGACCATTTTTATCATAAAATCGTGTTATGCAGAACAAACTATACAAATTCTTATTGATTGTCCTACTGTGTTTTAATGAACTAACGGTTTTTAGCATAATTCGACCAATACCTGTTTTCACCTTGAATATCATACGCAACGATAAGGTTAGTATTCATATACGAGTAATGGTAAAATTATACTAAAAAAGGCCAGAAACCCACGGTGAAATAGTGTTTTTTGACAACAAATACTCAAAATGGTTTTTCTTCCAGATTATGATACCTTTGTATACATACTATCAACAAAGTTCACTTCTATGACAATTACATACCTCGAAGTGAGTTTTAGTCATTGATCAAACATGTCCATATCAAGTAATCAAATCCATTATGCAAAATCTTTGACGGCCATTTTCTCAAAAATATTTTCTCAAATTTCTGCATTTGGAAACAGGATATCTCTGGGAGTAATTACGTTATACAAATAATGTTTTCAGTGTTGCATTCAGCAGACTCTGCTGTGTGAAATGATCAGACACTTTTTAAAATCATCAATGTTTGAAAGATATAAGCATATTTGTTGCCGAAAACCAAGGTTTTTTTCATACTTTAAAATTCTTCAAAAAATAAAAACAAAACATATTGTAAAAGGCCCTGATCATTTCACAACAGAATGTTTACAGAACAATGATCTGCAAGACTTATAATTATATATGTGTTAAAGAAAGGCAGTGTTTTCAAATTTGGCAATATTTGCACAAAATGGCAGCCATTTTGTTTGTTTCCAAATGGAAATGGGGGTCTGGGCAAAACAAGTTCAATATAGTTTTACTCAGTATGATCCAGTCCCTACGTTGGACAAAAAATGTGCACATTTTGCACAAATAAAAAAATAATCCTATCTACCTGCCATCTCTGGCCTTAAAACATATTTGGGCAGCCAAGATATACAGTTTATACTACATAACATGAGTTTACTATAAAAATTATCAGTCTTCTTAACTTTAAATTATATAATCTTGAAAATAGAGTCTTCAAATCATAGGTGCAACAAGTTTTGTCACTGTTTGCTTATTGGCCAATAGGTCATAGTTCAAATGTGGCCAATAGGTCATAGGTCAAGTGCGGATCATCACACTGTGGGCAATAGCTGCTGGTTAATGAAGCAGGCTAATGTGCAATTCACTACCATAACGCGGAAACACAATATGGTACAGATGAAGCAATAAAATACATGCCAAGGTTGCAGCATTACAAAGATGATCATTGGATGTCCAAGAAACATGCCGTTGTGTACAGAAGCATTTAGAAAAGTTGCCGCTTCTCAAACTGAACAGTTTACCTGTTATAACTGAGCATGTTACATCATATATCACAATGCAGTTTACTTAATACTTTCAGAAGTAATTTTGTTTTAATAACAACCCAAATGAACTTTTCGCGAATGTAGACCAACATGTTGTTATTGAGAAAACTATTACACACTCAATACATGGATAAGATATGTATTATTTTCAAATTTGTTTATGTGATTATTGACTAATTAAATATAACCTTTTAATTCTTTTAATATTATCCAACCAAAATCAGATATAGACGATTATGAAATGGTTTACATAAAAGTTCACATTTGTCAGTCCATAGTCTCAGACTCACCCGTGAGCTTGCTCTATGATGTTTCTCATGCTTCGGAACTTAGAGTCGAGCACCTTTGAGTCTCGGCTAGAGCCAAACTCAGCACATACTATGGCCTGACCAAGATCTGCAACCAACAGTACAGTTATTTTAATTATTTAATGACATTCACAACAATCAAATTTATTTAGACACAACATATCTCTACTAATAGATTCAGGGGTGTTTACAAACTAAAACATCAAGTAAGAAAAGATTACATAAGTGATTATATCAACAATGAAGTGTATTGACAGGTAAAACTTCTAAAAATGTTGAAACCAATGGAGGTGAATATCCTTAGTCTCCATTGGTTGGTTGATTTTGTCATCACACTCACTTCAAGAATGTCAGTTTCACCGACATCAACAAAGCAAACTAAAAGTGGGTGAAGTTAATAGGAAGAAATCAAGAACTGATGAAGTACGCATGTCCGAAACCTATGCTAATTATAAAGTGGCACCACAATCAGTGTACCATGTATTCGATGCTTACCTCACCTATAGACCATTGAAGACGACATGATTATAGGTCCATCGATTGATTGTTTTAGGAACGATTATCAGGAAACTATTTGTATGCTAGAATAACAGAAACAGTTAGCCAAGATCGTCAGGAACGGACGAGTCATAAGTGTGCTAGCGACTGCTAAATTGAATGTTTGGACGTATTTTGAGTTGTATATTTTTCACACACTTATCTATTTTTATAACATGAACATGCAATAAATGTAAAAACTTATTCGCTACATGACAAGAACAGAAGAGACATTGCCTCGAGTCTGTGTGACGTGTAGCTTCTCCCCATTACAGTAGGCGCCCTGCCCGGGGCGTGCTGTGTACATCTGGTCCAGGATCGGGTTGTAGATGAGGCCAATGACTGTCTGCAAGTACCAGAGGTCACCATTAGATCAATCACTGGTGGCAAGTCGTGAACTAAACATTGTTATGAGGCATATAAGAATGTGATTCCTGTTACATATTCTCACATTTTTAGGATAAGTAGGTAGCACAGATGCTCTTTATTTTATTATAACTACTATCATAACAAAACATAGCTTACATGAAAATATTACAGGTGTCCAAAAAATATGGACTTGTTCTGCAGCATTATTAAAATAGTGTCACCTGCCAGTATGTACGTACAGTGGCTGCATAAAGATATAACAAAACTTGTTCCACCTCAAATTTCACCCACTATTCTCCCAGTTTTATGAACATTTTGCCAACCAGTAAAACAGATTTACTGTACGATTGTGAGCTTCAGTAAGAGGTATAAATTAGTTACCTGTTTCTGTACCAATAATGCTATGGAGACAGCTATGTACGGAAACCTGAAATACAGATTTAATACATGTATATACACTACCCTGGTATGTTTCTTTAAGTATTTCATTGTAACGTTTCGTTTTACAAATGTATGCCAATCAGTGTAATCGTGTGTGCAATATTTAACATAAACAATGGCTTAAAACGTTACTATTTTTAGTGAACACAACATTTATTTTATTCACACAAGATAAGTAATTTTAATGAGCGCGAATCATACCACTAGGTCTGTATATTTACTTAAGTTGTATACAGTAAGTGTCCATAAAGTTAATAGTTATCAACCGTCTGTCTTAATGGGGATCCCATTGACCTTTATATTTGTATTAATTGCTCACTTCTAAAATTACCAAATGTTCAAAATAAATATATATATATATGTATATATATATATATATACATACATATATATATATATATGTGTGTGTGTGTTCGTACATTGAGCCATGACTATTACTTATGCCACTCACCTGTGTACAAAGTTTGTGGTGCCGTCTATGGGGTCTATGATCCAAGTAGCATTGTCCGTAAGAACACAACTGTCCCCCACAGACTCCTCACCTATGAAGCTTCAACCAAACACACACTTGTTTTGTTAATTAACAAAGACTAGGGAAGGTCTCCAAACAACCATGTACATGTACAGAGCTCCACAAGACAATACTGGTGGTTTTGATAGCTCAGTTGTTTCACTTAAAAGGAGGGATATTTATTCCATTATCTGGAGTCAGCAAAAGTAGTTATTACTTACAAGCAGTCAGCAAAAGTAGTTATTACTTACAAGCAATTCGCTGAATCCAGTGCTGACTTCGTCTTTGGCAAAGTACGTGATTATTATTTTATTACATTACTTTTTTGACCAAATGTAATTGAGTGTGATTAAGATTACTGAAACTGTCAATGATTACACATGATTACTGAATACGATTAATCCACCTCTTGTGCATACATTTTAATAAAAACAAAATATGAATGCATTAAGTATTTTAAACCTATAAAATACAACTGGCATATTGCCAATTTGAAATTGTTACAGTAACTGTTTCTGTCTACAGACTACATAGAGTGAAAAGGTGAAATTCAAACAGCAGTGAGATATCACAAGTAACCAAGAGACAACAGAGACTACAGCAGCCCACCTGTGTGTCGGAAACTTGTCCTTCACTGTAGATATAATCAGCTCCTCGACTTTCTTGTCTGATTCCGTCACCAAGTCTGCCATGCTAGATTTGGTTGTTACCCGTTTATCCTGTTTGAATGCCTCTCGTATCATCTGAAAGATGTTGGCATCAATTAGTGTTCAGATTTCAAACTCACAGAATTATGCGCACATTAAATGTCTTGAGACCAGGGGGCACAGTGGACCAACCCCACACCATTTCCTCTACATTTGGTATGACTTGCAGACTGACTTAGCATCTAGCGTACATGGAGAGGAAGTCTCTTCCACGTGGTGTCTATCAACCCTATGCCAGGGGAATTAATGCCAGCGGGTAAATGCATAACATGTTCTGTGCTTACCTTCTCTAACATAGTGCGACAAAGCCCCAATATTATAGGAAGAATGAAAGAAGACTGATTTCTTAATCTCCCCAGAAATCATTAACATCGATATGCATGTGCTATAATCACAAAGGTGCACAGAGTTGTAGGATAATACCACACTAGAGAAAGTAATGCAATGAGATTAATTAGATTATGACAGCTTTTAGTGGACAAGGGATGTCACATAAATAATTAAGGAGTCATCTTCTAGGTATCATCATGTACGTTGCAGGCATAGGTGATCATGGCCCTCCAAACCACTCAGTCGTGTGTGTTTTGTAACAGCTCTGTGACACTTCTTCCAAACCATGTTGTCCTGTTTATTCACTGATGTCCTCCGCATTTTGTCCCCTTGATATTGCTTTATCATTACTTGGCTTACGAATCCTGCTTGTTTTTTCATCTAATTTGGCATGTGATCTTTTGTTTTGGCTGTTCTAAGGATGTCTTCATTACTTTTCTTTTATGTGCACAGCATCCTCGCAAGCCAGGGCTGTTTGCCATGCAAAACTAGCACTGGTTGATCCCCTACACGAAGTGCGGAAGTTAGGTGAGTCAAACTAGTAATTGACTTTGCCAGTCACGACTGCATCACCCGTGAGAACAGTGCAAATACCCGCCCCAATTTGAAGTCGGATAAACGACTTCTGGGAATCCCAATATATAATGACCCGTTCGCCCATTAGCATGAGCAGCCGAGCGGTATTGTGTATTCGAATAATTGCTTCTACTTCCTAAACATTGCATGTAACACGAGCCACAGTTGGTTGAAATTAGTTTTATTATGACCACCTGACCTGCCGGCATCTACTGATCTAGTGAGCGATTTCATAGGCCGAGCTTAAATTCAGAATTTCGCAAAATGATCACCCAGGGGGTACTGCTGGCTGGCACTGACGTAATCAGCAGCAGCAACCCCTGGCGCGCAAGGATGGTCTACAGTACTGTCAGGAAATGGGCTTCATCTTGTAACCAAAAAGTAAATAGCAGTTTTTAGAGGGTAATTTGTTTATATCAGTTAATAAGTGCTTTTGCAATATTCATCAATTAATTTGTTTGATGTCGCAAAGAAAGTGCAAGGAGGAAATTAAATGTTCATCTTGAAAAAGAAATTTCAAGCAGAAAAGTTGATGAGTATGTAGTGTAGATTTACTTTAGGCTTCAGAAGTAGACAAACATCAATCAACTATAGCTTGCATGCATGTGAGTAATATGTCATATCTAGCCGTTAAATTACGGAACCATGATACCATCATTGTGATTTCTACCAAGTCATAATCATATGCCATCTGATTTTCATCTTGATTCTTGGGAGTTAATTATTCACTAGTGTGTTGCCTTTGCTTTGAAATAAACTTTTGTTTTATGAAATTATGTTTATTTTATTGCATTCAATTATGACAGATGCAATGACCATGGACGGTAAATTTTAATTGGCGTTTTAGTTGTCCTCGGCCAGCTAAAAAAATACGGATGCCATGCTGCGTATACGATAATAATTCATGACGATGTAATATATTGACAGCCTTGACCTTAGGCTTAGGGGAGGGTACTTGGGTCATTTCATTCATCTATCATCGCTCATTAATAATCTCTCAAAAGGATACCTAGAACATGAAAAAATATATTACGATGACAGAAATATAATAACCTCTCCAGCTTTTCTTGCAACATCTTGCACTAGGTTAAAGCAAACGTCTAAATCGTCATTCGTCATGTCAGTTTTCATGTTTCGCTGCGGTAAGATCGCCGGCTGTCAGCAATGGTCAATCGGTTTCCGTCAATATAGTACCTTCCATGTTCAAACAACATGACACTTCGCTGTCGTCGTACATCCTAGATTCTTACAACAAAACAATTTTTAAAAATATATAATTTGTGTTTTCGTTTTCGACTTTAATCAGGTTCCCTTGTGCATCGTTACAATGAATATGTAGATTTTATTCTGGTAGTTGCAGCAAGAGGACTTCTCAGACAGTCACCTTCAGTCACAAGATAATTCTCACAAAAATATATTCGGAATCCGTTTTTTCTTAAGGATCTTGGTAGAGATGATTTATGTAATATATAACAAGTCCGCAATAATAAAAGAACTATATATTTTCCGGTGAGCGTTTTACAACTCCAGCACTTTAAATAGAAATGACAGTGATTTGCTATATAAGCGCGGATTACGCACTTAGTTGTTTCGGCAACTACTTTTATTCTTTTCCAAGGCAGTAAACAATCAAGATTCGGCAAAGATATCTATAAATATTACCTTTCTTTGTTAATTTATTGCTTGGAGAACTGTCTTGTGTTTGTATAATGGAAATGCCGGATATTCACACGTGCGCTCAGGTGCGGAATAATATTAATTAGTATCTAGAAATTAGATGCAGTTTATGTACATACATTTTTAATCTTTTATCGCTCAAGTCAAACTTCTCTCAAAGCCAAAGGAAAGGCTAGCGGAAAATCCGGCATGTTGAAATTCCACAACTTTCCCATATTCATTTCGCCAAACATATTTCTTTAATTTTATTAGCATTTGTCTGTTGTAAGACATAATTGATATGAATAATAAAATAATACTGAATTTATTGGATAAAATAAATCCGATCATGCGCATGCGTCAGGTGTAGTCGAATCCGTTTTATCGCTCCAATATTTACCGATATTATTTACGATTTCCAAACGTTTCTCTCGTTCATAAATGAATAAGGCACTCGTATAACTACATCGGAATACAATCCCACGGTTGTAGTTGCAATCTGACATACCTAAACCAAGTTTTTGACAAATTAGCTTCCCTAACAACCAGCCTAAAACCTACAAAACAAGATGGCGAACTAGTAAACAACGGGTATAAAGCGCGCGAAACCCAAACCACCCCCAAATCAAATCATAAATCGGTGCATTCTCCTAGTGACAAAGTAAAACCTATGTTATTATCATTACTAGTTCTGTTTATATACTATCAGAAATCAAGCTGAAATAAACAGTAAACACAATAAACTGTATACCAATAAGTGAGTGCATAGACCATTCCATAGTCAGACTGCACACACGGAAGTGTCGTGTTAGTTGGGTTTTCAGTTTGACTCATGAACCAGTGTGAGCTGGTTCAACATACACACATGTAAATATATACTTTCACATAAAACTTACGTATCATACTATTACAAATCCGGATTGTAGGCTGTCGAAAAACAGCAACAACTAGTCACTAAACCGTTTACACGGACAGATATTTTATAATTATTTTATATTTACTTAGTTGGGTTTTCAGTTTGACTCATGAACCAGTGTGAGCTGGTTCAACATACACACATGTAAATATATACTTTCACATAAAGCTTACGTATCATACTATTACAAATCCGGATTGTAGGCTGTCAAAAAACAGCAACAACAACAACTAGTCACTAAACCGTTTAGACGGACAGATATTTTATAATTATTTATCTTTTATTTTTTAGTATTATCTCAGTACACGTTTTAAGTGTGGGTGTGTTTCTTAATAACTACTTGACCGTTTTATCAACTCTAAACCACTACCACTCGAGTTGGTGACATGGCAGGCTCCGTACGACATACCTCTACAAGATGCACTTTTAGATGTACCCTGTTCATGATTTTATGTCTGCAGATAACTTTTAGGTTTTTAAATGATCCCAATTTAAAAAAATTGGAGAGTTTCCAGAGCAACACAAACGAGACCTATGTCAACGCCAAAGCTAGACAAGACATCCATTCTGTCACGTCCTACTACATTTATAGTCCCATATGGAAAACCATAGCCCAATTGAAATGTCTCAAATCCAGCACCTCCACTGGATTACTGATCACTCCTCTACCGTATAAACCCAGGACAACAACAAAATTCTCCATTCTTCTATGCATCATGCTCTCAGGAGATGTTCAACTAAATCCAGGCCCCTCTAAATGTCACTCATGTAAGAAATCACTAAGGTCTAATGCACTCATCCTAACTTGTAATGATTGTAATAAATCCACACACATCAAATGCGCCAGGATATCCAGACAAGAATTTAACAACACTTACAGAAACCAAAATGTACCATGGCACTGTTCAAATTGCTCAGCACCGTGTGGCATTTGCCATGGAGATGTCCTAAATGACCATAAAGCAATTCAGTGCGACCACTGCCTAAACTGGATCCACTCACAATGCTGTGCAATAGATGACAATGAATACAAACGATTAATAAATTCCTCATGTTCGTGGGCCTGCCCCGAATGCAACAACTTCAACTTCACAAATTCTTTCTTCAGAGATACAGAAATCCCAACGGCAAATCCCTTTTATCCACTGGACAGTAACTGTCATAACCTAAACGAAACCACCAACAACAATACAACTAATAGCAAGAAAGCATATAGACCAAAAAAGAGACCAAACTTCAGATGCATCCTCATAAACTGCCAAAGCGTTAAAAAGAAAGCCTCAGACATCGAAGCACTAAACAATCTGCATAACCCAGACATCATCTGTGGCACTGAATCATGGTTAGATCCCTCAATAAAAAATGGAGAAATATTCCCAAGCAACTTTAACGTCTTTAGAAAGGACAGAGAAACAGACACTACTGGAGGGGGGGTATTTCAAATATCAAAAGATGACCTCATAACAAGCCACCTACCAGACCTAGACACTAACAGTGAGAGCATTTGGACTGAAACCCAGATAACAGGAATGAAACCAATAATCATGTGTACCCTCTATCGTCCCCCAAATGACTCTCATGGAACTCAAATCGAAGAACTAGACCTAGCCCTTTCTAAATTAGGTAACAAGATCAACACACATAATGTCATCATTACTGGCGATTTCAACCTCCCTAACATCAATTGGGAAATTCACCAAGTCACAACTAACAATGGATACAGTACAGCTGCTGCCAATAAATTACTCTCTCTTACAGAGGAACATGGTCTGATCCAACATGTCAAGGAACCCACGCACAGACAGGGAAATGCCAACAATATTTTAGATCTTGTCTTCACCAATAGACCTGGGTTAATAAAGAAGATAAATGTAGTAGACGGAATAGCAGACCATAGCACAGTCATTATTGATGTAAACATTTCGCCCAAACGCAAACATCGTCCAAAACGTAAAGTCTTCATTAGAAATAAAGCCGACAATATTAACATCCAGAAATCTCTTGAAAACTTTACACATGAATACTTCTCTCAAAACCAAAACATGACTGTCAATGACAAGTGGAATCTTGTTTCCACGAAAATCATCAACATTATGAACCAATATGTACCGCACCGACTTACTACTTCAAGACACAATCTTCCCTGGTTCAATAAAGATTTAAAGAAAATGTGCAAAATAAAGAAACAGCTATATAACAAAGCAAAAAGAACTAGAAATCCAGAAGACTGGAAAGAATTCTGTGACATCAGGAGAAACATGCATAAACACCTTCGTTCTGCTAGACTATCCTACATAAGTCAATTCCTGACAACAACAATAACAGAGAAACCTAAATCATTTTGGAGCTTCATTTCTAAACTTAGACAGGATAACCAGGGTATTGGGGACCTTAACATTGCGGGTAACATCATTAGCGACGACAAACATAAAGCAGAAGCCTTAAACAATCAGTTCCAAAGTGTCTTCACACACGAAGGAAATTCCACCCTACCAGATATGGCCAGAAGTCCACATGGAGAAATCCCCAAACTAACAATTACACTTAAAGGAGTACTTGATCAACTTTCCAAAATTAACATTTCTAAATCGCAAGGACCAGATGGCATTCCACCATGGTTCTTAAACAGATATGCCTCTCATCTAGCACCAGTAATACATGACATTTTCCAATCATCTGTTGACTCTGGACAAGTCCCCAATACCTGGAAAGAAGCCAATGTAACAGCAATTTTTAAGAAAGGAAGTAGAGCAGAAACATCTAACTACAGACCAATATCCTTAACACCTGTGGTTTCTAAACTTCTTGAACACATCATACATAGTCACATTATGAAACATCTTGAACAGCACCACATTCTAACTGACCACCAACATGGCTTCCGTGCCAAAAGATCAACTGAAACACAATTAATTCAAACAATCCATGACATAAGCAAATCACTTGATGAGAAGAAATCTGTAGACATGGCCATCCTTGACTTCACCAAAGCATTCGATAAAGTTCCACATAAAAGATTAATCCACAAACTCAAACACTATGGCATCACAGGCCCAATATCATCATGGATAAATAGCTTCCTTACAGGAAGAACTCAACAGGTCGTTATAAATGGATCTAAGTCAACATCAACTCAAGTCATTTCTGGGGTACCACAGGGCACAGTACTGGGGCCCCTACTTTTCCTACTTTACATAAATGACCTGCCAGACAATCTTTCCTCAACTGTTCGCCTTTTTGCAGACGACTGCCTGTTATATTCACCGATTAAAACTGACCAAGACACATCTGTCCTCCAAAACGATCTGCTCAAACTTGAGAAATGGCAACACACGTGGCTTATGAAATTCAACCCCACTAAATGTTATACAATGACAATAGCCTCAAGAAAACCGACACCAAATCTCTACACATTCTGCGGACAACAACTTAAATCTGTTGAATCACACTGTTATCTTGGCATACATATATCAAATACATTAAATTGGACAATACAAAGCAACTCGGTCACAAAAAAAGCACAACAGACATTGGGAATGATTAGAAGAAATTTAAATAAATGCCCAACCCAAATCAAGTCCATAGCCTACACAACCCTTGTCCGCCCCATACTTGAATATGCGTCAGCATCATGGGATCCACATTGCCTAAGAAATATCAAACTCATAGAAAGAACCCAGAGACAAGCCGCCAGATTTTGTAAGAACAACTATTCTAGAGAGCCTGGAACGGTAACACAACTCCTTAAAGATCTCCAGTGGGACACCCTCCAATCACGAAGAAAAACCCAAAGACTTAGCATATTATATAAAATGGAACATAACCTCATAGATATCCCACTAGATCAATACACCAAACGCAACACCAGATGCTCACGTAAACATAATAAACAGTTAGTACAAATCAGGCACTCGACAAACATATTTGGAAACAGCTTTTTCCCAGTCACAATAAAAGAGTGGAATTCTCTACCTCCAAGCATTGTATCAAGTACGTCACTGAATTCATTCCAGATTAGCCTAGCCCAACATGTAAAAAATTAATCCATAAGAGCCACCATGCGCACTGGCGTGATGTGTCCATAGGACATTTTGCCAGTCAAAATACAGATACAGATACAGATCCGTCAGATGATTACACACACACACATTAATATGCTAAGTTTGGAGAATTGTAACTGCAGCTTCTCTGAGGCACCTGGGTTTCACTCGCCTCTTTTCATGTTCGTTTCCCTCCCTGGACCATTGGTCTCTGCTGCACCAATTGGTGATGTATTTCTGGGAATTCAATAATACTAAGACAAGTTGTTTTCTTACATGTTTTTTTATATGCATGGCTTTTTGGCGGGCTTCTCTCTTACCTGAGACAGTTGAGTGGCATTCAGACATGATTCAGTTCACCAAATGATGTCAATGTAAACAAGTGGTTTGCACCTCCACCGATGGGTGTATCTGAGTTATTTTTAATGCTGTGGCCAACTACAAATGTAAAGCACATTACCCCCACAAGTGTCTAAATGACTCACATTTTATTGTTGTAGTTGACACATGTGAATGAGCAACTAAAGAAAAAGGTGAAACTGTTGAAGAGACAGAACTCTGAGTTGCTACAGCAGCTGGTGGAGGTCCAAGAACAGCAGAAAGTCGACACCCTTTTGAGACAGTATGTGACCACCCGAGAGTAAGTTGTTCTTCCTTGTGGTTCCCTTGTACCTTACCTTACATACCTAAATCCTCTTTTGGCCTCGTGGTCGATATGGCTGCCGTGTGACTTCTCCATCTCCTTCTGTCTCTAGCTACATTTTTTGCATCACTCCATGTTCTCCATCCTAGTTATTCTCTTTTTGTCAACAGTTGTTTACCAGGTTGTTTTAGGGCATCCATGTTAGGACTTGTACAGTGGTGAGGTGTAGCCCCTGTAATGTTCTTCTTCATGATTCCCTTGTTACCTTGTATGTACAGAGGTGAGGTCTAGCTCCTGTACTATTCTTCCTCATGATTCCCTTGTTACCTTGTACATAGAGTGGTGAGGTCTAGCTCATGTACTGTTCTTCCTCATGATTCCCTTGTTACCTTGTACATAGAGTGGTGAGGTCTAGCTCATGTACTGTTCTTCCTCATGATTCCCTTGTTACCTTGTACGAGCAGTGGTGAGGTCTAGCTCTTGTACTGTTCTTCCTCATGATTCCCTTGTTACCTTGTACATACAGTAGTGAGGTCTAGCTCTTGTTCTGTTCTTCCTCATGATTCCCTTGTTACCTTGCATATACAGTGGTGAGGTATAGCTCTTGTACTGTTCTTCCTCATGATTCCCTTGTTACCTTGTACATACAGTGGTGAGGTCTAGCTCTTCTACTGTTCTTCCGCATGATTCCCTTGTTACCTTGTATGTACAGTAGTGAGGTCTAGCTCCTGTACTGTTCTTCCTCATGATTCTCTTGTTACCTTGTACATACAGTGGTGAGGTCTAGCCCCTGTACTGTTCTTCTGCATGATTACCTTGTAGGCTTGTACGTATGGTCGTGAGGTCTAGCTCCTGTACCGTTCTTCTGCATGATTCTCTTGTTACCTTATACGTACAGTAGTGAGGTCTAGCTCCTCTACTGTTCTTCTTCATAATTACCTTGTTACCTTGTACGTACAGCGGTGTGGTCTAGCTCCTGTACTATTCTTCCTCATGATTCCCTTGTTACCTCAAGTTTGTACATTGGTGAGGACCATGAGGTCTAGCTCTTGTACTGTTCTTCCTCGTAATTCTCTTGTTACCTTGTACATACAGTGGTGAGGTCTAGCTCTTGTACTATTGTTTCTTGTGATTACCTTGTTACCTTGTACATACAGTGGTGAGGCCTAGCTCTTGTACTGTTCTTCCTCATAATTCTCTTTTTACCTTGTACATACAGTGGTGAGATCTAGCTCCTGTACTGTTCTTCTTAATGATTCCCTTGTTACTTTGTACGTACAGTGGTGAGGTCTAGCTCTTGTACTGTTCTTCCTTGTGATTCCCTAGTTACTTTGTACGTACAGTGGTGAGGTCTAGCTCTTGTACTGTTCTTCCTTGTGATTCCCTTGTTACTTTGTATGTACAGTGGTGAGGTCTAGCTCTTGTACTGTTCTCCCTTGTGATTCCTTTGTTACTTTGTACATACAGTGGTGAGGTCTAGCTCTTGTACTGTTCTTCCTTGTGATTCCCTAGTTACTTTGTACGTACAGTGGTGAGGTCTAGCTCTTGTACTGTTCTTCCTTGTGATTCCCTTGTTACGTTGTACATACAGTGGTGAGGTCTAGCTCTTGTACTGTTCTTCCTTGTGATTCCCTAGTTACTTTGTACGTACAATGGTGAGGTCTAACTCTTGTACTGTTCTTCCTTGTCATTCCCTTGTTACTTTGTATGTACAGTGGTGAGGTCTAGCTCTTGTACTGTTCTCCCTTGTGATTCCTTTGTTACTTTGTACATACAGTGGTGAGGTCTAGCTCTTGTACTGTTCTTCCTTGTGATTCCCTAGTTACTTTGTACGTACAGTGGTGAGGTCTAGCTCTTGTACTGTTCTTCCTTGTGATTCCCTTGTTACTTTGTACGTACAGTGGTGAGGTCTAGCTCTTGTACTGTTCTTCCTTGTGATTCCCTTGTTACTTTGTACGTACAGTGGTGAGGTCTCGCTCGTGTACTGTTCTTCCTTGTGATTCCCTTGTTACTTTGTACGTACAGTGGTGAGGTCTAGCTCCTGTACTGTTCTTCTTTATGATTACCTTGTACGTACAGTGGTGAGGTCTAGCTCCTGTACTGTTATTCCTTGTGATTCCCTTGTTACCTCAAGTTTGTACAGTGGTGAGGACCGTGAGGTCTAGCTCTTGTAATGTTCTTCCTCGTAATTATCTTGTTACCTTGTACGTACAGTGGTGAGGTCTAGCTCTTGTACTATTGTTTCTTGTGATTACCTTGTTACCTTGTACATACAGTGGTGAGGTCTAGCTCTTGTACTGTTCTTCCTCATAATTCTCTTGTTACCTTGTACATACAGTGGTGAGATCTAGCTCCTGTACTGTTCTTCTTAATAATTCCCTTGTTACTTTGTATGTACAGTGGTGAGGTCTTGCTCTTGTACTGTTCTTCCTTGTGAATCCCTAGTTACTTTGTACGTACAGTGGTGAGGTCTAGCTCTTGTACTGTTCTTCCTTGTGATTCCCTTGTTACTTTGTACATACAGTGGTGAGGTCTAGCTCTTGTACTGTTCTTCCTTGTGATTCCCTAGTTACTTTGTACGTACAGTGGTGAGGTCTAGCTCTTGTACTGTTCTTCCTTGTGATTCCCTTGTTACTTTGTATGAACAGTGGTGAGGTCTAGCTCTTGTACTGTTCTTCCTTGTGATTCCTTTGTTACTTTGTACATACAGTGGTGAGGTCTAGCTCTTGTACTGTTCTTCCTTGTGATTCCCTAGTTACTTTGTACGTACAGTGGTGAGGTCTAGCTCTTGTACTGTTCTTCCTTGTGATTCCCTTGTTACTTTGTACATACAGTGGTGAGGTCTAGCTCTTGTACTGTTCTTCCTTGTGATTCCCATGTTACTTTGTACGTACAGTGGTGAGGTCTTGCTCGTGTACTGTTCTTCCTTGTGATTCCCTTGTTACTTTGTACGTACAGTGGTGAGGTCTAGCTCCTGTACTGTTCTTCTTTATGATTACCTTGTACGTACAGTGGTGAGGTCTAGCTCCTGTACTGTTATTCCTTGTGATTCCCTTGTTACTTTGTACGTACAGTGGTGAGGTCTAGCTCTTGTGCTGCTCTTCCTTGTGATTCCCTTGTTACCTTGTATATACAGTGGTGAGGTCTAGCTCCTGTACTGTTCATCTTCATGATTACCTTGTACGTACAGTGGTGAAGTCTAGCTCTTGTGCTGTTCTTCCTTGTGATTCCCTTGTTACTTTGTACGTACAGTGGTGAGGTCTAGCTCTTGTGCTGTTCTTCCTTGTGATTCCCTTGTTACTTTGTACATACAGTGGTGAGGTCTAGCTCCTGTACTGTTCTTCTTCATGATTACCTTGTACATACAGTGGTGAGGTCTAGCTCCTGTACTGTTCTTCTTCATGATTACCTTGTACGTACAGTGGTGATGTCTAGCTCCTGTACTGTTCTTCTTCATGATTACCTTGTACGTACAGTAGTGAGGTCTAGCTCCTATACTGTTCTTCTTCATGATTACCTTGTATGTACAGTGGTGAGGTCTAGCTCCTGTACTGTTCTTCCTTGTGATTCCCTTGTTACTTTGTACGTACAGTGGTGAGGTCTAGCTCTTGTACTGTTCTTCCTTGTGATTCCCTTTTTACTTTGTACGTACAGTGGTGAGGTCTAGCTCCTGTACTGTTCTTCTTCATGATTACCTTGTACGTACAGTGGTGAGGTCTGGCTCCTGTACTGTTCTTCTTCATGATTACCTTGTACATAGAGTGGTGAGGTCTAGCTCCTGTATTGTTCTTCCTTGTGATTCCCTTGTTACTTTGTACATACAGTGGTGAGGTCTAGCTCTTGTACTGTTCTTCCTTGTGATTCCCTTGTTACTCTGTACGTACAGTGGTGAGGTCTAGCTCTTGTACTGTTCTTCCTTGTTATTCCCTAGTTACTTTGTACGTACAGTAGTAGGTCTAGCTCCTGTACTCTACTTCTTCATAATACCCTTGTAGAATAACAAAGTTTAGCTCCTGTACTGCTGAACTGCTCTTTCTGTTGTTGCCCTCCACTGCTCCCTGTCAGCAGCCCCTGTCAGCAGCCCCCTCCCACCACCTTTGATCTTCCTCCAACTTTCTAACATCTAGCTCTTGTACTGTTCTTCCTGTGATTCCCTTGTTACTTTGTACGTACAGTGGTGAGGTCTAGCTCTTGTGCTCCTCTTCCTTGTGATTCCCTTGTTACCTTGTACATACAGTGGTTAGGTCTAGCTCTTATGCTGTTCTTCCTTGTGATTCCCTTGTTACTTTGTACGTACAGTGGTGAGATGTAGCTCTTGTATTATTCTTCTTCATGATTACCTTGTACGTACAGTGGTGAGGTCTAGCTCCTATACTGTTCTTCTTCATGATTACCTTGTACGTACAGTGGTGAGGTCTAGCTCCTGTACTGTTCTTCCTTGTGATTCCCTTGTTACTTTGTACGTACAGTGGTGAGGTCTAGCTCTTGTACTGTTTTTCCTTGTGATTCCCTTGTTACTTTGTACGTACAGTGGTGAGGTCTAGCTCTTGTGCTGTTCTTCCTTGTGAATCCCTTGTTACTTTGTACGTACAGTGGTGAGGTCTAGCTCTTGTAAATTGTTCTCTTCCCAGGATTCCCTTGTTACTTTCAGGCCATACAGTGGTGAGGTCTTAGCTCTTGTACTGTTCTTCCCTCAGGACTCTATGTTACTTTTGTACTGCATAGCAGGAGGTGTCTCTGTTTCAGTGGTAAATTTCGTTCTTCCTTGTGATTCCCTTTGTTACTTGTATGTATGCAAGTGAGGTCTAGCTCTGTAATTGTTCTTCTTATGATTACCCTTGTAATGCACAGTGGTGAGTCTAGCTCCTACCTCGTTCTTCCTTGTGATTCCCTTGTTACTTTGTACGTACAGTGGTGAGGTCTAGCTCTTGTGCTGTTCTTCCTTGTGATTCCCTTGTTACTTTGTACATACAGTGGTGAGGTCTAGCTCCTGTACTGTTCTTCTTCATGATTACCTTGTACGTACAGTGGTGAGGTCTAGCTCCTGTACTGTTCTTCTTCATGATTACCTTGTACGTACAGTGGTGATGTCTAGCTCCTGTACTCTTCATGATTACCTTGTACGTACAGTAGTGAGGTCTAGCTCCTATACTGTTCTTCTTCATGATTACCTTGTATGTACAGTGGTGAGGTCTAGCTCCTGTACTGTTCTTCCTTGTGATTCCCTTGTTACTTTGTACGTACAGTGGTGAGGTCTAGCTCTTGTACTGTTCTTCCTTGTGATTCCCTTTTTACTTTGTACGTACAGTGGTGAGGTCTAGCTCCTGTACTGTTCTTCTTCATGATTACCTTGTACGTACAGTGGTGAGGTCTGGCTCCTGTACTGTTCTTCTTCATGATTACCTTGTACATAGAGTGGTGAGGTCTAGCTCCTGTATTGTTCTTCCTTGTGATTCCCTTGTTACTTTGTACATACAGTGGTGAGGTCTAGCTCTTGTACTGTTCTTCCTTGTGATTCCCTTGTTACTCTGTACATACAGTGGTGAGGTCTAGCTCTTGTACTGTTCTTCCTTGTTATTCCCTAGTTACTTTGTACGTACAGTAGTAGGTCTAGCTCCTGTACTCTACTTCTTCATAATACCCTTGTAGAATAACAAAGTTTAGCTCCTGTACTGCTGAACTGCTCTTTCTGTTGTTGCCCTCCACTGCTCCCTGTCAGCAGCCCCTGTCAGCAGCCCCCTCCCACCACCTTTCATCTTCCTCCAACTTTCTAACATCTAGCTCTTGTACTGTTCTTCCTGTGATTCCCTTGTTACTTTGTACGTACAGTGGTGAGGTCTAGCTCTTGTGCTCCTCTTCCTTGTGATTCCCTTGTTACCTTGTACATACAGTGGTTAGGTCTAGCTCTTATGCTGTTCTTCCTTGTGATTCCCTTGTTACTTTGTACGTACAGTGGTGAGATGTAGCTCTTGTATTATTCTTCTTCATGATTACCTTGTACGTACAGTGGTGAGGTCTAGCTCCTATACTGTTCTTCTTCATGATTACCTTGTACGTACAGTGGTGAGGTCTAGCTCCTGTACTGTTCTTCCTTGTGATTCCCTTGTTACTTTGTACGTACAGTGGTGAGGTCTAGCTCTTGTACTGTTCTTCCTTGTGATTCCCTTGTTACTTTGTACGTACAGTGGTGAGGTCTAGCTCTTGTGCTGTTCTTCCTTGTGAATCCCTTGTTACTTTGTACGTACAGTGGTGAGGTCTAGCTCTTGTACTGTTCTTCCTTGTGATTCCCTTGTTACTTTGTATGAACAGTGGTGAGGTCTAGCTCTTGTATTGTTCTTCCTTGTGATTCCTTTGTTACTTTGTAGATACAGTGGTGAGGTCTAGCTCTTGTACTGTTCTTCCTTGTGATTCCCTTGTTACTTTGTACGTACAGTGGTGAGGTCTAGCTCTTGTGCTGTTCTTCCTTGTGAATCCCTTGTTACTTTGTACGTACAGTGGTGAGGTCTAGCTCTTGTACTGTTCTTCCTTGTGATTCCCTTGTTACTTTGTATGAACAATGGTGAGGTCTAGCTCTTGTACTGTTCTTCCTTGTGATTCCTTTGTTACTTTGTAGATACAGTGGTGAGGTCTAGCTCTTGTACTGTTCTTCCTTGTGATTCCCTAGTTACTTTGTACGTACAGTGGTGAGGTCTAGCTCTTGTACTGTTCTTCCTTGTGATTCCCTTGTTACTTTGTACATACAGTGGTGAGGTCTAGCTCTTGTACTGTTCTTCCTTGTGATTCCCTTGTTACCTTGTATATACAGTGGTGAGGTCTAGCTCCTGTACTGTTCATCTTCATGATTACCTTGTACGTACAGTGGTGAGGTCTAGCTCCTATACTGTTCTTCTTTATGATTACCTTGTACGTACAGTGGTGAGGTCTAGCTCCTGTACTGTTATTCCTTGTGATTCCCTTGTTACTTTGTACGTACAGTGGTGAGGTCTAGCTCTTGTACTCCTCTTCCTTGTGATTCCCTTGTTACCTTGTACATACAGTGGTTAGGTCTAGCTCTTATGCTGTTCTTCCTTGTGATTCCCTTGTTACTTTGTACGTACAGTGGTGAGATGTAGCTCTTGTATTATTCTTCTTCATGATTACCTTGTACGTACAGTGGTGAGGTCTAGCTCCTATACTGTTCTTCTTCATGATTACCTTGTACGTACAGTGGTGAGGTCTAGCTCCTGTACTGTTCTTCCTTGTGATTCCCTTGTTACTTTGTACGTACAGTGGTGAGGTCTAGCTCTTGTACTGTTCTTCCTTGTGATTCCCTTGTTACTTTGTATGTACAGTGGTGAGGTCTAGCTCTTGTGCTGTTCTTCCTTGTGAATCCCTTGTTACTTTGTACGTACAGTGGTGAGGTCTAGCTCTTGTACTGTTCTTCCTTGTGATTCCCTTGTTACTTTGTACATACAGTGGTGAGGTCTAGCTCTTGTACTGTTCTTCCTTGTGATTCCCATGTTACTTTGTACGTACAGTGGTGAGGTCTTGCTCGTGTACTGTTCTTCCTTGTGATTCCCTTGTTACTTTGTACGTACAGTGGTGAGGTCTAGCTCCTGTACTGTTCTTCTTTATGATTACCTTGTACGTACAGTGGTGAGGTCTAGCTCCTGTACTGTTATTCCTTGTGATTCCCTTGTTACTTTGTACGTACAGTGGTGAGGTCTAGCTCTTGTGCTGCTCTTCCTTGTGATTCCCTTGTTACCTTGTATATACAGTGGTGAGGTCTAGCTCCTGTACTGTTCATCTTCATGATTACCTTGTACGTACAGTGGTGAAGTCTAGCTCTTGTGCTGTTCTTCCTTGTGATTCCCTTGTTACTTTGTACGTACAGTGGTGAGGTCTAGCTCTTGTGCTGTTCTTCCTTGTGATTCCCTTGTTACTTTGTACATACAGTGGTGAGGTCTAGCTCCTGTACTGTTCTTCTTCATGATTACCTTGTACGTACAGTGGTGAGGTCTAGCTCCTGTACTGTTCTTCTTCATGATTACCTTGTACGTACAGTGGTGATGTCTAGCTCCTGTACTGTTCTTCTTCATGATTACCTTGTATGTACAGTAGTGAGGTCTAGCTCCTATTCTGTTCTTCTTCATGATTACCTTGTATGTACAGTGGTGAGGTCTAGCTCCTGTACTGTTCTTCCTTGTGATTCCCTTGTTACTTTGTACGTACAGTGGTGAGGTCTAGCTCTTGTACTGTTCTTCCTTGTGATTCCCTTTTTACTTTGTACGTACAGTGGTGAGGTCTAGCTCCTGTACTGTTCTTCTTCATGATTACCTTGTACGTACAGTGGTGAGGTCTGGCTCCTGTACTGTTCTTCTTCATGATTACCTTGTACATAGAGTGGTGAGGTCTAGCTCCTGTATTGTTCTTCCTTGTGATTCCCTTGTTACTTTGTACATACAGTGGTGAGGTCTAGCTCTTGTACTGTTCTTCCTTGTGATTCCCTTGTTACTCTGTACGTACAGTGGTGAGGTCTAGCTCTTGTACTGTTCTTCCTTGTTATTCCCTAGTTACTTTGTACGTACAGTAGTAGGTCTAGCTCCTGTACTCTACTTCTTCATAATACCCTTGTAGAATAACAAAGTTTAGCTCCTGTACTGCTGAACTGCTCTTTCTGTTGTTGCCCTCCACTGCTCCCTGTCAGCAGCCCCTGTCAGCAGCCCCCTCCCACCACCTTTGATCTTCCTCCAACTTTCTAACATCTAGCTCTTGTACTGTTCTTCCTGTGATTCCCTTGTTACTTTGTACGTACAGTGGTGAGGTCTAGCTCTTGTGCTCCTCTTCCTTGTGATTCCCTTGTTACCTTGTACATACAGTGGTTAGGTCTAGCTCTTATGCTGTTCTTCCTTGTGATTCCCTTGTTACTTTGTACGTACAGTGGTGAGATGTAGCTCTTGTATTATTCTTCTTCATGATTACCTTGTACGTACAGTGGTGAGGTCTAGCTCCTATACTGTTCTTCTTCATGATTACCTTGTACGTACAGTGGTGAGGTCTAGCTCCTGTACTGTTCTTCCTTGTGATTCCCTTGTTACTTTGTACGTACAGTGGTGAGGTCTAGCTCTTGTACTGTTCTTCCTTGTGATTCCCTTGTTACTTTGTACGTACAGTGGTGAGGTCTAGCTCTTGTGCTGTTCTTCCTTGTGAATCCCTTGTTACTTTGTACGTACAGTGGTGAGGTCTAGCTCTTGTACTGTTCTTCCTTGTGATTCCCTTGTTACTTTGTACATACAGTGGTGAGGTCTAGCTCTTGTACTGTTCTTCCTTGTGATTCCCATGTTACTTTGTACGTACAGTGGTGAGGTCTTGCTCGTGTACTGTTCTTCCTTGTGATTCCCTTGTTACTTTGTATGTACAGTGGTGAGGTCTAGCTCCTGTACTGTTCTTCTTTATGATTACCTTGTACGTACAGTGGTGAGGTCTAGCTCCTGTACTGTTCTTCTTTATGATTACCTTGTACGTACAGTGGTGAGGTCTAGCTCCTGTACTGTTCTTCCTTGTGATTCCCTTGTTACTTTGTACGTACAGTGGTGAGGTCTAGCTCTTGTGCTGTTCTTCCTTGTGATTCCCTTGTTACTTTGTACATACAGTGGTGAGGTCTAGCTCCTGTACTGTTCTTCTTCATGATTACCTTGTACGTACAGTGGTGATGTCTAGCTCCTGTACTGTTCTTCTTCATGATTACCTTGTATGTACAGTAGTGAGGTCTAGCTCCTATACTGTTCTTCTTCATGATTACCTTGTATGTACAGTGGTGAGGTCTAGCTCCTGTACTGTTCTTCCTTGTGATTCCCTTGTTACTTTGTACGTACAGTGGTGAGGTCTAGCTCTTGTACTGTTCTTCCTTGTGATTCCCTTTTTACTTTGTACGTACAGTGGTGAGGTCTAGCTCCTGTACTGTTCTTCTTCATGATTACCTTGTACGTACAGTGGTGAGGTCTGGCTCCTGTACTGTTCTTCTTCATGATTACCTTGTACATAGAGTGGTGAGGTCTAGCTCCTGTATTGTTCTTCCTTGTGATTCCCTTGTTACTTTGTACATACAGTGGTGAGGTCTAGCTCTTGTACTGTTCTTCCTTGTGATTCCCTTGTTACTCTGTACGTACAGTGGTGAGGTCTAGCTCTTGTACTGTTCTTCCTTGTTATTCCCTAGTTACTTTGTACGTACAGTAGTAGGTCTAGCTCCTGTACTCTACTTCTTCATAATACCCTTGTAGAATAACAAAGTTTAGCTCCTGTACTGCTGAACTGCTCTTTCTGTTGTTGCCCTCCACTGCTCCCTGTCAGCAGCCCCCTCCCACCACCTTTGATCTTCCTCCAACTTTCTAACATCTAGCTCTTGTACTGTTCTTCCTGTGATTCCCTTGTTACTTTGTACGTACAGTGGTGAGGTCTAGCTCTTGTGCTCCTCTTCCTTGTGATTCCCTTGTTACCTTGTACATACAGTGGTTAGGTCTAGCTCTTATGCTGTTCTTCCTTGTGATTCCCTTGTTACTTTGTACGTACAGTGGTGAGATGTAGCTCTTGTATTATTCTTCTTCATGATTACCTTGTACGTACAGTGGTGAGGTCTAGCTCCTATACTGTTCTTCTTCATGATTACCTTGTACGTACAGTGGTGAGGTCTAGCTCCTGTACTGTTCTTCCTTGTGATTCCCTTGTTACTTTGTACGTACAGTGGTGAGGTCTAGCTCTTGTACTGTTCTTCCTTGTGATTCCCTTGTTACTTTGTACGTACAGTGGTGAGGTCTAGCTCTTGTGCTGTTCTTCCTTGTGAATCCCTTGTTACTTTGTACGTACAGTGGTGAGGTCTAGCTCTTGTACTGTTCTTCCTTGTGATTCCCTTGTTACTTTGTATGAACAGTGGTGAGGTCTAGCTCTTGTACTGTTCTTCCTTGTGATTCCTTTGTTACTTTGTAGATACAGTGGTGAGGTCTAGCTCTTGTACTGTTCTTCCTTGTGATTCCCTAGTTACTTTGTACGTACAGTGGTGAGGTCTAGCTCTTGTACTGTTCTTCCTTGTGATTCCCTTGTTACTTTGTACATACAGTGGTGAGGTCTAGCTCTTGTACTGTTCTTCCTTGTGATTCCCATGTTACTTTGTACGTACAGTGGTGAGGTCTTGCTCGTGTACTGTTCTTCCTTGTGATTCCCTTGTTACTTTGTATGTACAGTGGTGAGGTCTAGCTCCTGTACTGTTCTTCTTTATGATTACCTTGTACGTACAGTGGTGAGGTCTAGCTCCTGTACTGTTATTCCTTGTGATTCCCTTGTTACTTTGTACGTACAGTGGTGAGGTCTAGCTCTTGTGCTGGTCTTCCTTGTGATTCCCTTGTTACCTTGTATATACAGTGGTGAGGTCTAGCTCCTGTACTGTTCATCTTCATGATTACCTTGTACGTACAGTGGTGAAGTCTAGCTCTTGTGCTGTTCTTCCTTGTGATTCCCTTGTTACTTTGTACGTACAGTGGTGAGGTCTAGCTCTTGTGCTGTTCTTCCTTGTGATTCCCTTGTTACTTTGTACATACAGTGGTGAGGTCTAGCTCCTGTACTGTTCTTCTTCATGATTACCTTGTACGTACAGTGGTGAGGTCTAGCTCCTGTACTGTTCTTCTTCATGATTACCTTGTACGTACAGTGGTGATGTCTAGCTCCTGTACTGTTCTTCTTCATGATTACCTTGTATGTACAGTAGTGAGGTCTAGCTCCTATACTGTTCTTCTTCATGATTACCTTGTATGTACAGTGGTGAGGTCTAGCTCCTGTACTGTTCTTCCTTGTGATTCCCTTGTTACTTTGTACGTACAGTGGTGAGGTCTAGCTCTTGTACTGTTCTTCCTTGTGATTCCCTTGTTACTTTGTACATACAGTGGTGAGGTCTAGCTCCTGTACTGTTCTTCTTCATGATTACCTTGTACGTACAGTGGTGAGGTCTGGCTCCTGTACTGTTCTTCTTCATGATTACCTTGTACATAGAGTGGCGAGGTCTAGCTCCTGTATTGTTCTTCCTTGTGATTCCCTTGTTACTTTGTACGTACAGTGGTGAGGTCTAGCTCTTGTACTGTTCTTCCTTGTGATTCCCTTGTTACTCTGTACGTACAGTGGTGAGGTCTAGCTCTTGTACTGTTCTTCCTTGTTATTCCCTAGTTACTTTGTACGTACAGTAGTAGGTCTAGCTCCTGTACTCTACTTCTTCATAATACCCTTGTAGAATAACAAAGTTTAGCTCCTGTACTGCTGAACTGCTCTTTCTGTTGTTGCCCTCCACTGCTCCCTGTCAGCAGCCCCTGTCAGCAGCCCCCTCCCACCACCTTTGATCTTCCTCCAACTTTCTAACATCTAGCTCTTGTACTGTTCTTCCTGTGATTCCCTTGTTACTTTGTACGTACAGTGGTGAGGTCTAGCTCTTGTGCTCCTCTTCCTTGTGATTCCCTTGTTACCTTGTACATACAGTGGTTAGGTCTAGCTCTTATGCTGTTCTTCCTTGTGATTCCCTTGTTACTTTGTACGTACAGTGGTGAGATGTAGCTCTTGTATTATTCTTCTTCATGATTACCTTGTACGTACAGTGGTGAGGTCTAGCTCCTATACTGTTCTTCTTCATGATTACCTTGTACGTACAGTGGTGAGGTCTAGCTCCTGTACTGTTCTTCCTTGTGATTCCCTTGTTACTTTGTACGTACAGTGGTGAGGTCTAGCTCTTGTACTGTTTTTCCTTGTGATTCCCTTGTTACTTTGTACGTACAGTGGTGAGGTCTAGCTCTTGTGCTGTTCTTCCTTGTGAATCCCTTGTTACTTTGTACGTACAGTGGTGAGGTCTAGCTCTTGTGCTGTTCTTCCTTAAGAATCCCTTGTTACTCTGTATGTACAGTGGTGAGGTCTAGCTCTTGTACTGTTCTTCCTTGTTATTCCCTAGTTACTTTGTACGTACAGTAGTAGGTCTAGCTCCTGTACTCTACTTCTTCATAATTCCCTTGTAGAATAACAAAGTTTAGCTCCTGTACTGCTGAACTGCTCTTTCTGTTGTTGCCCTCAACTGCTCCCTGTCAGCAATCCCCTGCCCGCCGCCCCCTCCCACCACCTTTCATCTTCCTCCAACTTTCTAACATCCCTGTTTGCTCAGTCTTCATATTTCAGCTATGTGAGTGAGTGAATGAGTGAGTGAGTGAGTTTATTCAGTAAATTGATATACATGCATTACAATGATTACATAATTAGAAGAAATATGACATATATATAATAATACCGAGGATAGCACATAAAAGCACATATAGTACACTTATTTCCAATGTGGTCCTCAAAAAAATAGTGAATAAGTAATTATAGTATAACAAAATAAATAGATAAATAGTACGATGTAAAACAAATTATATATGTAAAAAATTGCAAAATTTAAAATACAATACATAAATTAATATTTTGCATTAAATATTAAGAAGCAGCGTAAAGATTGTGTTCATGGGCCACCAATCTACTATATTAAAGTGTTGTCGCCTTTTTTCTAAAAGTAATTTTAGATCGACATTGCTTTGTTTCGATTAGCAAATTGTTCCAGTGGCATATGCCTGTATAAAGGAAAGAAGTTTGTCCAGATCCCTTTACTCTGGGAATAACACATGCCAATTCACTGGCTCTTGTGGTGTATCTATGATGAACCATTTCTACATCTGCTCTTAAATAAGCTGGTGCAGTACCATTGATAATATTGAACATGTGGCCCAACTTTAACTGTTCTTCTCTATATTCAACAGGCAGTATTTCAACGGTCTTAAATTCATTAGCACCAACATGGAACCTCGGTGGAGCATTTAACATACATCTGATAATCTTATTCTGTGTACACTGCATTCTGCACTTCATTTTTTTAGATAATCCACTGTACCAAGCTGAACATGTGTAATCAAAATGACATTGAATCAAAGCAGAGACTAGCAGCTTTTTGTTTTGATACTAAACTTTCTGGCGTTCCTATACACAAATTTAAGTTTATTTGAAGTTTTAGAAAGGATATTAGAAGCTATGATATCACCAGAAAGGGACTGATCTAAAGTTACCCCTAAATATGTGACACTTTACTATGATTCAATGTCATTTCCATTGCATACAACATTAGGATTGTTACATTTGTACAATTTTCTCTTCGTTCCAAACATGATGGAACGACTATGACATGATACAAAATTATAACAGCAACAAAATTAATATATTACCACCTTGCTTCATGTGTGCACAATATGACCCACTTACTTCATGTGTGCACAATATGATTTGCACCTTTTTGTATCAAAAAAGTATCTTTATTGTATAGATTAATCATTTTAAAATGTTAATCTGACCTCAATGTAATGCTTCCCATTTCACGCACACTGCAGGTGGACCGTGATGTGTGATGTGTCATACACTCATGTTCTGTGTGTCTGTCGAGTATCTCATATTACAGGCAAATCAGTGGCAGTTGAGACCTATAAATTTACTACATATATTCTGTGACAACATGTTATTGTATCATTTGTATGCCACAGCATGATTTAACTTTGTGTCTCTATCTGCATGGTTTGATAATGTATACTTTGACTAGAAGAGTTTGTACACAATCATTTATACTGCATCTGTTCAAATTATGCATTTCAGGTATCATGCAATTATGTTAATATTGTGGCCTGACACCGAGACAAATTTATCAGTTTCTTTTATTTGAACTATAAAAGTAACAGTCTTTGTAATGAAGTGGTGTCCCATCTGTGTCTATTCATTGGTAGTTCTTATAGGCAGAAATTGATAGATCTGAATGACAAACTAAGTTTTAGTAAACCAAAGTTGAATTTATGTATTGCTACGATTTATGCAGTTCGGCAGTACAGACAGAGTCTGTTAAGTTGGGCCATGCAAACAAGGGTCGTGTAGGCCTTGTGGTTAAGAAGACTCCGGCAGAGAATCAACTGAATGTGCTGAACACTGAACAGCTCAACAAGTATGTATGACACAAGGCAGGAATACAGTTCATAAAAGTTTTCTGTTTGACAGCAGATCTATAGATTTTTTGTTCATGTTCATCCTGATTATATTTATAGTTAATATTATATATTTTCAAAATAGGTAATAACTAGGAAAAATATAATGTTGTTGATCATTACAACTGAAATGTACTTTGACTTGTACTTGACCTAATATACTTGGAAATGAACTTGATAATTTTATGTTTCAAAGTATTTGTACATGATGTAATGTACTTGCACTTGAACAAATGTACTTGACCCCACCATAATAATATAAACAATGTGTTTGTCATACAAACGTATGCATGCACGCACACGCACGCACGCACCCATTCATAGACGCATCTACACAAACACACACACGTACTATTAATAGCTACATGAAGATGACCTTCAGGGTAGAGTTTTGTGGTGGTGATGCACTGTGTAAGACCGTGTCGTGTCATTGATGATATACTTTATGTTTGTTCTAGGGTGCTGGGTTTGTACAACAGCTTGATGAAACGTTATAACAAGGAGCTCAAGGTTAATGAAAAACACACTGACACTATCGCCAGACTCAATGTAAGTTTTCATAAGTAATGTCAAATTGCATATAGTTTTCTTAGCAACCTTTAACATGTTGCTAAATAACACATTTTTCACAGCTACAGCTATAAATTTAAGCAGTGCATTTTCAAATTTCAGAGAACTGATGAAACATAGCATGTGTAAACAGATACCTGGACAAAATCTACATTTCCAAGTTATCTATTAGATTATAAAAAATAATTTGATTGCATACTCCAAACATTTGCATTGGAGTGCATTGACATACCTTTGTTAACAAGCCTGGTGCATTTTGAATGAGCGGTTCTGTAAATATATTGCTACTGTTGACACCTTGTCGTCTTGAGTTGATGTGTAGATACTCAACTTCTTATGACGTTCATATTTTTAATTTCACATTCTTGCAGTGAGTGGATGACTAATTTTAATGTACACTATTATATTTTGTGTATGTAGAATATTACATTTTATATTGAATAAATCAATCAACAAAATTCTTGGCAGTGGTTGAAATCCCAAAAGTCAACCAGATAATCCTCGGTTTCATTTCTGGCCAATATTTCAGAATGTTGGTGCAATGAGACTCGTATCTTGGTGGACAGTCATATTTGGTTGTTAAAATAAATGGTTTATTGTGCAATTTTTGGTAGATGAAGGTTGTTGAGCTTGAGGACCAGTTGGCCAAGAGACTAGTCCTAACGCCTCAAGTCAATGCAAGGAATAGAACGCACCAGAGGCCTCGTGACATCACAGGTGATACTTTATGGTTTGCCGGGCAGTCAATGTTTGGGTTAACTTCTGAAAATGGGTTGTATTACAATAATCTCCAAGATTCTCTAGCTTTATCACCATGGGTTGTTGTATTGGAAAGTGACTGAAAGTGGGTAGTGGGATAATGCAAACAGGGTGCATTTAAAGGTCCATACTTAAAAATAGTATGTCTCTTCCTCGATTTATTTATTTACAAAATTGTTCTTTGCATTTAATAAGCCCATGGAATTTTTGCAATATATTTTTTTGTCCACAAAAAACAAAGTCCAGCACATAGGTAATCTTTTACTTTCTGACCTAACCATAAAAACAACCACCTAGAGCATCCAAACTTCTTCCTGTATATTTGCCATACATGTATACATGGTATGTTATAAAAATACACTTACTTTCATAGAACTATACAATTGTTTAATGTGTTTATGTTTCACTGAGGATGAAATTCACAAAAATTATGCAATACTTGTTATTCTCTAATGTTATCTACCCTATATATATATATGGCTACAACCTGTGTCATCTGGCACACAAGAACCGTCGAGGTGGTGGGGTCAGAGTCCTCTACAAACCAACCTTTAACATGATTTCCGAAACTGCATTAACAATCGATACTTTTGAAGGTCTGAGTGTTAACTACAATGTCCGGAAACACGAAGCAAGTCCGCATATACGTCATATACCGTCCACCGTCGTCATGATTTTATGGACGATCTAGGCGATATGCTTAGCTCAGCTGCAACCCACCCACATGAATCGATTATATGTGGCGATTTTAATGTTCACTACGGTACCACCCATTTAACCGGCGTGATGAACCTTGCGACTCTTATAGACAACGCCGGTTTTGTACAAGATGTGACGAGTGCAACGCACGTGAGTGGAAACACGCTTGATCTGTTGATTACTCCCCATGCATCTACCCTACTTTCGACACCTGTAAGGCTGACTACTCTGCTTACAGATCACCACGTACTCGAGTGTGACCTTAACGTGCTAAAACCTGCACGTCCGAAACGTCGCGTGTGTTATCAAAAGTTTGCGTCGATCGACAAGCGGGCTTTTACTACCGATATCTACAACGCATTCGCTGTGATTTCCGGAACCACCGTTGGCGTTGAGCTCATTGACAACTACAACATCGCTATCGCGACCATCGTAAACAAACACACGCCGATCGTCACGCGTGTCATCACCGTTCGTCCGAAGACACCGTGGCACATGGAAGAGTTGTCCAGTGCGAAGCTTGACCTCCGCCGTGCCGAGCGCTGATGGCGAAAGACGCAACTCGCTGTCGACAATATATTTATACGACGCTTCGAGACGAGTACCGCCAACAACTCGTCGCTACGAAGGCCAGTCATTTCTGCACGTTAATACGTGAAGCTGGACACAACATGAAGACAATGTTCGACGTCACCAAGGCACTGCTGGGCCGATCTGCACCCGCTCAGTTGCCTGAGTCATGCAATGACGTAGCCCTCGTGGAGACATTTCAAGTTTTTCGTCGAGAAGATTTCAAATATACATCGGCAATCGATTCGCGCGCCGAGACGAACACTTTCGATCGACAGCCATCTGACGATTACCAAAACGCGCAGCTATCCAAATTCACTCCAGCAACGACTGCAGACATCAGATGGCTCGTTCTCCGGTGATCTGCGAATTCTTGCGACCTTGATCCGATGCCAACGAGCCTGTTGAAAGAAAACATCGGCGTACTAGCACCGATTCTTACAGACATCATCAACATATCACTTGAATCGGGCGTCGTACATGCGGACAAGAAGCATGCGTTAGTGACACCGATACTCAAAAAGCGCAGTCACGATGTCAACTGTCTCGCTAACTACCGCCCGATATCAAACTTAAGTTTTCTGTCGGAGACGCTATAACGGTATGTTGCAAACAAATTACGCCGCTGCATTGACACCAACGGCTTCTATGACCCGTTCCAGAGCGCGTACCGGCCCAGACACAGCACGGAGACGGCTCTAGTCCGAATACGCGAAGACATGACGCAGACAATTGACTTACGGCGTGACGTACTGCTGGATCTTAGTGTAGTATTCGACACGCTAGACCACAGCATTCTCCTGCGTCATCTTCATGATAACGGACTAAGCCAGACAGTATTCACTTGGTTGAAATCGTATCTCACAGGCCGCACTAACGCGAAGCTACTTCAACCCAGAGACTTATTCATCATGGTGTTCCGCATGGCTCGGTTCTAGGTCCACTACTATTCAACATTTTACCTATCGCTTCGAACGCCATCAGATCCGCTGCCATATATATGTGGACGGCTCTTAACTGTATGCTGAGTGTCCGCCATTGAATCATGCCGATTGTGAAGCAACAAATGATACATCTTTTTTACATAGTACACAGTAAAATGTGGTGAAAGGGTGTAATTGAAGTCATATGACCTATAAAAGAGCTATGTTCATCTTGAAATAAAGAAGTTCATTTATACTTAATAATAAATAACTTCTTAAGCGCCAATATCCTCAGACAATCCGAGCTCAGTGGCGCACCAAAACCAAAGGATTAAGCATTCTCGTACTCGTGTGCTAGGCGAAATTCGTCAACAAATGGATGGATGTGCTAGGAAGCTAGGGAGGATAGGCGATATTGAAAAGATAGGTTTTGAGGTGACGACGAAATGTAACAATATTTTCTGCTAATTTAACATTAACGGGAAGCGAATTCCATATAGTTGGCGCGGCAACTGAAAAAGCTCGAGTTCCAGCCTTTGTCTTAACTCTAGGAACAGATAGCAACTTCGAACTAGACGACCGAAGTTGTCTGGCTTGTCTGGCTGGTGTGAGCATTGAGTGTAAATAACTAGGTTGTTTGGATGAAAGGGCTTGGTAGGTGATTGTGCAGATCTTAAACATAATGCGATATCGCACGGGGAGCCAATGCAGTGATTTTAGAAGTGGCACTGAGCGGGAGAATCGAGGAGATTGTGTGACTACCCTTGCTAAACAATTTTGGACGCGTTGTAGTTTTGCAATATCCTTGATAGCAATATTATGAAGGAGGGAATTGCAATAATCTAATCTGCTGCTAACAAGAGCTGTTGCGATAGTTTTAGCGACAGAAAGCGACATATGTCGGCGAATGCGGCGAAAATCACGGATATGATAAAAACAGCAACGGCACGTTTGGGATATGTGTTGTCTGAAATTGAAGTGTTGTCTGAAACTTGTAATTATTATAGTGACACTAATTGTTTAAACATATTACATTAACATATTTTGACACCACTATCAACAACCGTCATGATCTTCCCTTTACAGTTAAACACTTTATAAATATGTAACAAGTAACAACAACTTCAAAATTCATTTTTAAACTTGGCAGTTGTGTAGTTTCCAACTGTTCCAGGATTTTATACCTTTGAGAATAACCTGATAGTGATCTCTGCATTAACAGATTCAAAGGATGTAGCAGATCAGTTGACGAAAACAAGATGCGAGAGAGATAAACTACTCAAGGAAGTAGCGGGGCTGAAGGCAGAGTTGAAGGGACTGGACCATGTAAGTAGACTCAGATTGCTTGTTATGTGATCTAAGATAATGGGCTCACAAGGAAAATCCACTGGTAAATTTAAAGTTTTTTAATGCAAATCAATCACTGTTAAAGAGCAGAATCGCTTTTAAAGTGCACAATCGGGCTTAGAGCTCATAAGGATGTGAATGAAACAGTTGCCTAATAGTCACAATAAAAGCAAAACTACAAAATAGTAGTAATACACTTGGCAGTTGTGTAGTTTCAAGCTACGCCACAGTACTGCAAACAATGCATGCCTTTAATACAATAAGGGGCGCTTCTGGTGTTTTTTGCAGAATACCCGCAAGTCAGTGTATAAATGCTAATAAAAATACTTTTCCCAAATAAAAAGAAATTGTATATTTAACTATCATATATATGCAGTTTAACTATTGGCTCCGTCATCACTTAAATAATTATGTATGTGCATTCTACTTAAAGTACATTGTAATGGTATAGATTGTTCTGTGGTGCTTTGGTTGTTGGCTATGATAGAACGTTTGCTTTCTGTCTTGCAGGGATTCTTTGAAGAGATAGAAGACATGAAGTACGCCCTTCAGCAGTCAGCTCGACTGAACAAGGAGTATGAGAAACTACTCAAGAGACTGTGCAACCAGTTTGGATTACCCTACCCCATGTCATCACAGCATCTGTCGACCTAAGGCGTGACATAACACTAGCAATACACTAACATTGAAAACACACGTGAAAGAAAGCAGACACAACGGAGACAACATTCTTGAGAACAATTATTATACAAATAACACATTTTGGACCTTTTGAAATGTACCCATTTTATTATTTTATTTGTCAGACAAAATTGCGAATACGTATTACAAAAAGTTAACACCACATTTACCGTAGACTTACAATCCCCTTAGTACCCATATAATACACAATATGTGTATGCATGTACATATATGTGCACACTTCACGCACATATCAAATAAATTTATTTTGCAACAACCTAACAGTATACGTACACAAAACAACCGTTTTAAAAATTTAAGTTGTGTTGCATGGTGATCGCATGGCATGTTATATGCCGTCTTCCTGTGACCCTATAACCATATATTTTGAATTATATTTACACATACGTATACGATGATTATCACGAGTGTATGATATCTTTTGTGTGACGACGGACTGGGGATGCGATGGAGAAGGAAACGAATTAGTGTAGGAAATTACTGTTAGAAAACAATGATAAGAAATTTGTGCGGATCCAAACATACGTATACATGCACACACACACTAATGTATAAAATGTTAATATATCCCGTGTGGACCATTTTGTTTAATAAAGTGTGACATGATATAGGTATATTTATGTTATTCCTTTATAAACATTGATTTATATATTTTATTAATACACCCTCTCACATGATACACACATATGAATCGTACAGTCACGCACACATACACATACAAGCACCACAGACACACACACACACACACACACACAAACATGCACTACACAGTCACACATGGGCGCGTGCGCACACGCGTGCACACAGAGTTAATGTAATCATGTCATTAGTTCTGTGGCGACTAGTAAAGTATGGCTGCCTTGACAAGTTTGTTTCATTGATGCGGGCGTTTCACGATGGCGTGCAAACCCATGTGATGGTCGATGGCAAGCTGAATCATGCATTTCCTGTTGCACACTGAATAAAACAAGGCGGCGTCATAGCACCGATACTGTTTACCCTCTTCTTGGCTGGAATGCTCGAAGTCTCAAATCGCGACGTCACGGGAGACTTAATCCT
The DNA here is from genome assembly GCA_020002185.1 of Paraescarpia echinospica. Taxonomy (NCBI): domain Eukaryota; kingdom Metazoa; phylum Annelida; class Polychaeta; order Sabellida; family Siboglinidae; genus Paraescarpia; species Paraescarpia echinospica. Next base: position 28,361,538 of record CM034537.1, on the reverse strand, counting down.
AGGACTGAAAAATGTTCAGCCTGAACCGCCTCAAAGCAAAAACGAAGGTACAACTGTGCATTTGAGACCTACCCGGTATATGCCGATGACACTGGACTTGTGGCCCACTCCTCGGCTGATTTGCAGTTGAACATGTTTGCTGCCGGTAGTTACTACTCCGGTTCTGTAGCTTTTTGACTTAACATTAACATTCGCAAGACTAATTACCTTCACCAATATGCCCCCCGTATAATATACGGTGATCCTGCTAAATGGTGTACCAATTAACGTCGTTTCCACTTTAAAGTACCTTGGCAACACTACCGCCAACGACTGCAATCTTGACAACAATCTATATCAGTTCGGATCCAATCGGCCTCCGCCGCTTTTGGAAGACTACGTGAACGATTATGGAGTAGACATAACATCAAGCTCATGACGAAATGCAAGATCTTCCACGCTGTCGTCCTGTCATGTCTCCGGTACAGCTCCGAGACGTACACGTTGTACAGACGACATGTCCAGAGACTGCCACAGGTCCACCTGCGCCATCTGCGAATGATCCTTAGGGTTAGATAGACGGATCGAGTGATCCAGAATGAAGTCCTGCAATGCTATTAAAGCGACGGAGTATGTTCGTCTACGTGGAATATTATCGGGCGTAGGCAGTTAACTATGCCTGACTCGGCTCTATTGCTTGTTTACAAACTGGGTGTGTTGTTTACTGTTTATTGGCGGGCAGTATACCTTCAACATAACTAGTTAGGAACATTATATTAGCATTACCACATGAAAAATATAAACTGTGTTACCTAAACATGTTTTGTTATGCATGTAAGGAGCTTCTTCTTCTGAAGTAAATGCTTTTGATTTCATGAAAATCAGACAACTACTTATAAAGATATTAAAGGAAATAAAAACAAGGCATTAGCTAAAATCCGTTTTCCATGTGTACAGAAAGTTTAATATTGCATATAACATTCGAGAACATTTAAAAAATACAGAAAAATACATTTGTAGCATAAATTCGATTTAAAACCCGTCTGTGTAGCGATTCCCGCGGAAAATAAAAATTTAATGAGCTAGGCGATCACGTGATATCTTAACGTCACACATGACTCACACTCGCAGCAGGCGGACCCTTTCTATGCATTCAGAGCATGTTTACATGGATAATGTTGGGGTCGAAACGAGCGTCAGAATGAGTTGTTATGCAATAATCCGATGTAATACAAACACTAGTCATCATAGAGGAACAAGCAGTTATCTTACGGTTCCACATGAATTCAATTTTATACAAAACAATGAATGCGAATGAGCCTACAAGTCGACTAGGTTTCGCCGAGCTTGGCCCTGCCCCTGGGCTCGTTTTCAGAAAAATTATATCGAATGCAACCAACGGGAGATAATGTACACCAATATACATACATAGCAAACATATATCGTATCCAGCTACAGAACATAACGTAAAATCTCATAATATCACTAGAATATCGATGTATGAAGGAGGAGTTGTACAATTTATTATAACAACTGAAATCAGTCAGCGAATTTCTGCCGGCCTTGATAGCTCAGTTGGTAAATGCGTTGGTTCCTTGACGTCTGTTTTACAATCGGGCGACGCCGGTTCAATCCTGACAGCATGCAAACTATTGATTTTCTTTTAAAAAAAATTTGTTTATGTTTTTACGAAGTAATATAAACCAAATCATTAAATTTTAGTATACTATGATGCACTGTTTGTAATTTATTTTTATTTTGTAGTAATTATTTATTCGCCACAAAAATGAAAATATGGTCATTATATACAACGATGTTTCTAAATTGTATTTATCCAGATAGATCACAATCTGTTTTCACATATATAATTACAATATATTACTGTACAATATATTTACAATTAATAAATTAGATATCCATTACATTATATTTTTTTGGATAAATAAAATTTAGAAACATCGTTAGATAATGACCATATTTTCATTTTTGTGGCGAATAAATAATTACTACAAAATAAAAATTATTTACAAACAGTGCATCATAGTATACTAAATGATTTTGTTTATATTACTTTGTGAAAACATCAACAACAAAATGTAAAGAAAATCAATAGTTTGCATGCTGTCAGGATTGAACCGGCGTCGCCCGATTGTAAAAAGAATGACAAGTAACCAACGCGCCTACCCACTGAGCTAGCGGGACCAGCGGAAACTGTCTAACTGATTTAAGTTATGATAAATTGTACAACTCCTTCATATATCGACATTCTAGTGATATTATGAGATTATACACGTTACTTTATGTAGCTGGATACAATATATGTTTGCTATGTATGTTTATTGGTGTAGATTATCTCCCGTTGGTTGCATTCGATATCGTTATTCTTAAAACGAGCCCAAGCTCGGAGAAACCTAGTCGACTTGTAGGCCCATTCGCATACGTTGTTTTGAATAAAATTGGATTCATGTGGAACCGTAAGATAACTGCTATGATGACTAGTGTTTGTATTACGTCGGAAAATTGCACAATAACTCATTCTGACGCTCGTTTCGACCCAAAAGCTGTACTTGTAAACATGGTCTGAATGCATGGAAACGGTCGGCCTGATGCGAGTTCGAGTCATAAGTGACGTCACATCTCGGCATCCCGAAAAGCGCGCCAAAAATATGCATATTCGAAAATGTCCGGATGTACAGCATAAAATGTGGAATTTCTAATTCATTGATTTTTTTTGCTTGGTGGACGTGGAAATAGATAGCAGGATGTAATATAACATAAATTCAAGCAATATATGTTTTTATTCCCTTTAAGTTGGAAAGGTTACTACCCCAGGAGTTTTCGTTGGAACGGTGATCATGAAAAATAACACAGAAAGAATAGGGTCACAGTATTTCCAGGGTGTACCCCTATTTTACCAGTTTTGTCATTGTTTTCATAACAGATAAGTAATTCATTGAGGTAATGACTTCAAATTTTGCATATATAGGTATTTTCACACGAGGAATTCATTTTTTTCATTTTCGTTGACCTAATTTGCATATTTCATGACCTAATTAGCATAATATGGCCGACATATTGAATCATAGACTGTAACAAGATGCAATTCATGTCATGTCATTAATTCTTTAGAGTATATTTACAGGGTATTAGAAAGTGTAACATATCTTGTTTCATTATAATTCATTTCAATCCCAATTTTTTGGCAAAATTGGTGCATCATTAGCATAATTATTACAAAATGGCGGCCATATTGAATGAGGATTCCCAATGTTTTTGTGAAGAAATTGTTATTCTGAGCATGTAATTAACTTAGTAATGGCGTTTACAATAGTACAGCATAAACTGTTTCATTGCTATCAATTAGTTACCACAATTTGAATAATTTGTTGAGTAATTTGCATAAAATAAAATGGCGGACATATTAAATGTAGAATCCCAATTTTGGAATATATATTTTTCGAAAAGCACATCATTAATATTTGAGGCATGTTGTAAAATAGTCCAACACAAACATTTTCATTAGAACTCACTTAGTTGCCATTTGCATAATTAATTATCATAAAACGAAACGGCGGACATAGTAAATGTGGAATCCTCATTCGTGTTATAAAAAATTTCAAAAGCATTATCAATTTATCATTTAACGTTTAGCGCTTCTTATCATAGTATTATATAAAGAGTTTAATTACTATAATTAGATGTCACTTAATTCTCACTTTCCATAATTAATGTCTATACTAGTTATACTTTGCTATGTGAATTGCAGAAAGTGTCTTGGACCTGAGATACCTGCATTCAAATACACAGAGTAATGAATAATTGCACCAACAACTGAGATTTTATTGTTAGTCTTTGTTGTTACAATAGCTATTTAAACGTAGGAATATATAATTATTAATAAAATAAAATATATTTATACACACCAATAATATAATTGTGGCAATAAATGAATATTATAATGGTGGAAATACCAAGCTTAAACTGGCTAGTTATTACTACTAGTAACCAAACAATAAATGTAATAAGTTTTTATTTTATATTTAACAAAGTAAGGTTGGAATACAAGTTTCTGAATTTCAAGTTTAAAATCAATTATTAAGTGTAGCCAGCGTAGTGTGAATAGGGATTGCCTGTATGACAGCTAGGCGCCAAATCCGCCTAGCGGACAACCAGCGCAACGCGGTTGTCCGCCTGGCGGATATCCAGCGGCATGCTGACGTTACCAGGCGGATGTTACTATTTTTAGCACAGCGTCACCGTCTGCGGTGGCGTTGTCGAAAACCGTGCAACTAGGTCGCACAAAATGCGATTTCCGCACTTGTAAACCTTTTTAAAATATCACATAACATATATCATCTGAACAGTCTGAAACTGACACGTAGGTGTGTATATACACGAACTTGAATTTTAGCCGGCGATAACATTACCAAAAATTCATGTTTATACGATAATTTGACATAACTTTCGTTTGGTTTAACGTAGAAACTTCGTGCAACGACTGCAGTGAAGACGAAGACGTCTTCTAATTAGTCGAGCAGATCTCATGACGATCCGAATAGGTTTACAAATGCGGGTTTTCAATTTGCCGGGACCTGTTTTTGCGAAAACCGTACCGTCGCGGAGCGCCGTCGGCATGACACTTTTGGCGCGCATCATCGCTCAATCATGAACGATAAGTTTGTCAAATAAAGGAATACTTTTATGCCATTGTAAAGAACATTATCTTGTCGTTCCAGTGATATTAAATATGTATTATTTAACGCGGACTTAATTATGTAAGGGCTGCATGACCGGTGACCTGTCGTAGTTTAGCGTCAAAACTGGCCAGATCCAACAGCCGCGGCGGCCGCTGTGGTAATGCTAATTATATTAATTAATAAATAGGAACAGAGTGCCTCCTTTTAAAACGGTAATTTACTTCAACCGACTAAGGTACTCATGAACAAGGAGAGACTGCGAAATGTTGCTACGGCATGGTAAATGGAATGTGGGACGACCACGTCTACGATACACTGTCTGTATCAGGAAACATATTGACGACAAAAACAACTTGGGAGGAGATGGTTCGCGACCGCAGCACGTAGCGTGTGACTATCCGACAAGCAGCCGCCAATGCTGAAACAGCAACGGCAGCCGATGAAGAAAGCAGAACATAGCGACGTCAGCAGCGAGTGAGCCCATTAGCTGCCGCCAACACAACATTCGTGTGCCGACACTATGGTCGAATCGTTGCTATCCGTATCGGACTAGTGTCACCTGTGGACACACACACATGCACGTGCGCACGCGCGCACACACACACAGTGGACGATGGATGTCATAAAACGAGGAGACCGCCGATGATGATGATTAAAGCACACATTTGAGACGGTGACCTGTATACCATTTTGTGAAAATGTGACTGTTGGCTAGGGAAAAGTAATTGGCCCCCGTGATCGTGCCTCTAGACCCTTTTATTTACCACCCCCTCCAGTCTTCCGATTTCATCAGTCGAGCCGACACAGGAGACAGCCGTAGAAGTGGGAACAGGGGGGGGGGGCAAAAGGGGCAGCCGCCCCACATTAAATGTGAACGTGAACTTTTTTTGTGGCGAGCGTCAACGGTGGGTGGAAATGTAAATTTTATGAGACGATTAATGTGTATTTTTGTTAACTGTGAAAGGTGTGTGCAATTGGAGTGTATATATATTGTTTTGTACCCCCCCCCAGTAATAGGCGGCGTGGTGGGGGGAAATGTTTCTAAAACACCCCCCCCCCTGCCCGTTGTGGGATGTCATTATTTGAGCCGAGACAGCGGAGAGAAGCTGAAGAAGGTAAATTGACAGCAGCAGCGCCACGTAAAAAATAAAAATAAAATTTCTCAATAGCACTGTCCGCCCGTGTTTGTTCGGAAGTCATGAGTTCACAGCCGAGACAGCAGCGGAGAAGCTGAAGGTACAGCGGCAGAAAATGTCTAGCTTTTTTCAAAATCCCCCTCCTCTTCCGTCGAGCCAACTGAAGCAGGACAGCCACAAGGAAGATGTGAAGATATGCAGCGGCGAAAATTTTCAGTGGTGCTGAAGCTCCGTTAAGCGCCAATATGAATTTCGTTCCCGCGTCACTGGAGACAGCGCGACAGCGATAAGAAGATAAAGTTACGACCGCGCGCAGCGACGAACACATTTTAACAGCACCTTCCCACTCTGTGTTTCCGATGTGTCACCAGTCGAACCGAGACAGCGGAGAAGCTGAAGTTACGGTGACGGGACAGCGAACAATGTTCCACACCATTTGTTTCGGCCGCCAGTGGAGGTTGTGTGCCCCCTAGAGGCCTAGACTACCCTCTCTGGACACGCCCCTGATATTACACCGGTAGTTTACTAGAATAACATCGTTGAAGACACAGCAATTAAATTATATGCACAGGCGTGTCCAGGGGGACCTTGGGGGCATGTGCACCCTGGACCTTTTGAATTTAGCCGCTCTCTGCGTGCGCTAGAGTAGCGTGCCCCTAGATTTGTTGAATGTGCCACCGTAGACCTGTTGAATGTGCCCCCCCCCCCCCCGATCTTAAGAAATTGTGAACGCCGTCGCGAAACATTTTCAACAGCACCCACTTCTTCCGATATCATTAGTCGTGTTGAGGCAGCGGAAAAACCGAAGTTACGGCGGCGAAAATTTTTCAATAGCCGCGTTGTTTGTGCCCCTTGGATATTGACATAGAAAGATGGGGGGGGGGTGCTGTTGGAGATTTATTTTCAACTAAAATCCACGAGATTTGTCGGCTGTATTCTGGGAGACACACCCAAAATCCAGTAGACTCCCGGAAATTCCGGGAGAGTTGGCAGGTATAGAGACCGAATTCTGAGTTAACCACTGATGTGAACATGTTAATTATAGTTGCGAATGGTTAGTTAGTATTAACACTTTTAGGTGCATAACACCAAACAGTTGCCTTTTGTTTCCCATTAAATGTTTTATGTTACAGCTACAAAACATCGACTGGGTCATGCGGCTGGCAACACGAGTCAATGAAGAGATTGCGTGGGTTAATAAGGAGGAGCGTCTGGACTTTGCTGATAACATTGCCGTTCTCTCAGACACCACCCAGGGCCTGCAGCGTCTCGTGGAATCAGTCAGCAGATACGCTGATGGTCTGGGACTCGCAATCAGTGAATTGAAGAAAAATACATGATGACAGGGGAGCATAAAACACCCACAGATGTTTTGATTAACCAAAAAAAAGCATTCGAAAACTTCCCCTACCTTGGCAGCTCCACCAACAACAAAGGAATCATCGATCACGAACTAAAGTTCTAAATTGCAGAGTGGGGAAATCGTCAGCAGCCTTCAACCAGTTTAGAAAAAATTGGAACAACAAGAAATTTACCTTGAGATCTAAATTCCGCTTCTATAACTCAAGCGTAATCCCAACCCTCCTGTATGGATGCGAATCATATGGCAACTAAAAACAAGCCAAGAAAACAAAATTGACGCATTTGACACTAAATGCCTGCGAAAGATCCTGGGCATACACTGGAGCGATCGTGTGACGAATATTGAGGTACGGATACGATCAGGACAACATATGGCATTATCAGCTATATGTAGAAGACGAATGACTGAGCTCGTTCGGACATGTCACGAAGCTTCCACCTACCAGGCCTGCCCAACAAGCACTATGGTCGGTGGACACCAGTTGGCCAGAGAAGGAGAGGACGACCAAGAATGAACTGGCGCCAGCCAGTTGATCGTGACATACAGCTGGTCAACAAAAGATGGAGCTGTATCGTTTTGTTGTTATATATGTAAAATAATTTCGGACGCGTGTTTTATAAAGACGACTGGTTTATTTGAACATCTACACGAGGCTCGGTCAAGGACTCCTGAAAATCACGTGATGGTGTCACCTGTCTAAACTATGCCAAGTTAGTGGGAACATAGAAATACAGTAGCGCTACCTAGCTATTATACTAAATTTAAATGACATATCGCCACATCTCCTTTCTCAACAATGTACGCATGTACTAGTCATTAAGTAACTGTCCTTGAAGTATACTGTGAATACTTGCTATACTTGCTACAGTCCGTAAAGTGTGATAAATGGTATAAAATGTATAACACCTACAGTTCGTAGTCTACTTGCCATTTGTGGTTAACTCTATCTCGGATAGATCTTCGTAGCATCGGTATAGGTGGAGTGGGTTGGTTGGGTGTCCCTGGGTCGTCTCGGATGGGACGTCGTGGTGCCGGCACGGGTCGTGGCAGCGTGCTGTATGACTCCGGACCGCAGTGCACGTCAGCTGGTTCGGTCGTCTGGTTTCGCTGAAGTGGCTCGTCCTGATGCGTCGACTCGATGTCATCAATAGCCGTGTCCATGTTTGGCAGTTCAGCTGTCGACCGCAGTTGACGACGGTTGCGACGGTAGCGCGCGCCGTTCACCTCAACCTCGTAGGATCTGTGTCCCAACACACGGCGACAAAGCCCCAGTGACCAGCGTCGATCACCTGGTAACCTCATTCGGATGTTGTCACCAGCGTGTAGCTCCGTGAGCTTCTTCGTGCCTCGGTTGTAGTGTTTTGTCTGAGCTTCCTTCTGTGAGGCCAGCTTCTCTTCTGTTGAAGGTGGTATCGCTGGGCGTAATAGCTCCTCAGTTGTCGGCAGGAGGGTCCTTGTACGCCTTCCCATCAGCCGTTGTACCGGCGATGTTCCGATATACTCGCTCGGGGTGTTCCTCCAGTCTAGCAGCGCTAGCAGTGGGTCTTTGTGGTCTTCTCGTGCTTTCTTGAAGAGTGCTTTACACGTCTTCACCGCGTTTTCCGCTTTGCCGTTCGATTGTGGAAACCTCGGGCTAGAAGTGATGTGCTTGATCTTCCATAGTTTCACAAATTCCTTGAAGTCTTCACTTGCGAATTCCGGTCCGTTGTCTGTCATCATAACAGAAGGTATTCCATGTCGAGCGAATTGAGCTTTTAACTGGTTTATTACAGACCTCGAAGTAGTTGGACCAGTAATCGACTATGATGATGAACGACTGTCCGTTGAACTCGAACAGATCTCCTCCTAACTTCTCCCACGGACGAGATGGCAGTTCGTGTGGATGTAGGGGCTCACGACACTGCTGTGGCGTGAATGTCTGACAAGTGCTGCATCTGGACACATAGTCTCTGACGTCAGTACTCATCCCCGGCCAGTACAGCACTTCTCTGGCTCGTCGAACGCATCCTCCCATTCCAATGTGGCTGCTGTGTATCTGCTGCAGCATATCCTTTCTCAGTGACCTCGGAACGACCAGCTGCTCGCCTCGAAACACTAGTCCTTCGGCTTCAACCAGGCTGCTGCGCTCGTCATAATATGGCGATGCTGCTTGCGGACATTCTCTTCTCGCAGGCCATCCCTGTCGTATGATCTTGATCAGCGCCTGAGTTTCTTCGTCTGCGGCCATTTTCTCCCTGAACTCGTCTCGTTTCGTCTTGGTTACTGAGATGTTCTCGTGGCTCACTGATTCTAGTCCGCGAATCTCACAGTTCTCATGCTGGCCGCCCTCTGTTGTGTCTCTGTAGGCGCGGCTGAGCGTGTCGGCGATATACATTAGTGGCCCTCGCCTGTACTGTACATCTAGGTTGTACTTCTGTAGAGCGAGACACATGCGCTGTAGCCTCTTCGGTGACTTGTGAATCTCTTTCTTGAATACTCTCTTCAGCGGTTCGTGATCTGATTCAATGGTGACCACGTCTCGCCCATAGATGTACTGATCGAACTTGTCACACGACCACACGATTGCTAAAAATTCTTTCTCTATTTGGGCATAACGTGTCTCTGTGTCGGTCAGAGCCCGCGAAGCGTACGAAACTGGCTGTTCGTTCTGCATTAACACGGCTCCCAGACCACGTTCGCTCGAATCACACTGGATCGTGACCGGTTGCTTGACGTCATAGTAGCGCAATACTGGTGCTTTGGTGACAAGCTGCTTAATGGCATCAATCGCTGCTGTGTGTGAGTTTGTCCAGTTGAACTCTGCGTCTTTGTCATCAAGTCTCCTCAGAGGTTCAGTCATCTCCGAGAGTCGTGGCAGGTACTTAGACAAGTAGTTCACCATGCCTAGAAATCTCTTCAGAACGGTCACAACGCCTGGCTCCGGCATCTCTCTGATTGCCGATATCTTCGTTGGATCGGGATTCAGGCCGTCCGGCGTCAGTATATGACCCATGAAGGGGACGCTTGCTTGTCCTCGCTTCACTTTGCTGCGGTTCAGCTTCAGCTTCCATGCTCGGCACTTCTCGAAGAATGCGCGCTCATTGTCTTCTAGACTCTGATTTACCTCTTGCTCCGTCTTGCCGAATCCCGCTATTAGAAAATCGTCTGCGATGACCTCTATTCCGTCAAGGTCTTCAACGAATTCGTGCATCGTTCTCTGCCAGACTTCCGGCGTTGAGCTTATTCCGAAAGGCATGCGTGTCCAACGAAACCTTCCAAAGGGCGAGTTGAAAGTCGTTTTGAAGCTCGACTCCTCGTCCAGACGCTTCTGCCAGAATCCCTCCTTGGCATCGAATACGCTGAACTTCTTTGCATCAGTCAGACGTGTCGCGACTTCCTCGATCGTTGGCATCTGGTAGTGCTCGCGACAGATCGCTCGGTTTAAGTCTCTTGGGTCGATACAGATCCTCAACCTATCGGGCTTGACGACAACAAGCATGCTCGACACCCAAGCTGTAGGTTCGGTAACTGGCTTGATGATTCCTCGCTGCATCATCTCATCAAGTTTCTCCTTGATTCTCGCTCTCAACGGCACTGGCACACGACGAGGTGGGTGTATTACGGGTGCAACACTCTCGTCTGTGACGATGTGGTATTCGCCAGGCAGCTCGCCCAGAGCTTCAAAGACATCTTTAAACTCTGTGAGTAGATCGTCTTTTTCTTTCACTGCTGCTCGCACCGCTTTCCTCAGCGATGATCGTGGGGCTGGATGTGGACTGTCACTGTAGCCTGACGACACGCGCGTTCCTGACGTGTCGCTCACTGCGTGCACGTTTCTGTCGCTGTCGTTGATCGTCACGAAACCCATCTCTGTGCAGGTCTTCAATGACAACAGTGGCATAAAGTCATCGTTCGTGATGTTGAAGGTCAAATTGCTTTGTTTGCCTTGTCGCCATACCGGAAGTGTCACCCAACCAAGTATCTGGTACTTTTCTCCAGTGTACGTCCTGATGTACTTGTGGGTACAGTGTTGCAGCTTCTTCATTTGGCGGTCTCTTGTCGCTCTGCAGTAAGTCTCTCGTGGAAGCACGTTGCATTCTGCTCCAGTGTCCATTTGGAACAGAACCCGGCTATTTGGTCTCGGAGATCCAACTTCTACTGTGATGACTGCCTTCGACGCTCTGTCTTCAACAAGACCGACGAAGAAGATTTCCTTTGTCGTGCGTACGGTTGACGCCGTCGCCCTGCACTTGAGCTGGAAATGGTTCTTCTTTCCGCACTTACGGCACGTTTGGCCGTATGCGGGGCACTCTCTTTTAGCATTGCGGCGTCCACAGTACTTGCAGTCTTGTTGATGCTGCTCCGTTGGTGCTCTTGGCTTCGGTATGGTGAACCTTTGCTGTGTGCGGTTGTGTGGTGTGCTGGCTGCTTGTCGCGTCTGCCGTTTCCTGACGAAGCTGACATCCTGCGTGGCACCGTGCATAACCTGCAGCTGAGCACTCGTTTGCTTGGCTGCCTTGCAGATGTCGATGGCTTTCTCCAGGGTAAGGTCATTCATGCGCAACAGCCGCTCACGCATCTTGTCGTCACGCAAACCCAACACGAGCCGATCGCGGATGATCTCGTCTGGTGTGATGTCTTCATGTGCACAGTTCTTCGCGATGGTTCGTAGATCCGTGACATAAGCTGATATCGTTTCGTCGACCGACTGGTTCCGGTTGTTAAACCGATACCGTTCGTAGATCACTTGTGTGCGTGGCTCACAATATCTATCAAACTGCGCTAGCACATCGGTTACACACTGTTCATTTTGACTGTCCACCCAAGTGAATGTGTCATACACTTTCGACGCATCCTCTCCTATCACAGACAGAAGTGTGGCGACGCGAATTAAGCCTTCTTGCTTATATATGCCAGTAGCTATTTCATAGCGCTGCCATATTTTACGCCATTGCTTCCAGTTTGTGGCCAGATTATTGTCCATAATCAATGGTCGCGGGGGTGGTATGTTTGCGGGGGGTATCAACATCGCCGTTGCACTTGCCCCACACCCGGTAGTGTCGGCTATGTTTGACTCGGCCATGCTGTACAATCTGTGTTGTAGTAGAGTCAAAAGGTCACGTACCTTTGGTTGTATTTAGTAGAGTCAAAAGGTCACGTACCTTTGGTTGTCGCACGAGTTACAACAACGCTCGACAAGCCTACCGCGATGTCTGCATTGCGCTGTCAGTTGGCGCTGTCAGTCGGCGTGATGTCACAGTCACGGCGAAAATGTTCAAAGTTCACTTTTGCAAGCTGCGTGCTTCAATGCAAAGTTCGTCAATAACACATGCTGATCCTGGTTCGTTAACCGACGATATGACGGGACTTCTGATACCATGTAACGTTTTGTTGTTATAAGGTAAAGTAATTTCGGACGCGTGTTTTATAAAGACGACTGGTTTATTTAAACATCTACATGCAGACCTGCTACACGAGGTTAGGTCAAGGACTGCTCAAATCACGTGATGGTGTCACCTGTCTAAACGATGCCAAGTTAGTGGGAACATAGAAATACAGTAGCGCTACCTAGCGATTATACTAAATTTAAATGACATCGCCACAATAGAGTTTTATTCCATAATAATTTAGTTTTTGTAATAATATGTTATGATCAATTGTGTCAAAGGCTTTAGAGAGGTCTAGGTATATGTTTATTGCGGTTGCTGATTGGTCAAGTTGTTGGACAACTCTGTCTATTATTTCTAGAGTGGCAAGTTGTGAAGCCAAGACTGCTAGAATTGATCTAAAATTCAAGCTTAATGCAACAATAAAGCTCTTGCATGTGTAGACAGCCCGGGTACAGGCAGAACAATCCTATTGTTATTGATACCTTGCAATCAGTCAATTGTAATTACATGAACATGTACTTTCATTATGTCTTCATATTTCCGAGGTAATATTTGTTGACATCAATGTTTTGTTGATTGTACTATAGTGTCTGTGACCATGTGCACGTATAGTGCCATAGTGTTTGTTTTACTTTACCTATAATGCCATCATCTTCAATCATTTGGTATCATCTGAAATGGTATATCAGGATTTTAGTTTGTAATAGTTCTAGTCTTATCGTAACATGAACATGCTTGCCATTCTGAATCAATTGTATAGGTTAACTGTGAGACGTTTGAGAAATGTTGCATGGAGTATGCTACATTATTGATTGTCCTGACTGTAGATATGGTGCTGCAATCTCAGATTTTACAGTACTCTTTCATAGTAGTTGCATATCTAGTCTTTGAAATGTCTGCATGTTTGTATAGTCTTGGTTTCATTTTGATTCAGTATTGTCTCCAAATTAGTATACAATACAACTCAGGCATTGTATATGTGTTAAGGTTCATGACTAGTGCCATAGAATGCAATATGTGTTAGCATTTGATTTGGTATTCATGTTGAGTAGAAATATGAAAATAGTTAACATTGACAGTAGTCAGATTTTTCAGTATTTTGATGCATCAAATTGACTTTGTGAAGTAATACTATATGTATTGGTTGTAATTATTGTATGTTTGTTGTTTGGTAGAAGAAGAACTTAGTAGCTATTTAGTAATCACGAAAAGTAGAAACCAACTAGTTTATTTTAACTCCGGTCGAAACGGTGTCGCACATCAATCTCGGATAATCTCCGACGATAAATATAGCACATATCACAACAGTAATCAAATGCTAAGTCAATATATTTTAGTATAGTATTTGCCCTGCATGCATTCAGTAACATGCTATCATAATTCTCAACTCAAAACTGGACATAACTAAGAGATGTACATATTAAAACAATCACTCATGTGAATTAGCATTAATGGCTTTGCTGGATTATTTGTTAATAAATTGTAAGCCTATCATAAAGCTAAACTGGTTAACATGCCAAGTTAGGTGCAATGTGCATATATGTATTGGAATACACACACCTATAGATATTTTATATGAATTAAATACTTACTTTAAAATTGTGTCTTTCTTGTCCCTAGATCAAGGGTATACTTTTTGATATTGGATGTCCTTATCAAGGGTAGGGGTATGTGACCTTCAGCTGGACATCCCTACCCACATGTAAGGGTAGTGCCCCCCGGGCTGAAAACCATGCAGTAGGGTCCAAACAAAGTATTTTTTTGCAGTTTCTATATATCTTTGGGGTGTCGATCTTATAAGGAATCCGATATATATATATATATATTTATATATATATATATATATGTATATATACATATATATATATATGTATATATATACACACACACACACACATATATATATATATTATAAGAAGTTTCATGGAATAGGAGAAGCTACTGTAGGTTATGCAGATGGTTTACGTAGGGGACTTAATCCAGGCAGTGCAGCTGTAATGTGGAGATCTTCTCTTGATAAAAATGTAACACCACTTAACTTTAGCGTTGATTGGATCACTGAGTTCAGTTACAGTTTGATAGTCAGGTTTATGTTGTTGTATATTGATGTAACGGCTACCCAACAGACGTTACTAGCTGTAAGTGTCCGTCCGTGTTTTGTACCGTTTCTGCAATACACACCAGAGGCACTCTGGGATACTGCCAACTTCACGTGTAGTTGATTACTAATCGTAATCTAGCTGTCTCCTTACATATGCAAACTCCACAATACATAACAGTGGCGACGAGAAAACGAACTTAAACATGTCGGGGAAGATCGTACGCTTCGATCGAGCCTTATGTGGAAGAGAAGGAGAGGTTCGAAAACTAAATTTGAACGGTTCGAGTTCTTCGTGATCAGTAACGGCGAATCCGTAGATGTCAAAAAGAGCATTTTCGTGCCAAAAGTTGGTGCTGAATGCTACGCGAAGTTGAAGACGGAACTGAAGCAGGCAAATGCGGACTACGATGCGGTAATTCGTCCGGCGATCACGGTTTACAAATTGCAACTAACAATCATAGGCATGAGAAACAAATTCACGAACAGACTGCGTAGACCTCCAGAGTCAGTCGTAGGCCTTCAGAGTCAGTTGCGTGAGTTATGCGATGAATGTGAGTACTCACGTGATTATCAAGATGAGGCTCTGAGAGACACGTTCGTAAAGGGCCTGAACTTGACGGCGGTACAAGCGAAGGTAATGCTCAGAGACAATTCGCTAACCTTCAATGAGGCTTATCAGACGGCGATAAACGAGAAAATGGCCGTGAAGCGCTTAGCAGAGTTCAATGAAAAGCCCGAAAATACTCCATCGGCGACGGCAGCGGTGCATCACGTGACTAGTCAGGGATCATCAAGGCAGAAGCAGACGGTGGTGTCGGCCGACCGAGAGTGCTTCCGATGCGGCCGACACCACTCTGCTGCTAAATGCAAATTCATTGATCAAAATGTTAAGTATGTGGTAAAATTGGTCATGTATCAAAAAAGTGCAAGTCAAAAGGCCATAAAGGCCGAAGGAAGATCTGTGCAGGCAGAGGTTTCTCATGTTGATGATGATGATGATGATGATCAGGCTACTGATGTTTATGACAGTCAAAGTGACATGGAGTGTACACAGCTAGCGAGGTTAAGAAGGCATACATGTGGACATGGAGTAAAATGGACATAATGTGTCAATGTTTGTGGATACTAGGGCGGCGGTGTATATTGTACCAAAAAATGAGTACAAAAATTGTTTGCGTAACTTTCCACTAGAACAAACCGGTCTGAAGCTAAGGTCATACACCGGAGAACTAATCCCATTGGCAGGTAAAGTGTGTGTGCCTGTCAGATACCGTGGTAACAAGCATTCATTGCAGGTGTTTGTGGCGAAAGGGTCGCGACCAGCATTGATGGGGCGTGATTGGTTAAAGCAGATACCGCTGGACTCGGGTGCAATTTTCAGTGTCAATCCCAAAATCGCTACAGAGGTAGACCAGTTGTTGATTGATTACGGGAATTTGTTCAACGAGTCACGTGAGGGGATTAAGGGCTACACTGCAGCTCTTAAAGTGAAACCAGATTGTCACGGATTAGCGAGGTCTTCGTACACTAGATGGACCAGTCTAGTAGGGTTCTTATATATCAAAGTCAACGCATATGAGAAGGAACGGTTATCGTGAACAAGGAACGGTTATCGTGAACAAGCAACAAAGAACGATGAAAATTTACTAAACGTTATTATAAGATAGATTCCTTTTGGTAAATATATCGATTAGCAAAAAATGAAAAGAATAAAGAAATTCCGTAACCAAATCTTAATAGAACATAATAAACAATAACACTGAATCTTTGAATCTATCTAACTAAAAAAATAAATATACAATTAAATATTACAAATTTCATTTATCAAATTCTACTTCGTTTCTAAGGTGGATTATACCTCTACACGACCAAACACTAGGCGCCAAGTGTTATCTAAGAATAACTCCTATAAGTTAAATACACAGCATATAGCTAGCCCTCGCGGACACTCATTACAGTAATCGGTTACACCAAATATATATATGTGAATACTTCTAGGGTAATAATACCTCACTTCAAAACCACAGATAATTACCATTCATAATACAGCAAATAATAGATACATTCAATTATAAAATAGACATTTACACTGGGCTAGTCCCATCTCGAATCTATACGAACGTTTGTTGAAGTCAACACGCCGAGCTCAGAATACAATCAGAACGGTGTATCTCGGCCGCACGAGTGATGGTGACTGGCAATTGACGATTGCCGTCGTACGCCGCGAATTCTCGAGTCGCGTCCGTTCTGTGATCGACTTGTCTCGCGCGGTCGCAAACGATTGTGAAGCCTTAGGTGTTGCTTCTCCACACAGCCCCTTCTGGGGCTAACCTAGGAGTTGTGCAGTGCGCATTGCAAAGGGTGCGTGAAACTGAATTTGACAAATAATTTTAAAAGAAAAATAAAACAAATAATTATGTAAAACAAGTGCAATAATTTGCGCAGATTAAAAACACAGTCTCTGTCTTTATCTATAGTCTGGTAAGGTGGGCTGGAGTAACAAGGTGGATGGTACTCAGAGCTTGTTGGAATGGGTGTAGTGTGGGTAGGCTTATTGTTTCTGGGGGAGTAGATTCCAAGCCCTTATAACTCTAGGATAGAATGAGTATACATATGTATTAATGCGTGCATGTATTTGTATGTATTTGTTTGGATCGCTGTTTCGTGTACGGGAGCATGGGACTATAAGATGTTGTGGTAGGGTAATGTTCAGGGGGTTGTGTTTTATTTTGTAGAAGAAGGTAAGTTGGTGTTGTAATCGTTTTCTTTCTAGTCTGCCAACCACGTTTATTTATGAGGCTGGTTACGCTTGTTGTGCGGCGGTGGTCATTTAAAGTAAATCTAGCTGCGCTTCTCTGGATTTTGTCAAGGGTATCAAAGTTATTTTGTGTATAGGGATTTCAGGCTACAGCTCGGTACTCTAGTTTTGGCCTTACTGACATATTGTAGGCTGTTTCTTTAACTTTAGATGTTGCAGAGTGGAGAGAGCGTTTAAGGAGGCCAAGTGTTCTAGCGGATTGAGATGCAGGTGTTAACATGCTTTGTCCACGACAGTTTGGAATCTATTGTGATGTCAAGATAGGAGTGTGAATCGTCTTGGGAAACTGGTTGGTTTGAGATGGTGTAAGTGAAGTAGCTTGGTTTGCGTTTATGGGTAATTCTGAGAAGTTGACACTTTGGGATATTGAAGTTCATTTGCCACTTGTCTGTCCAGTCGGCTAGTTTGTTTAGGTCTGTTTGAAGGATGTATGGTCTGCAGGTGTTTGGATTTCTCTATATAGGATCGAGTCATCGGCAAAGAGTTTGATAGTTGAGTTGATTGAATTGGTGATGTCATTTATGTACAGTAGGAAAAGGACAGGGCCAATGACTGAGCCTTGGGGTACGCCGGAGATGACATTTGCAGGAGCTGAGTGAGAACCATTTGTTGATACAATCTGGGTGCGGTTTGATAGAAATTACGTTATCCATTGTAGTGTGTGACCTGTGATACCATAGTAGTTTCATTTATTGAGAAGTCGTTTGTGTGGAACCTTGTCGAAAACTTTGGAAAAATCGAGGAGGATGACGTCTATTTGTTTCTGGTCGATCATGGACTGTTTCCACAAGCTGTGTTTGGCAGGATAGTCCAGTTCGGAATCCATGCTGGTGATGGAGGATAACGTTGTTAGCACTGAGGTGTTTCCACATATAACTAAGAACGATATGCTCCATCACCTTGTCAGGGAAATTGGTCTATAATTTACAGGATCGCTTTTGGTGCTTTTCTTGTATACTGGGGTGACAAGAGCTGTGGTCCAGGCTTGTGGGAGTTTGCTGGAGGTGTATGGTTGCTGCAATATGTGTTGTATTATTGTATATTTTTATCTGGCAGTCTCCTTTAATACTTTTGCTGGGATTTCATCTGGTCCTGATGCCTTGTTTGGTGTTTGAGCTTCAAGCTGTTTTATGATGCTGTTTATTCCGATATTAAGTGTTTCGCTTGAAGTGAATGGTGATGGGCCTTTAGTTGGGATAGGAAGTTGTTCTTTGGTGAAAACTGATTTGAAGTGGTCGTTTAGTGTGTTTGCTTTGTCGTGATCAGTTGTTTGCATCTTGCCATTTGCTTTTAGCGTTGGGATGCCAAGGTTTTCAGTTTCTGTTTGTTTAATGAAGGACCAGAATCGCTTAGGGTTTGTGGTGAGGCTTTCACCTATGATGTTATTGATGTAGCTGGTGTAGGATTTGGTTATTTCTGTGTTGACTTCTTTTCTTAGGTTCTTGAAGTGTTCCCATTGTTTGTTTTTCTTTGTTTTCTTAGCATTAGCATGAGTTTTGGCCCGTTTTCTTTGTAGTCTGATTATGTTTTTTTGTGATCCAGGGTAAATGCGGTTTTGATTTTGTCATGTGGCTAGGGATAGATTGTTCTATCAGTCGAGTGTAGTTTGGGTGAAAAAAGTTCCAATTTATATCAATGTCTAAATTATCAGGATTTCGGACAAAGTACTTTTGAGCAAGAAGGGTACAGTTTGATCTGAGGGCTTCCCAGTTAGTAGACTTAAAGTTGTACACTTTGTGTGGATGTTCGGTTTTCTTCATTGGGTTCATATTAATGTGAAAGAGAACAGCTTCGTGATCGCTCATGCCTGTCACTGTGTTTACACTGGAGATAAGGGCGGGGTTTGATGTAAGTACAAGGTCAAGGATATTTCCAGAGTCTAGTGGGGTCGGTTCGTTTACCATATTTGTTAAACCATATTCACTGACTATTTCAAGTAGTTTGTTGTGTTTTGTTGTTGTGTGTTGGTTTGTTGTACAGAGGTTTTCCCAGTTGATGTCTGGTAGGTTTAGGTCCCTGGCGATTATAACTGATGGAGGAAGTTTGCAGTCACGGTAGAAGATAGCCAGGGATTCATGTAGGGCTTCCAGGGATGTTGTATGATCATTTGGGGGTTTGTAGTAGGATGCCAAATAGATGGCTTTGTTATGAAAGAAGTGTAGTTTAGTCCAGACTATTTCACATTTAGTATTCAGTTTATCTTGGGGTCTGAATTATGTCATTTCTCAGTGCTATTAGAACATCACCTCCACGATGCGGTCCTTTCTGATTACTTCATAGTTTGTGGGGAGAAAAGAATATGTGGGGATGCTTGAATCAAGTTTGGTTTCCACTAGGAAGAGTATGTCAGGGTTTGTTGAATTTATTATTGCCTGAAGTTGGGATACTTTCGCTGTGCTCTTGACACTGTTGCAGTTGATCAGCATGGCTTTTAGTTTATATTTTGTTTTAGCGTTTGCTCGGTCGGGGGTACATGTATTTGCTGGATTAGGTGCAAATGTAGGGTTTGGGTCATCCATGCCACTGCAGAACTGAGTATTGGTTTGATGTGGTTATGTTGCTTGAGAATAGACATCTGGAATAGTTTGGGAGCCCACAGCAAGAACAAAACCATAGGACACTGTTGTGCTTTAATTGTTCATATGTGGTATCATTTATTTGGACACACGAGGTGTGGTACCAGGGTTGGGCTGGTGCAAACACAAATAGGTAGATCGTAGGGTATATGAATATTAGTAAGTTTATGTCCTGGGCCGACTCAGGGTATTTTAAAACACAGGGGTACGTGACAGTTGTACACCCGAAGGAGGGCCTAGCTGTTAGTAAGTTCAGGAGATAATAAAGCAGAGGGGGGATATTATTCCTTACATATATGTTACTAATCTAGAGCTATTTTGATAATGCCTAGTTTATGTGACTGGTGTAACTAATGTTTAATGACTCATGGTAATGTACATTTATTTTGTAAGAATGCGTCGATTATTTGAGTTGCTGTGGGGGCGATTTTGGGTTGGCGCGCTCTGCTTATTGTTTACAAATCCGCCATTTTGATTTTAAAGGTTGGTTGTTAGACAATATAATTTAGTGAACTATAACTTTGGACTACTTGATCGCAAATGTATTGATATGTACGTATTGTGATCATGCTACTAATGCTTGTATGTAAATTTGGAATGATGACAGTCTTTATAATTTGTGATTTTAACAATAAACGTATGAGAACAAAACAAGAATCCACTACACCTGACGCAACGCATGCGCACTCACTGTCAGTTGAATACGTTCGCGTGAATGACGACGCCGGGCAGTAGGCGCTTACCGCCGGCCGCTACGAATTCTCGAGTCGCATTCGGTGATTCGATCGAGAGGTCTTGCCCTGTCGCCAACGATTGAGAAGTCGGATGAATGGGTTCGCGCGAATGACGACGCCTGGCAGTATACGCTTACCGCCGGCCGCTACGAGTCGCATTCGGTCAAGCTGTCGGACGATGTCGTTGTGAGACTGCTGTTCGAGGATGGCCCGTGCTGGGTGAGCGCGTCGCGATTATCACTCATCGACGCAAATACGTTGAGGCCGACCGGAAAGTTGCTTAAATAAACCGCTGACGTGGCGGCATGGCTTCTTCGAAGCTCGAACTGTCACTCTGGACGCTGAATATTACATACACACAAGCGTGGGAACGTAACCCACGTTAACGATTCCCATCACGCTTCACGACTTGATTTGCCATTCTCTTGGCAGCAGGGCAACCTGTCTCGTTCTAACCTGGATCTGTCCCAGTCTTTCGCCAGCGTCCATATGACGAAATGCGTATGACAGACGTTTATATAAGCGGACCTATTTACACATCATATGACAGGTTTCTATCATTTCTATTGGCTAATACAATATACAAGTCAATCTACGCATTGTGGAACACCCTCTAAGATACAGTGAAACCACCTGCTTGCCTAGAAACGCAAGCAACAGAATACCACGCCCCACTGAGCGCATCTGCAACCGAGTTGCTGTACTTACGTAAATAAGGCGGTTGGTCAACAATCTGCCTATCTACTGGCTTGACCTTCTATGATGGCCGAGAAGGGCCATCGCGTTTTTGTGTGGCAACCTGCAGCGCCATGGAGCGATGACGCGATGCGCGATGCGATGGGCGATGCGATGAGCGATGCGCGATGCGATGGACGATGCGATGGACGATGCGCGATGCGATGCGCGATGCGATGGGCGATGCGCGATGCGATGCGCGATGCGATGGACGATGCGCGATGCGATGGGCGATGCGATGCGCGATGCGATACGCGATGCGCGATGCGATGCGCGATGCGATACGCGATGCGCGATGCGATGCGCGATGCGATGCGATACGCGATGCGCGATGCGATGCGCGATGCGATGCGCGATGCGATACGCGATGCGATGCGATGCGCGATGCGATGCGCGATGCGATGGTATACATTATAAAAGTGCCGCAATGAGCATGCGTACGCCGAAAACGAGACTTAGGCAGCCATTTTTATTTATTTGTATTAAACACATTTCTTTTTGTGTTCAGAGCATGTGATGATGGCTGATGACGCTGACTGTACGTATACGGTTACACATATAGTTATTGGGTACAAAAGATTATGTGATTGTACTTCTAAATATTGTCTCGGACATTTACAGAGATTGAATTTAGCGAAACAAAAACGGGTGCCAGGCAGGCAGCCTCTTCGCAAAAACTAGACTAGGGACTGAAATAGATTACTTTATAACATGAAATATGTACCTATTCAATATTTTATTTGTTAAATAATTATTGTTTCCATCTGGATATCCCTGATCGCAAATATAAACACTATTTTGTGTGCCTGCAGACACGATGAACCAGGGATGGTTAAGGTATTTCTCAGTTTAACATTAACCAACAGTTTTGAAGCCTATTTGTTTATATTTATTAATTAATGACATAATATCTGTTTAGAATGCAAACATGTTATTTATGCCTTATATAAATTAAAATATAAACTTTTCATAATTTATGCTTCTTGATTTACTCCTCGGTCCCCAATACTTCCATGTCTGGAAAAAACTGACACATATTCCGTGAGACGTTCTTCAATACAGATGCAGTGATGTTTAATGACTTAATCTGGGTTCCGTAGTAGCACATAAAAGCAGCGTTGCGCCGAAATACAAGTACGAATAACGCAGTGTCAGTAAATAGCCCCGCTCAAATCAGGCTACCAGCTCTATTGGACCACGTAATAAACAGCCGAAATTGACAGGAAGTTAAGTTAGTAGGTCTACTAGGAGGTGCACGGTGCGGGCGGTGCGTCTACAATTCGATTCACTTAGGGGTCATCTCAGAACGTCGATGTCCGATATCAGACGAAATTACTTTCATCTTGCCTCAGCCCCCCCCCCACCCACCTCAGACGAATTTTTTAAACATTAATATGATGACACCAGTATAATTAAGAGTCGATGTCCGACGCCAGATGAAACTGCCTCAGACCCCCGTCCCCCAAACAAAAATAATTTCGCTTGATATCGGACATCGACGTTCCGAGATGATCCCTTAGCAAAAATGAAACTACACTCTAGGAACAACGATTCGCTACCTCGTTTGTGCATTTTATATGTAGGTTTTGTAAAATAATTAGAGACAATACTATTTTAGTTTACGATTTAGATATTTTATTATAAACTAAAGACACTAAAGTTTAGTAGGGTCTAACTGATTATAGTTATTTATATATATATATATATTGTTTTATTTATGTAAGGCATAATGAACATGATATGTACACCTATGAAAATATATCATGTCATTAATGAATAAATATTCAAGAAATGTATACTTCAAAGCCTACGGTTAATGTTCAACTGAAAAATGCCATCAACATCCCCGTTTTTCATGTATGGAGGTACATCAATTATCGTTTATATTTTCGATCAAGGATATTCAGATGAAACCAAACATTAAATGGGGAGTGGTAGAAGAGGTACACACCTCATGCTATGAAGTAATTCATTTTTGGTCTCCGGTTTTGGTGCGAGAACCTAGATTACATTCTATAAAGTGATTGCCCGCATGCCCCCATTTATCTTAGTCTAAACTCAATCGCATTAGGCTTCTATCATAATATTTAGAAGTACAATCACATAATCTTTTGTGCAAAATAACTAGAGAAGTGTAACCGTATACGCACACTCAAAGTCATCAACCATGGACACATGCGTTGAACATAAAAGGCATCCAGTGTTGCCTATGGTCACGAATTTGTTCATGCCCAGACAACAAAGCCAAACCCAAAACACTGGCGTCGGAACATGGTGGATATTTGGTGGGTTGAGGCTCTCCAAAACCTCAATTTGCACGCCCCCCTCTTGAGGCTCGCCAAAACAGCCACATTAAGGCTCTCCAACATCACAATTTGCACACCCATTGAGGCTCGCCAAAATAGCTCCATCTTCAGGCTCTTCAAAAACCTCGATTTGCACCCCCCCAAATATCTACATTGAGGCTCTCCACAAACATGAATATGAACTCCTCATATATCCGTGGGGATGTCAGGGGTGAAACTGGCCTCGATTCCGATGCTCGCTGTCTGATTTTTTTTAATTTCTCTCGCTGGTCCTGCACAGCTCTCTCCACCAGATCGTTCGCTCTCGTTTTCCACCTTTCTCCCAATCCTTCAAAATCTCTTTTTCCATAGTCTTCCCATCGCAGTCTAGTTCTTCTTCGCCTCCTTTTCCTTCCAGTCTCTGTGCATCTGCTCTCTTTGCCATCCGTTCTTCTCCCATTTTCTCTACAAGTCCTGCCCATCTTAGTTGACTCATGCTTATGCTTTTTCAGAAACAATTGTGTCGACTATTCATATCAAAGACACAATTAACCACATGCGCAATTACGACCAGACGATGTAAATAAGTAGCATCATTCTAGTCCACTGCTGCAATTTTGGGAGATGGTGCTGTTCTAATTATAGCTCCTGACCCAGGGATTATCGTCTCCACAGACGCACCGACTTTGACACATCATGTAATCCACTTGCCAGACAAGAGATACAATTAACCGAAAGTGCTACTTAACCCCCACTTTAGTGCATCGGCACTTCCAGGTGTTAATTACAATTTTGATATACTCGTTTGTGCTGAATCATATAGAAAACGACATTGCTCTCTAGTCTAAAAAAATTCAGTTGTGTTACATCCGTGTAACATAGCTGTTAAGGTGTATCAGAATGGGACGAGGAAAGGCGAATGTGTTTTTGGAGGACTATCGTTCAGATGGGACCACCTTGATGATATGTCGCAAAACATGTTGTTGTTGTCTATGGAAGTTCCCATAGAAACCAAGAGTATACATCTCAACAATAACAATATTGAATGAGCATTGGTTTACATTATTTATTCATTGTAAATACGGAGAAATTACAATATCACATAAGTATGTACGGTATCGGCGGTATGCATGGTAATAGTAATTAGCATCACACGTTTTGCTTTCGTAAACACATTATATCACACGTCAATTATATATATATACATATATATGTATATATATATATGTATATGTATATATATATATATACAACAATTACAGTGAAATTACAATTACAGTGAAAACATGATGTATATCAGAAGTATCTTTCTTAGAAAACTGAACGATGAAATACTACGAGTCTCAAGGAATCATTTCAATCGACGAAACACCGTGCTTCTTTGTGCATATTCGTTAAATTTGTTTGCACCGCACGTTTTATGAGAAATCATTAACAAAGAGTATAGTTGGCACTTATAAAAAACGAACGAGCGTAAGACGCACGCGATACGGTCATCCGAGGAAAACCAGACCTGCTGTATTTCTTGCCAGAGATTTATGGTAACGTAGCATTTAAATTAATGTACATTAATGCTATACAATTTGCACACATACGTATAAGGCATTTTAAGTTTACCGTGCATATTTGACGTACATATTTAATAATTGTATTCATCCCAAAGATCCCTAGCGGAGTGATAGAAACCTTTTTCTGAGTCACAACAGTACCATTAAGCAAACCGATGTATGTACATCATTACAGTATGTAAAATAAAGTGAATATAGTCTATGTCATTAAAACATGCAAAATAGGAGTGAGAGTACATTATTAACAATTAGTATACGGTGAGAAAATTATATTTACAAATGAACAGTAAAGTAGGAAATTAGCTTCACCTTATTAAACATAGGATACTATAATAATTTTTGCAAACAACCTCTGTTTAGTTTTAGACAAGGTTATTGTACTACAAACAGCATCGATTTAAGCAATGTTTTTAAACGCAAACATTGGTATTGATAATATAGTTGTTGTCTTCCCTAAGTTTGATTGAAACATTTGTACTGTTATACAATGTATGTTATAACAATTTACTAGCTTGTGTAAAACGCTATATCTACTGTAGACTACAAAGTCGAAGTCGACAAGGAAGACGTCATACACATGAAGAGGATGTGCAGGAAACCCCGTGATTGAGGCTGTAGCGGCGTAACCACTGAGCTAGTCTTCCAGGGACTTGCACCACGCGTCACTGCTGAAACGCAATACATGTCATAAGTGGCGAACTTTAACTCGTAAACATGACACAGATAACAATACAAACATTTTCATGCGGTATTTCAAATCCGCGTTGACAATACGATTTTTAAAATAATCATTTAACATGAGCTTTCTTAGCAATTGTTTGTGATCGTTTCAGTCTGTTTAATTACAAATTGGTCGTCTAAAGAAAATGTGCTCATGGTAGAATGAGAAACCAATTGTCGTTCCTGTATTTAACGGCAAATCGTTAACCAATAATTATAGGACACGCCATGTGGATCTACTGCATGTACCGATTTCTAAAACCAACGTATTATATAAAACCATTAGACGTCGAGGTGTTAAGCTATGGAACTATATAACAACAACAGTGGATTGTATATATGCACTGGCAACGTCTAAATGTCAAGATATTTTTGTGAGTAAATAATGTTAGTGACTTATATAACTAACATTCATTGTTGCATTCTAATACGTGTATTCATGACAATAGTATTGCTGTGATATGTGTTGCTGATTTCTTTTCTTCAATTGCACAATCTGTTTCTTCTTCTTCTTTTTATTAAATTATTTTACGTGCACCATGGAATTACATATGTATTACATGTATGGAGAGGGAACATCAGCCACTCGTGGCTTTAAACTCTCATTATAGAAACTATAACAATGTATGTATCAAATGTGCATCAAATATCGAATGTATTGTGTCATAGTTTTTGTAATAAACCATCATCATCATGTCATCATCAACCTTGACAGACACGACGACGGCAACAAAATACAAAAAACACGTGCATCACTTTTGTTTATTGCGCCGTAGACTTTAAACATTCATCCACATACATCTCCATGAATGGCAACTGCCTGTAGCTATAGATTAGGCTTTAGCTTTCCTTTTAGTTGATTCACTGGCACAGATGTGTAAATAAACCGGCCGTTAGATCGAGGTTTCGTCAGAAATGTTCCATACCTCGATCTAACGCCACGTGTTTTGATAAATCGTATTTTCCGACTGAGGTCCTATAACTAATTTCGAACCGACATGGTCATAATTAATTTTAAGGTTTTTCTGTCAATTACACCAAAACGAAATACAAATCTGCACAAACGAACAAACACTTCATAGCGAATGCTTTGTAGGTTTGCATTTCCGTGAACGTTAGAAGCCAAAAATCGAACTGAGGGAGGAGTTAGAAATGATATATATAACTACGCATTTACATTTGTTAACAAGCCTAATACATGCTGTTTTAAAAGTACTTGACTATGTCGACACATGAAATACACATGGGTAATAAACATGAAAAAATGGACTTGCAAATTGAAATTGTGAATCATCAGTAATGCTCATGCAGTATAAGCTGGTTTAGAAATCATTTGTTTACCTCTACGCGTCGGTGAATATTTCTCCTACTGCCAACGCAGCTACCATTCGTTCCTTGAACACCTGGTATTCAGGCAACACTGGCAGTCGCAAGGAATTTGCACAGGTGTTGGCGAACGGCACGCCTTCTAAGTATGCATAATCTGCATCTCCGGGGTGGTTGAACTCCAACGCTGGGATGGGTTCAAATCCCAGCGGGGGGACTACGTCCAGCCCAGTGACGAATGCCAGTAGCTGGCCAAGACGCCCTTCTTCTATAACAGCAAACGATTCCACCATGACAGTTAGCGTAGCCGAATACTTAAAACTATGTTTTGGTGTATACAAATGTATTTAAAAAAAGCACGTCGACACTATTGCAACTGGTTTGGCCTGATTATTCACGCATTTACTGGAAGGAAAAACTTAGAGAAATATAGGGTGTCCACTCTTAAGCACTGTCAAGGTGATACATTCTCATTATATCTATGCACGGAAGACTTTTATAAGATTGTCTCGGTTTGAGTTTTTTTCGACACATATTTATTTACATTGGTCTTGTAGGTACACAAAGGTGGCAACATAATTGTATAAAAGTGCCACCTAGCAATAAATGTTATTGTTTGTATCATTTTAAAATGTTATGAATGGAAATGTGCTGTGTTTTCTTTTGTTTTTCTCTTGTGGTTATGTTATTTTGTCGCACTGTTATCGCTTTAAAAACGTTTGCCTTATATTTTTTTCCAAACAAAATACCTTTGGAGTCAACAGTTCAGAGAAATATACAACGGAATGTCCAAAATTGCTCTGCATCCATTTGTTATTGACGTGTTTTGAGAACGCCAATTCACACTACTGCGCATGTGCATTCATGGAAGTGTGTGGAAGCTTGCATATAAATAACACATAAATGTATTTAAAAAAAATTATACTAAATATATGTGTTTGCATTGTGATTGGACTGCCGATTTATTTAAAGTATTTATGTGCTGCCTGTGCTATATAACATTTACTCTGACTGCAGGCATCACAGTTGTTCCTGCCACTGTTTACTTAAATGGAATCTCGCGCTATATGCAGATGAACGGAATTTTACCAGGAATACTTTGCGTAGAGCGGAACTATACCGATCTCCGAACAGGTCAATGGTTTGACCCCCTTTTGCTAGCCAACAGGTCATGGGATGAATAAATAATTGTATATAATAATTATTACAGATCAATACTATTCTACCTTCGATATCTTGTAAGAAGTCTCGCCAATGCATCTGCGTTCGCAGTTCGGCTCTCCTCCTGTTGGATCCTTCTTCGCCGCTGAATGTCACTACAAACAGATTGTCCACCTGGATGCAATCTAGTTGCGAATCGCTGTGGATGAACAGAGGCCTCATCACCTCTGCATTCTTGATGACTTCTTGGTATAAACCGAGGCAGGAAAGACCCTCTTGAAACCTACAAAACAACTGTGTATAAATGCGTGTTTATAAAGTGTTTAAATACGAATCTGTATTTTGCATGTACTCTACTGTGTCTGTATGTACAGATTCAGTCGCACTGATATCGAAGTATACAGTTGAACGACCAACAAGTATTTTACATCATGTTTACACAGGCGTTTTCAGACATGGTAGTAATGGGGTTTCAAACACTTCAGTTGTTTCCACCCTTGGTGCTCGCCAGAATTACTAACTTTGATACTCGCCAAAAATACCAACAATTGACTGTCTCGGGGGCACGTCACGCACACCACGTGGATACGCCTATGGTTTATATTGGCGTTTGGCGCTTCCCACTAACGTTCCAATTTGAAAGTAATTTAGCAGTAATACTACAAGTTGTACACCAAATAACGCAATAAAGAAAAATATGTGGGGGCCCATGTTGGTTTAACATTTTGTTCCCTCATACTGCGAACGTATCCACTATCATAGACACTTGAATAAAATATTCCTTTTTGTAAATTATGATAACGTAAGCTATTGTACGTACTGCTGAAATGCAGTCTTCCTTCTCAAGTAGACAATGTGGCTTGCCAAAGCCACCACAAGTTCCTCTTTGCGCGTGAACCGGTCCAATGGCACGGCGCCGATGTACCCAATCAGTTCCTCCAAAGACTGGGATGCTCGCACGAATGCATCTTCATCTGGTGCGTCAGCTAACTAAAGTAACAAGTAAGTTTTCCATGGCAGTCCTGATGATTGTTTTGCAATGGAGAGAGAAACATTAATATTGCCAAATAATTTCAACAATTAATATTTACCCTAAACACAATGTTGCCTTTCAATGGATACTTTTGATATTGTTGTAAATAATTATAATCACATATAGCATCAGTTTACAATCTACTCACAACAGCAGAACAACATCAAACAAATCTAGATCAGGGACTTCAATGTAGACACAACTGCATGTGATATACATATGTATATAAAAAAACAATTAACTCCTACATACTTCATATTTTGTATTTTCTAAGTTAAAGGAACCAAAGGCATCAATATATGAGCTTATAAGCGTCATGTACTTGTCGATGAAAACGAGCATTCGACGCGGGTCAAAGTCCAAGAAGCCCTAGGCGCTTATTGGTCAAGTATCGGGGGAGCGTCTCAAAGCAGTCTGGAACTGTGTTTTTCCCACTTTGAATTTTTTAGACCACTTGCGTGACATTGTTGAATGTAGTCGCCAATGGTTAGATAATGATATTTTTTAGCTGTATATGCCCAAAGAATCGCCTCTTTTTTGGCTTTCATAAAATGTTAGCACATTTCATACCTCTATCACCCGCACTTTCAGGATCGGATCGTCTATGTCATCCGGCGTCGGTGGTTATATCGGAGAAGAATTGTGGCGGCGGTCCACCGTGGACCAAGATGTACGCTATCATTCTACCTCCTAGAAAGTATTCCCCCGACGCCTCAGCTAGTTAAATACAGAAAGTATAAGCCATCAGTAAACGTAAACATTACATATGACTGAATTAATGCGCAATCGAAGACAATGACATACACTCATACGCACGCGCACGCACGCGCGCACACACGACACGCACACACGACACGCACACACGACACGCACACACGACACGCACACACACACACACACACACACACACACACACACACACACACACACACACTACACATTGGCACAATGTGTACAGGTATTATCTTGTTAAACGTAGCCTAAAATAATGCCATTTTATACATCCTGCTTTGTACATCTGCATGACTAGGTAAGATTTATATTTTATTAGCGATTTTATATAAAGAAATAGGCGCATTATTTGATTGCATCGCGTCAGATATAACCTATTAAAAGGCATATTTTAAGTTTAAAAAAATGCGTAAGTGTGCATACTTACGCAAGTATGAATACACGCATAGTTTAATAATATGTACAAAGCGAATTTATTTTCGATTTTTAACTAAGCTTCAAATTATTATCAGCATATACACCTATGACGGCGTGGCACAGAACAACACCGTGCGTTGCAATAGTGTAATGGTACGATCATTATCATAAGACGTTGATATTTGTTCTTACCAGATACGTCCACTGACAACGTTTTGCAGTTCTCCGGGCCTTCAAAGATTCTTGAGTCACGCAGACCCTTCAGTGCCAACCGCATAAATTCTCGTGTTGGCCCGCCGTCGTCGATACCGCCCTCTCCAGAGAAACGAACACTAAGCACCCTTTCGTCCACAAACGTAGCCCTTGTGAATCCTCTTCTCGCTCCGTCCATCACGTCATCCCTGGTCACGTTGATGATATTTCTTTGGCCTTCTTTATCCAGTCGACAGCTTAGGCGGTTTAATATCTGTTCTGCCGTCTCCGTTCTATACATGGAATGTCCGTGCATACGTTTTACACGTGCATAACATATGCATGATGAAAGTGAACTAACTAAGAGTTCGATCTGAACCAATGAATTATAAATGTGTTATGAATTGTAACGATGTTACATAATGCATTGGATGTCATAAAAGTCAATGATTACTTTCAACCATTATTTTATTTTTCGGAGTAGTTAGTTGATTGCCTATGAAGCTGGATTTATTAATAATAAAATTTACTTTGGTAAACAACGATTATTGAAAAAATTATTTGGTCAATTCGTTATACCTAATATCACGCCTATTGATTAGCATGATTTTACCTTTTGTACACACAATACTGTAGACTCACTTATGTTCTGATCTCCCCTCTTCTCTGATGTCATCGTCCACTGCATCATGTGTCGGTGTGCTGGACGTTGTCTGATCTGCATCTCGATATAAACGCTGAAGACGACAGACAATATTATAGCAACATTGTAATCACCCGCCATGAATGACTGATATTAAGTGTTGAATAATGGTATGTACTGGCTTATCCATTCAGCTACAAACCAATGGCAGCAGTGGTAACCAATACAGCAGTTTCAGTTTGTACAACTCGTTCCCAAAAGGGTCCTCTTTGGAGTAGAGTGATTAACCACTAAATTTTCAAGTATGAGAACGTCCATTTAGTAAACGTATGGCCTATAATAAACATTTATATAAATAAGTAGCGTTGTGTTAGTTAATGCATTTCCAATTGGTATATCAGAGGGCATTGGTCCAATGAAGCAAACGAACATGGAAATAACAGAATGGACCTCGGCGCCTGGGAGGAAGTGCTTCTACAAACATATCAAATTACACCCCATATTGCATATGAGTGACTTGACATTTATGATACAATAACAATGACAGCAGAAATACCGAGGTCACACTTACGCCTTGCACACTCCGCAGTCGGCGACTGTTGAACACAATTGTCGGCGTTCCCGCGTCGGAGGAGCAGTCACTCAACGAAGGCAGTTCATCATCGTTTTCATCTTGTTGTATCTGTTCGTATTGCAGCTGCATATATTCTTGCGGGGGTTGCGATTGCTGGGCCTGCTGTTCCGGTTGCGATTGCAGTTGCTGGGGCCGAGGTTGCGGTTGCTGGGGCCGAGGTGGCGGTTGCTGAGGCTGCTGGGGCTGCGGTTCAGCTTGTTCCAGAAGTAGAATCTGGCGTGTATCAGTCGTGACTTCTTCCACCTGCTCCACACGGACGTTATATCCAGTTATTATTATGCTAACGTTTGTGTAAATATAAATAGTTCGCATATCGACATAAAAGAAATATTATGTCAGATAAGGAGGCAAACGGCCAGAATTCCTCAATCATGATTTGAAACGTAAATGACTATTTTCTGAAATGGAAATATTTTGATAGGACTATCAGTGTCCCAAAGTATGTCACGATACGGTGTGACAAATGGGTTCGGAGACTTGGCAGTAGACCGCCGACCTGTTCATCGAGTCCACCTATGAGAGCTTCAAATATTTGGCACATTCTTTCATACCACTTTGCCTGTGTGTTTTGGTTTAAACTTCTATAAGATCGTGGCGCCTTCTGCCCGGTGTCTGTGTCAGCAGAAATAAAATATACCACATAGATGGTAATTAGTAATCTTCCGTTGACTAGCCACAATGAAATAGAGAAACATGGTTGAAAAAACCATAACGTAGCCTCGCTTTATGATGGGAGAATACGAATACTACTAATACAAACAATACACATTTAATTGTTCTGCGTACCTCATGACTTCTTGAGCAGGTGTGAAGGTAAACTCGCACAGGGTATGTTGCCAGTTTCCCGCAGTACATTTCCACCGAAAACGGAATGCCGTCTATGGTTTCCGGCAACCTACCCCCATTGAACGTTGCCAGGTGAAAATCGATGTCGGCTACTTGCAAACCCTGCACCATGTTCTCTCCACCTGGCAGGTAGTGGTTTAACATACGATTTTGTAGACCATCAAGGCTCATAGTACGCGGCACATCGATCACATGTTGTCCACCTCCCTTCCCAAGGCTCACTAGGCCGTAGCTGTTGCTTTTCGTCGATTTATGCTTCCAACCGATGTAAAGACGCTTCGTCTCTTTCACTATCCGTGGGTTTGTCGACCCTGCCCATGCACCCTGGTGAAACGATCGAAAAAATAAACATAACGACTGCAATAATAATAAGAACACTTTGTTGTTTTCTATTTAACCTGGTTTAGTGTTAAGTTATGCACATGACTGCGGTGAA
Organism: Paraescarpia echinospica; assembly: GCA_020002185.1. Classification (NCBI taxonomy): domain Eukaryota; kingdom Metazoa; phylum Annelida; class Polychaeta; order Sabellida; family Siboglinidae; genus Paraescarpia; species Paraescarpia echinospica. Next base: position 28,328,037 of record CM034537.1, on the reverse strand, counting down.
GCAATTTGAAAACACTACGGGGGTGTTTTGAAAGTAATGTGAGAAGACTACAGTCTTTTCAAAATAATTTTAAAACCAGTGTAGAGATTTTTTACTGGATAATGTTTTCACATTCCTACGGAGGCTTCATATTATGCAACTGTAACGGATCGAGTTAATGTAAGATAGAACGTAATGGATAAATGTGTAGAGTTTACAACTATATCCAATACTGTAATGCATATTACTCAATAGTTACGCAATATACATGTGCCACACGAAAAGGCGCACCATCAGAAGTAAGTGATTACTGATTAGTGCACCTAAGTTACATACCTTTTTCGATCGCTGGGACTGAAAAAGTTTCACTCTTTGGAGGACTGACGACCCATCTAGTGATTCAGCTGGTGTAACAATAACATTAAGAAAATAATCAGTGCATGTATTAAGTATAGCGAAGCTTTTACGTGATGATAATATAAATCACAATTCGTATATGTTTAACAGAAAACTTGGACATATATTATTGCATATCCGAGATACAGATGTTACCCGGAAACAAATAACTTTAATAAGATTTCATATTATTTTACATGGTTTGTCTTACACTTTTGAACAAATTCGAACATATCGTACAATATACATGTGTATATATTAGTATTTTTTGATTAGGTCTAGATATAGTTATATGAATGGTAGAATACGAGCGTTTTACCTTGGACGACATCACGGCACCTCTGACGAAGTGTCACGCGATCACCGATTGTGTTGATCCCCAGCGAAGCAAATTCGTCGTCCTTCAATGCCAACACTTCCTTGGGACCAACCTGTCGTGTATATAATAAATATTCAAACCTACTTACATAAGTGTATTTGTTCTTGATTCTGCACAAATCCGGTGATTTGTCAGCTTATAAAACAAGTAAGGTGTACGTTCGTTCATTGTGTATTTTATAGAACCATACATAAGATAAATAGTAATTGCTCTAGATAACATTAAAACAACGCGCCAAATCTACCACTTTTATGACGTAAAATTCTGACACAAGGCATATCAAAACCGTGAAAGAGCCTGGGGTCTCCGGACTATTTTAGCACGCACACGGTTTGCTCGACGTTTGCTAGTATCAAGGCGCGGATATGCCAAATTAAATTTTTGAGGGTCACGTTTCATAATTGTTCTGGGACAATTTCTGGAGTAATTGCGACGTGAATGGGAAATTTGAAATTAATAAAATTAAATGTGGAAGTTTTGGCTGTGGAGTCAGCTCGAAAAAAGGAAGAGTAGTCAATTATGTCATCACTAAAGAAGTAAATTGTATATGTAAGTATACCCGTAAACTGTGCACATTTCTTAATGCGACATATTTGGTGTTAGCCACTCGATTGTCTTTGGCATTTTAGCTGGCTTTATTACGAATACACTAATTACAATGGACAACAAATATTAAATGAGCTTACTGGTAAGACTTGGGCAGATTTCAGCTGCGATATTCATAAGTTGCGCCATAAACATACGTTCCTGTGTAATTGAAAGGTTTGATGATAAGTACAGGAAATGTAAAACATCACGTGGCCGTCTGGTCAACGTTTACGTCATCCACGTTCTTTTCGCGCAATTTGGCTTGTTTTAAGTGCAAACACGATACAAAAGTGACAGTTGTGATTTGGGGGTTTTAAGCTTCTCGCTAGCATATCATATACAGCTGTTGTTTTTTGTCTTGTAGAGAGGGCCCTACACTTATATGCAACCACATGCTTGCAATTGGACTGTTTTCGGTATATTTCCTCTTTCCATATTCAATCAACTAACTATGTATTTAATTATTTGCAAGATATTAATTATACGTGAATGTGACTTGTGCATGACCATTTTCTTGTCACATCTAAGTTCACCTACTTCATCAATGCGAATTGCATCACAGTGAAACTGTTTCTGATGGTGTCTTCCAGCCAAAAAAATCCTATGGACGGACGAGTGTGTTAACGAGAAGTTTGTGAAAGGTTGTATGTGGGAGCGAGTGAGCGTGCGCATGTGACTATGTGCGTGTATGCATTGCTAAAAATGATTCAAAATGCAAGCGTAGATGGCGCTCAGCTATAGTGAATAACCCAGTCACATTTTACATAGGGTCTACTGCCCGTGAATAAAAGAAACAACTTAAAATAGTTTAGTTATATACATATGCGTCGGAACCGGACTTGGGGGGACTGAACCGAAATATTTAGGTGGGGGGCTTGAGATTGAGATGAGATTTAACCCCATATATTTAGAGTCACGTGGTTGTCTTGTGTGTCTCAAGGAGGAAGAATATGAGTTTTCTCTTCGTAAATACCCGTGAGGATGTTTTAGTTGCACATACTTGTATGTGCATTTTCTAATTAATTTTATGCGCCACTTGACGATTTTGTGGGTTTGTTTGGGTTTGATTTTTTGGGTCTTTGTGCAGACAAAATATGTGACCTGGCAACACTGTTCATAGCAAAATGTTTAGCGTTTAATGATACATTTTACAAAAACAAATTAACATTTTACATACAATCTGTCATCATTAGCGTTACTTCATGTCCTCTAGTTCAAGTTCGCCACTTATGACATATATTGCGCTTAGGCGGTGACACGTGGTACAAGCCATCGGTACAGCTCGATCGCTTCCTGGACGACTTGCGGCTTGTTTCGTCCATGTTGATCCAGCAGCCCCTGGAAGACTCGTTCAGTGTCAACGCGGCAGCCTGAATCACGGGGTTTCCTGCACATCCTCTTCACGTTTCTGATGTCTTCCTGATCGACTTCGACTTTGTAGTCGACAGTACCTGAAGCGTTATGAACAACTTAGTAAATGTTTATAAGGTGCATTGTGCAACAGAACAAATGTTTCAATCAAACGTAGGGAACACAACAATGTAAACGTAATAATATCAACGTTTGTATATAAACACATTGCATAAGTCGATGCTGCCTGGAAAATGATAGCCTTGTTTAAAACTACACACAGCTTGTCTGGAGGTGTTCATATGTGTGTGTGGTGTGTGGTGTGTGGTGTGTGATGTGTGGTGTGTGGTGTGTGGTGTGTGGTGTGTGGTGTATGGTGTGTGGTGTGAAAGAGGGGAGAGAGAGAGAGTGAGTGTGTGTGTGTGTGTGTGTGAGAGAGAGAGAGAGAGAGAGAGAGAGAGAGAGAGAGAGAGAGAGAGAGAGACAATAATCAATTTATTGTACATACTGTAATGATGTACATACATTGGTTTGCTTAATGGTACTGTTGTGATTCAGAAACAGGTTCCTATCACTCCGCTAGGGATCTTTGGGATGAATACAATTATTAAATATGTACGTCAAATATGCACGGTAAACTTAAAATGCCTTATACGTATGTGTGCAAATTGCATAGCATTAATGTACATCAATTTAAATGCTACGTTACCATAAATCTCTGGCAAGAAATACAGCAGGTTTGGTTTTCCTCGGACGACCGTGTCGCTTGTGCATCTTACGCTGAGATGGTGCTGATTCCACTCTCCAGCAATCTGGTCGAGGTCGACTTGAATCAGCTGGGTGAAGCAAAATCGCAAGCACTCCCTGAAATGAACGAAGCTGCTTGAATTGTATTGTAGAATTAAATCAGGCCTACCAATACTGTGCATATGTCTTGTTTAAACAAAAAACTGTTGTAAGTAATACATGCTGTACATAACACTGCGTAAACAATTATGTAAGTTAGTCTTTCTGGGTCCTTGCTTTGAATTGCTTATGTTAGTTACCCCGTTCGTTTGCACAAAGAATCACGCTGTTTCAGAAATGTACAAAATATTGCTTACATCTTAATATCATCGTCGGTTGAAATGATTCCTTGAGACTCGAAGTCTTTCATCAGATTTATCCACCAGTCCATCCCACTGCGTCGAAGCGACAGCCACCAACGTTCAATTCTCTGAAAAAGACATTTAAAATATACATCATGTTCTCACTGTAATTATGAAGCAACTAATCGAAAATTCAAACATGTGAAGGTAATTAGTATTAATATGCATACATTTGATACGGTACATACTCATGTAAAAATGTAATTATATATATATATATATATATATATAGGTAGGTATGTAGGTAGGCAGGCAGGCAGGCAGGCAGGCAGGCAGGCAGGCAGGCAGGCAGGCAGGCAGGCAGGCAGGCAGACGGACATACAGACGGACAGACGGACAGACGGACAGACGGACAGACGGATAGACGGACAGACAGACAGATAAATAGATATAGATATATATTATATTATTTAGGTGTAGACACCTGGTTTCTATGGGAACTCCCATACACCACACTGCTGCCTCGCGCCATGCCATCCAAGTGGTCCCATCTGAAGGCTCGTTGTATGTCCTCCATGAAGACGTTCTTAGTTCCCCGGTCCATTGTGATGCACCGTGGCACGGCTGTAACATGCGCATCTCACCAATTAAGTGGTACGATTCCATCACTCTTTATTTGTTCATACATACATACATACATACATACATACATACATACATACATACATACATACATACATACGTCCATCCGTACATGCGTGCATGCGTGCATGCGTGCATGCGTACATACGTACATGCGTACATGCGTACATGCGTACATGCGTACATACGTACATACGTACATACTTACATACGTACGTACGTACGTACATACATACGTACGTACGTACATACGTACATACATATGCTATTGCTAGTGAGTGTGTGCGTGCGTGTGTGTGGTTTACATGTATTTTGCATATGTAAATCCCAATAAAGAACACGTTACCACTGATGTCCTCCACAAACTCTATGAAATGATGGGCCGCAACATAGGGATCTTTGTTGGTTCTGCCCACCTTGAGCCATAGTATTTTCCTGGAGAATCTGAATCAGCACATTTTGTTTAATTTCATGACACACTTGAACAGCATACATAAAACTATATACATATATATATATATATATATATATATATATATATATATTATTCACATATCTATCAGCCAATGTATTCGGCTGACCACTAGGTTACTATTCAAGTAGTGTTGTTTTGCATCTGACTTTACAAGTAAAATTAAAACTGACTCCAAAACACCCCAAAACTTTTCCATACACACTAGGCCTATTGCGTATGGGTGGTTTGGTTGTCGCAAAGTACCTAAGAGGAAATAAATTGTCACTGTGGCGTCACCTACTGAGTGAAACATATTTTAATTACATATTTGATAACAGAAGAGGGCAGCGTGGTTAGTCATTACATAAACACATCATTAAACATGCCAATAAAAACAAACTGGCCTCACCCGCATATTGCTCCATGTATTGCAAAACCAAACGGCTTTAGCTTGTCGTACCCATCAATGTGAATGAGATAGTTTGGGCCTTTGCTATAATATTGCCTCCGGGAAAATCTGTTTATCCTTCGCTCGGATACCCTTTCTGGGTCCATTATTTGTAACAATGTCATTACCGTGTCCCTGTAAATGAAATAAACTATCATAAATAAATTCACACATATGTAGATGGAGCCTCACATCACTTAGTTACAGTATGCCCTTCAGTAGCAGGTACACATCAAAATTAGTGCTGTCACGGTAGTGGCAAACTTTGCGCTCACATTTACGTCCGACTGACAACCAAGGTTTCAGCTCAGGTTTAGAACACGTGTTGCAACAGTAGCAAAAGACTTCGTTTAATCCCAAGACAGTAGCCGCAGGAACTGATAATATAAGTTATTATGTTAATAAGATCATATTACGATTTAAAATGTCCATGTTATTTGCAATGAAAGATAACAATTAGATGAAAATAAAAAATGTCAAACTTTTTTGTTGTGTACGTCTTATGCCACATTAGAATCTCCGCCAATAGTACCACACCTGTGGTCATAGTGGACATGTAATTAAACTAAATGAAGGATAACGTATGGAGTGTTATATATACTACTGCAAATATTCTCTGAATAAAATTGTTGTTGCTTAACACTGGACACACCTTGGCACCATCAAACCGTGGAGGTTGCGTAGTCGCACTGTCATGTTCCTGTAGCCCAAACAACGTCCACTTCCTTCCAACTCGTGCTGAAACAATTATTATGTGGAAAAGAGATTGACATAATGTGTATATATATATATATATATACATATATATATATATATATATTGTTGTAAACAAAAACACCCATTAAAGATAGTGTATCATTAATATGGTTTTGCGTAAATGTGGTAAATCGTTAAAGGGATGAATTATGCGCCTCTATTTAACTGGTTGTTAAGGTATTGATGCATATTGCATAAGTAGGTTAGGACACTCAACAAGACAACTATTCAACTGTGTATATTTATTGGTAGACGTGTGTGATATATTTCATATTTTCACAGTGATGATTCAATTTGTTATCACAGAATATACCCTAACACATTGTGCTATTTTCTTCGATATGATGCTAAACAGAAACAATTACACCTTCCGTTTATATGTGTATTGTTTCAGGAATGTACTAGAATATAGAAGATCATAAAGAATTCATTTAATACTGAATGGCTATTTTTGACATATTAAAATACATTTAAATTCTACTTCATTTATGAACTTTCTTTTTATTTCTTGTGTTACATAAATATAATTTTTAATTATTTCCAGTAGCCGTGAACATGTGCAACATAGACATGAGTACTTATTTAAACTTGAAAGTACCTGCATTGCTGTTGCAACCATAGCGTAGTCAACTACTTGCCTGCGCCTTAAGCCAAGTCTTTGTAGAAGGCGTTTTAACGTCCGCACACTGCACAACATTAAGTGGTTTACATACACATCTGGCACTAAGCCCGCTTGCTGTTAAGTCATTGTGCTTATTGAATGCATTATTTATTTTACTATAACTCTCGCTCTTCCACTCTCTCCCTCTCTACCTATCTCCCTCTCTCCCTCTCTCCCTCTCTCTCTCTCTCTCTCTCCGTCTCTCCCTCTCTCCCTCTCCCCCTCTCTCCCTCTCTCCCTCTCTCCCTCTCTCTCTCTCTCTCTCTCTCTCTCCCTCTCTCCCTCTCTCCCTCTCTCCCTCTCTCCCTCTCTCCCTCTCTCCCTCTCTCCCTCTCTCCCTCTCTCCCTCTTCCCCTCTCCCCCTCCATTCCTACCACCCTACCCTGGTGCGCGTGTGCGTGTGTGTACGTATGAATTTATTGAGTTTGTAAACATTAATGCGTTCAGTATATTCATGGTTAGTTAATCAATACGTTTTAAGCATTCACGACGCAGTTTCTCAACAACACACCGTCGTTCTTTACAACGAGCGAATGGAAGTGCAGCAGTTATCTAAACAATTGAGTAGTAGGGACCTAAGCGATAAATACAAGTTGAAAGAGTATCCTCTATCATCCTCGTAAGCCAGGTCGATGACAACGTACACTACCCCCGGCAGATATCCTACGCTATGTATGGAGGTCAGCTGATTCAAACTAGAAATTAGCTTCGCCGCAACTGTACAACCCGTGAGAACAGTGCAGACACCCGCCCCATCCGCACCTCAATTCTAAGACGAATCCAGTGATTTCATAACATCTCACGAGGGACTGAACGGTATTGTGTATTCAAATAATTACTTTTACTTCCCCCAACATTGCACATAACATTACAAAAATCATGTGGTTGAAAATTTGCCGGCACGCAATATTATTGGCTTAGCTTATATTCCGAGTCCCGCAAGGCGATCTGCCGGGGGCACTGAGACATGTATAATCAGCAGCGCCCCTGGCGCGCGAGGATGTAATCTATGAACACAGTATGCTTTTTACTCAGATTATTATATTATTACCATATTATATTCATGAAGAACACACACACCTGATGGATATTCCGTTGTGGCTGAGTATCGCACAGATTTCAACATTACTGTATCCTGCCACGAAACACTGTCTTACTAAACTGTGAACTAAAATGAACATATACGTTTATTATGAAATGCACTCTCATGAAAAATACACGACAAGTTTGCAGCAGTTACCTTTATTTGACCTGGCAATGATGCTACAACTGTATTTACAACAATACAATTGACACAAATGCATGCTATAATTATAGGTTTATAATCACACAGGCACGCACGCACACACATGGGAATTTATTACAGATGTATCTTCCATGGTTGTAATTTACTGGGGGCATGCAAGATAGGCGATTCATAGATTGACTGCCTCCACAGTACTTCCATATCTGGGAACAGACAGACACATACAATATAATCATACTGTTCTAATGAATATGTCTGGCTTAACTAGTGGCACCTATTTCAAAACAATAATCGCATCGACATGTGACCACATCAAAGCAGTTGCCTACACACAACTATGACCAGACAGTCTCAATAATTGCCACTTCGTGCCGCATGCTATATTTGGCGGCATCGTAAATCGCTGCGATTGACAGGCAGTTACACTGTAGCGTATCTACGGTTTGGTAAACTGTGCCTCAGCTATTCGATTCACTTAACTAAAAAGAAACAATTAAACTGTAGACAGAAAAAAACCATGTGACGCTTCAGTTTTTTCGATGATTTAATGTACATGCTTCTTGTTAAACCGACTTCGAATATTGTAGCTATTTATAATAATTGAAACATAAACTTGGACACAAACGAACGGCATTTGCAATAAGCGAAAGTTGAAAAAAGTTGTCATCTCTTCCCATGTATACAAAATAAGTTTTATATTTTCTACCAAGGATATCCAGACGGAAACAATTTAAAAACTGCATTTGAGCGGTAGAAGAAGTACATATATGTCATGTTATGAAATATGTTTGCCCCAGACTTTCGTCACAACATTTAGAAATACGAACACAACAAATTCTGTGCGCAAACCAAATGTATATGTAACCGTATACGTACAGTCAGAATCATCAGCCATGATCACATGCTCTGAACACAAAAAGGAATGCGTTTAATAAAATACAAATGGCTGCCAAAGTCTCGTTTTCGACGTACGCATGCTCATTGCGGCACCTTTATAATGTATACCATCGCATCGCGCATCGCATCGCGCATCGCATCGCGCATCGCATCGCGTATCGCATCGCGCATCGCATCGCGCATCGCATCGCGCATCGCATCGCATCGCGCATCGCATCGCGTATCGCATCGCGCATCGCATCGCGCATCGCATCGCGCATCGCGTATCGCATCGCGCATCGCATCGCGCATCGCGTATCGCATCGCGCATCGCATCGCGCATCGCGTATCGCATCGCGCATCGCATCGCGCATCGCATCGCGCATCGCGTATCGCATCGCGCATCGCATCGCGCATCGCATCGCGTATCGCATCGCGCATCGCGTATCGCATCGCGCATCGCATCGCGCATCGCGCATCGCATCGCGCATCGCATCGCCCATCGCATCGCGCATCGTCCATCGCATCGCGCATCGCATCGCGCATCGTCCATCGCATCGCGCATCGCATCGCGCATCGCATCGCGCATCGTCCATCGCATCGTCCATCGCATCGCGCATCGCTCTCATCGCATCGCCCATCGCATCGCGCATCGCGTCATCGCTCCATGGCGCTGCAGGTTGCCACACAAAAACGCGATGGCCCTTCTCGGCCATCATAGAGAAGCACTCCGATATCATCTCACAGGTTCTTGATATGCATACCATAAGTGTATGTGATACCGTGGAGGTCACTTACGGAGTTGGAAAGGTAACTGCCATATCAACAGCAAAGACGGGATTAAAACATGACAATATCAGTAAAGTTCATGGCTCTCTCACGCCAACAAGTCAGACGTGTTCAGGTGCCATTATCAAATTGCACAATGGTATGAGGCCCTACAACCACACCTTCCCCTCAACCCAATATCGTTCGGATGGCAGGCAGAGCATGCCAACAAAGCCCTATCTCCTCGCACTGGTGACGGTGGAGTACCCCTAGCTCTTGAGACTGTACTCAAGCTCGTACGATGCGGTTATTAATAGACACATACTAACAATTGTCGTTGACTCTAGATATTCTGATTTCAAACATCTAATATTTGGAGGACATAGAATCATTTGGTAACAGAGGGTTGCCTTAAATCGTTATGGGCACACCAGAAGAATCGGATCTCGAAAACCAATATAATCGGTCTATGTCACCTAGGTCAAAAAGTATAACATTTTAAAGGATTTATATAATTTTTAGCATGTTGGCAGTCATTTTGGTAGCCAAATTGGATTTTTTTTTCTGAGATCACATTCCTAAGACAATTTTATTATGCCATTTCTAGCATTTCGGCGGTCACAATGTCAGCCATCTTGGATTTTGTAATCAGGCAAGCGGGTGTGAAGTCCACATCCAGTTGATTTTGTTACTAGATGACACAGACTAATCAAAAATGCAAAGTATTAATTTTAGGGGGACATTGCCAGGTATTGTGGTTGAGCTACTGGACTATTGGACTTTTGGTGCTATGCTGTTATATTCTTGGATTTTAGTGCTGTGTTTTTATGTTTTATAATCTTGAATCTTTCAACTCTCTTTTTGTCAGCGTCTTTGAACAGGGTTACCTGGAACCATGGCGCTCTAAAAGTGTTTTCGTTGCATGCTGCTAACGCTTTCCCCACTCAGCTGTTTAGGTCATGATCGATGAGTCCTTGGTTGTTGATGGAGTTGCCAAGGTAGGTGAAGTTTTCGACTGTTTCTACTTTTTTTGCTTGATCAAAACATCTGTGGGTGGTTGATGCTCCCATGTCAGCATGTTTTTTGTCTTCTTTTCACTGACAAGTCCCGAGCCATCAGACGTTATAGGCCCTGGGTGTTGTTTGAGAGGGCAGCAATGTCATTAGCAAAATACATATCTGATAAACGCTCCTCTTTAACTCACACAATCCCTTCATTTTACGTGGTTGCTAGCCTCATGACCCTGTCGATAGCGAAGGGGAAAAATGCAGACTTGGCTGACACCAGTCATCACATGGAACCAGTCGCTGTAGCCATCCTCTGTTTTATACAACATCTCGAGTTTTCATATATCTTCTCGATTGCTGATACAATCTTTTGTGGGATTCCATACGTGGTTAATATTTTCCACGTGGAGGGTCTGTGGATGCTATCAACAGCTTTAATGAAGTCTGTGAAACTGGTTGCGAACGGTACTCTTAACATTTCTCAATAATGCGTCTGAGTGGGAATATCTGCTCTGCACAAGAGCGTTTGGGCCTAAAGCCTGCTTGTTCCTCGCGCAGATCGCCATCTACCACATCTCGCATTCGGTTCAGTATCATCTGGCAGTACATTTTTCCTGGTATTGACAGCAGTATCACCCCTCTCCAGTAGCCACATTCAATTAGATTTATTTTCGTTGGGACGCAGACAACAGCACCATCTTTCCAGTCTCCAGTAACGATACCTGAGTCCCAGATCTGGTTGCATAGTCCGCACATCCATGCACAATTGTTTCACCACCCGCTTTGGGCACGTCAGTTGTGATTCCTTCCATGCCAGGTGTCTTGTTTGTTTTGAGAGTCGCAATGGCCTTCCACACTTCATCCTTCGAGAACTCCTCTGTGTTTATTAGGAGCACGGTCTGAGGGTTGCCAGTCTCTGCTGGTGTGTCAGGTGCAGGTCTATTGAGAATCTCTCTGACGTGTTCTGCCCATCTCTCTAGTTTGTCCTCTCCTTCCGATTGTAGAGATCCATCTTTGGCTTTGATTGGTCCAGACCTTGCCTTTGTGCTGCCAGTGATTTTCTTGGCAATGCGATAGACCTGTCTCATGTCATTTTGGGCAGCTGCGTTCTTTGCCTCCTGTGCCTGTCTGTCAAACAATTCGCGTTTGTCCTTTTGTGCACTGCGTTTCACTTCTCTGTCCTTCTTACTATAGGCCCGGTAGGAAGCTGTGCTGCAGGACTCATTTTGTCGTTTCTGTCGCAGAAGTTTCCTCTCCGCAATCAGTCCCCATGTGTGATCACTGATCCAAGACTCCTTCGGAGATTTCTGGAATCACAGAAAGTCTTTGCCCGCTGCCACCATCTCATCTTTCATCTTCTCCCACCATTTCGTTGAACCTGATGTAGGATCTGCAAAGGCAGTCTCTTAGAAAAATAACTGTGAAATCCCAGGGGTTCTATAATGTTAAGTTTTCCGAATTGGTAAGAATACCTCTTGCAAAGCGAAACATTGCTTGCGTTGCTTATAGCGCCTCTGGAAAATTTATTAAATTAATAATTAATTACAGTTCTAGACGGATGGACTCTCCGATGTACATATTAGCCTGCAATTTAGTATTTTAACGACCTGTTGTATTCGATTCCATTCAACAATACATGAATAATCATATACACAAATTTCCCAGCTAAATAACAATGTAGGCTAGAGTGTGATGACCGACCACGCGTTTCTGTTGATTGCATATAAATCCAGGGGTACGTAGTACTAAACGTCAAAAATTGTTCAGTTAATAATTTCATTTACGACGAGAACCACTGAGCATATCCTTGAAGCAATGATGCGGAAAGATCGACGATGTTTGTGTTGGGTGTGGTTGCGACTCCATCATCAGAGCCGTGTTGTTTGGTATTTCGGAAGCAACTCTCGCGAACAATTCTCTCGGAAAATACCTGCCTCGTGATCAAAGCGCGGCGCACGTCAGGCGAGGCAAATCTGATTGTTGAAGGCGTAACGAATCGTTGATTCAATGTGACAGCAAATATCACCTAGCAACAGAGGAGTTACACGAAGTACGGCAAGGAGAAAGTCATTCTCCTAAAAGCCCATCCTTTCGTGATAGAATAATATGCGTGTAAAGGTCTAATTTGAAATACAACCAATGACTTATTTAACAGTCATTGATATTTAAGACAAAATGTCAACTAATAAAAACAGATATGTTCATAAATAACTATACAGGAAACCTGCGCGAAAAGCCGTAGCGTGACTAATAAATAAATCTATTGTGTAGATTGCAATCTAAGAAAGGTATGTCCGTATGTCCGTATGTCTGTATGTCTGTCTGTCTGTCTGTCTGTCTGTCTGTCTGTATGTATGTATGTATGTATGAATGTATGTATGTATGTATGTATGTATGTATGTATGTATGCATATATGCATTTCTATTTGTATGTTTCTTTGTCCCTCTGTCTGCGTGTCTCTCTTACTCTTTCTCGCTCTCATTATATGTCTGTGTGTATGATTCTCTCTCTCTCTCTCTCTCTCTCTCTCTCTCTCTCTCTCTCTCTCTCTCTCTCTCTCTCTCCACCTCTCTCTCTCTCTCTCTCTCTCTCTCTCTCTCTCTCTCTCTCTCTCTCTCTCTCTCTCTCTCTCTCTCTCTCTCTCTCTCTCTCTCTCTCTCTCTCTCTCTCTCTCTCTCTCTCTCTCTCTCTCTCTCTCTCTATGTTCTCTGTTCTCTCTTCTCCCCCCTCTCTCTTTCTCTCTCCACCTCTCTCTGTCTCTCTTTCTCTCTCCCTCTCTCTCCCTCTACCCCCTCTCTCTGCTCTCCCACTCTCCCATTCTTCCACTCTCCCACTCTCCCTCACTCCCTCCTTCCATCCCTCCCTTCCTGCCTCAATCTCTCCCTCCCTCCAACTCCCTTCCTGCCTCCCTCCCAACAACCTCTCTCTCTCTCTCTCTCTCTCTCTCTCTCTCTCTCTTTACATATAAGCCTATGGTTATGCGTACGTGTCCATGAGCATCTCCTACCTAGTGTATACTTTGTCTACAGCTTCTGCGGCTCTCCTGCACGTCTTGTCGTCTCTGGCGACGCGAACATGAACACACCAACTAATACGTAAAATGACGGGTCGAGGTCACGTTGACATCCGGTCTGCAGGAAGAAGACACCTGCCGATGCATCTCGTGTCAACTACACCTGTAATAGTAGTCACGTTAATGCCAAACTACACGGACTCTATTAATAGGGTTCATAATTACATGTACGTACTAAGCCTATTCGCCTAGTCATTACACGAAACCATCTCAGCAATGTCGCAGTCCTGTAATCAAAAGCACCCGAAGAGGAAATTATAGAAACACACAGAATATAGTCGTGCGCACACATACACGCACACACATACGCACATATATATATACATATATATATATATATATATATATACATATGTATATATATATATATATATATATATATATATGTCATTGCATGAAAAGAAGGACAGTAAAGGAGAGAGGGAGAAAGGAGAAAGGAGAAAGGAGAAAGGAGAAAGGAGAAAGAGATAAAAAGAAAAAAGAAAATACAGAAAGACCGAAAACAGAAAGATAAAAAGACAAACAGAAAACAAATTTATTATTATTATTATGTGCACTTTCGCGTGGCAGACGTGATGTAGTTCGCGTCTGTTTCGCTTGTGCCATTCCGCACGAAATGTACCATCACAGTTCCTTTGTAGAAGTGGAATAAATAGATATATAAATAAATTAAAATATTTAAATGAATAGATACATGTATAATTAAAATGTCCATATGATAAAAAAATATAAAATAATCGTTAAAAAGTCAGTAGAAATTGCACTAAAAAGTAATAAAAATGTAAATAAATAATTTAAAAAGGTCAATTCCATGGATTCATATGATGCTTTCTTATTTTGAAATGGCCAGCCCCAATTGTCGCCATTGTTCACGGTCGAGTGCGCGCAGAGCGTCGACATCGGCACGGCAACGTAGCGTACGGCCTATGCGTCGCAGGTCCGCGCTCAACGCTGTCGGCAGTGTCGTTCGCGGTCGAGCCATGTATGTCGTGACACCTGTGTCCACGGCGAAATAGTTGTCGATCGCTCGCTGAGCGGGTGCATCGGGTGGCATACGGAGCACGTGCCCGAATAGACTCCATCTTGCAGTTATGACAGCTTCGCTGATGGGACGGCATCGGCAACGGTGGTACAGTGCCTCGTTGGAAATGCGATGTGGCCAACATATGCCGATGATCTGGCGTAGATGACGACGGTGGTACGCATTCAGATGATCTAGTTATGATTTCGTGAGTCCCCATGTACCCTTGCTGTACGTCAGCACGATAAATATACCGATAAATCGATAGACAGATAGACTGGCGAAAGATGGCGACGAAGCAGGACCCATCGCTGAAGCGTTTTGTCAGCTGCGAAACATATAGCAATACTAGTATTCAACGCCGCCTGTGCTTTCTTCCTGGACACCGGATGTCACCGTGACCTCAACGTGTGATTAACAGCTATTAGTTCCCTTGTTTATGTTCATGTCACCAGAGCCGACAACATGTTCAATAGAGTCACAGGAGCTGTAGAAATTACTCGGTAGTTAGGAGATGCTCTTGTACATGAACGCGTACCTGCACGCATACGGAGAGAAGGGAGGGGGGGTGAAGGGAGAGAGGAGAGTGAGAGAGGAGATAGAGAAGGAGACAGAAAGAGACAGAGAGAGACAAAGAGAGACAGAGAGAGACAGAGAGAGACAGAGAGAGACAGAGAGAGAGAGATGAAAAAGGTAGGGAGGGAGCGAGTGATGGAGGGAGGG
Source organism: Paraescarpia echinospica (assembly GCA_020002185.1). Classification (NCBI taxonomy): domain Eukaryota; kingdom Metazoa; phylum Annelida; class Polychaeta; order Sabellida; family Siboglinidae; genus Paraescarpia; species Paraescarpia echinospica. The sequence continues at coordinate 28,312,581 of CM034537.1, read as the reverse complement.
AGAGAGAGGAAGAAGGAAAGTGAGAGAGCGGGGACGTAGAAAGAGAGGAGAGATGTGGCTTAGTGGGAAAGGGAGATGAGGTAAAAATATGTTTAAAATACATATTTTCTTTCTAGACTCTAGAGTTTTCGTCTTCGTCAACGCTCGACTGCGCAGCAGTATATTAAACACTGGGTAAAGGCAAACAGTCATCTGAGGTAATCCGATCATATGTCAAGATTCCGGGTTTGTGAGGGGATCTCCCGTTTTTCTTTTCTTCTTTAATCACACGGTCTAAAACTATATCCGGACGGGATCTTTGTTTCTCTAATTTATTATCCTGCTAGGAAAAACATGTGTACGATTTCATTAGAAGAGAGAAACATGAATGTCCGATAGTAATGCATCAACGGATCTGTATTTCGATAACAGTAGCGTGCCTATATTCGCTGCTAATTGTAGCCACTAAATAATAACAATCAACCCTCGTATGTATGTATGTACGTAACATGTATGTACGTACGTACGTACGTGCCTACGTGCGCATGTGCGTACGTATGCATGCATGCATGAATGTATGTATGTTTGTATGTATGTATGTATGTATGTATGTATGTATGTATGTATGTATGTATGTATGTATGTATGCATGTGTTTATATTATCGTTTCCCTCCTAGGCGGTTTGCATCACAGACGCCAAACTTTCAGGGCTTCTTTAATGACCACAAGAAAGAAAGGTAACGCTTTTACTTCTTCGAAACTCACTGAGCGTAAAAGGTTCTCATCGATACATCGATGACGTGCGCTGAAACAATCATTTACCTATGCTAGTGCATTATAATGTTAATATCAATCAATCAATCAATTCACTTTATTGTCCTAGGAAGGATATTTGTCTTACAGCTCATGATCTTATAAATCTCATAAAAATATAATGTGAAACACATACATGTTAGATGTGCATGTATACGTATGTAAAGTATAAATATAATCCAAGCAGAGCACAGTTATTAATATCACTGATTCGACATTCTGATTACCGTAAGCACAAAGCATTTGTTGTACCGAACTTTCTTGCATTTCAAGCACCGATACCTCCTACCAAATGGAAGAATATCAAAGTAAGAGTGGAGCGGGTGGTCCGAGTCAGCAGCGACAACATCAGCTTTTCGTAAAGTTGCACGGTCAAAAATTTCGGACAGCACTGAAGTAAGTAAACCAATGATCTTGGCGACAGTATGTGAGATTTTTAGAAGCCTGTTTCGGTAGCTCACCGAAAGAGCAGGGTAATAACAAATACTGCAGTAAGATAAGAGAGGCTCAGTTACGCTGCGGTAGAGAAGGAGAAGAAGTTTTGGGTCAGCGTTGAAGGCGCGCAACCTGCGAAGAACGTGCAGTCGCTGCTGAGACTTCTTTTGCACGGCTGTAACGTGCTCTGTAAAGGACAACTTATTATCCAACACAACGCCAAGGTACCTGAATGAATCGACCTGAATTGATTGACTGATATGTATGTGCGTGCGTGCGTGCCAGTTCACTGTGTCTATGTGCGATTGTGTCATGACATGTTGGATGAATACTGCAGGTTCTGTACAGACAAGTAATCAATTGTCACTGCTTCATAATGCTATGTTCTGCATTTTAACATGAACTTGATAAAGTAATGTTTATAAATTGTTCACAGTATTCCGTCGCTGAATCCAAATGCATCAAAAGCAAGACTGCTTTCTGCGTTACTCCCATGGCCAATAGGAATCAAGCCATGAAGAAGTCTACTCTGTTCATAATAAAGTCTTTTTGTAATATTGGAATTTTAATATTATTAATATTGGATTGTCTCATAATTTAATGCCAGTAGGCTGCAACATCTGTGCAGCAAGGTTCATACTTCAATATCTTGTAAAATAACGTTGTATTCTTCTACATGATGTCTATAAGTAATGTTCGTGTCATGTTGAGAGGACCTGTTCAATGTAGACATCAGGTATATAATCAGCCACATTAAATGTGCACGTATGCAGGCAAGTGATGGGTGTCATATTCAGACGACTCTGTGGCTCGGTACCTTCACAGTTAACTGTCTGACACAGATCAGCGTAAGATCAGTCATTAGTAGTTATATAGGTGGTCTACGAGTTACGCTGGATTCGGATTGGAGGAAGAAGAATGTGACGTCATATATAGGTCAAGGTCAAGCACCCGGATGTAGGTCAAGGTCAAATGTCAATTACCGGATGTAGGTCAAGGTCAAATTTCAAAGTAAATACCCGGATGTAGGTCAAGGTGAAGTATCCCCGGATGTAGGTCAAATGGCGCCCCTTGGCGGATAGATAGTGAACTATAAATAGCGCCACCTGGCAGATTTTTATGAACTAAATTTCCATGTCGGATAAATTGTGAACAACAAGTGGTGCCACCTGACGGAAAAGGGGTGAACTAAATATAAGAGTACTGCCAAAATTCGTGTCTCTTGCGCGCTTGCGTGCAATGGAGCCAACTGGCGGTTAAGTCGTGAACTAAAATACCACACTGTCGGACAAGTAGTGAACTAAAACAGGCCACCTGGCGGATTTTTTTGAACTAAATTTCCCAGGCGGAATTTTTTTTAACCAAAATAGCGCTACCTGGCGGAATTTTTATGAACTAAATATATGGACCAAAGTTCAGTACTGCCAAATTCGTGCGTATTAGTTTCCCCGTATGGCCACCTGGCGGAATGTTTTTAAACTACATTTCTCCTGGCGATTAAGTCGTGAACTACCAGAGGTGCCACCTGTCGGACAAGGGTTGAATAAAATGTAGGTGTACTGCCAAAATCCGTGTCTCTTGGCCATTTGCGTGCAATGGAGCCCCCTGACGGATAGATCATGAACTACAAACATCATCCCTGGCGGACAAGTGTTGAACCAAATATCGATACTGCTTAAATTCGTACCTCTTGTTTCTTTTTTCTCTTTTTACTATAAAAATAGGTCAAAGTCGTCATTAAATAGGTCAGTGACGTCGTTAAATAGGCCATTGCGCATGCGCAATGGTGTCTATTCTTATGTCCCATAGGTTGTCGACCATTTGTTTACGTGTAGGCCTCTCTTAACCTATACATTTACAACCATAAAATAGGTTCAATCCTGACGAATCGGTAGAGAACTAGTAAAATAAGTCAAATTATGTCATTTCTGGTTACCATACAGATCTACGACTTTCCCCTCACCCTTTTTGTAAATTTTTGCCTATCAGTGTCTCTTATTACTTGCATATTGCGTACCTATGTAGGTTATTAATGGCAGACGTGAAGTGATTCCTTAACATGTAACATTCTTTGAGACATCTTTATCAACAAAATCAAGGACTCGCAATACTTTAACATTCATCAGTGCTAGAGTTTTTAAACAATGCTACAGTTTTACATGGGACATTTGCACTTACCACAGTTGATTACCCGGATGCAAGCTGGTATGAACTTGAATTCCCTGTCCAAGTCTCATCTACTCTGCAGTCCGCGCGTGTGTACATTCTACTTTCTACTCTGAGGTTCGTGCTTTTGTACTTTCTACTCTGAGGTTCGTGCTTTTGTACTTTCTACTCTGAGGTTCGTGCTTTTGTACTTTCTACTCTGAGGTTCGTGCTTTTGTACTTTCTACTCTGAGGTCAGCGTTTTTACTCGGCACGCCCACGTGACCTTTATGTGCTGTCGAACTATTATAAAAGGCCTGCGTCTGTTTTTTGTGGTCATTAAATCTTACATTTTGGAAGATGAACAACATGACTAGTGATAACGTCCGACAAGAGAGTCTGCTACCGAAGGCGCAGCCTTCTCCGGCTACGGACCTACTCGATCTCTCGACCCCGACAATCAACCCGGACCAACAGCCAGCGACCAGTTCAACGACCAGTCCGACGACCAGTTCGACGACCAAAACAATTTCGTCTCTGTCATCAGCTCAGGCAACCGAACCAACCATCAAGGATCTACTCTACAGTCTACACCTTTAATTTCTACTCCAAGGTCCGTGCTCATCAAGAACACACTGTCCTGGATAAAGCGTGAACAACAAAGGGAACTCGTGTGTTCATCATCATCATCAGCATCATAAGAAAAATTCGACGAGATACAAAGAAACGGTTCTTTTCAGAGCAAACCACATTCTCACAAAAGAGTATTAGCTATTCTCATAGGTTAGAAATTTCGTGTTCGTTCGGCACGCCCACGTGACTTTTCGGCACATTTACTAACTATATAAGCGCGGTGTTTTGCCAATCGGACCATCATTCGTATAACGACGACACCATGGCTAACATCGTTGAAGATATCATATTACTGCCTTCGCGATTCATCAGACTCGAATGATATGATTCGAACGAGCGCTGCCGATGGGGATTCCCTACCGACCCCGAGACAACTACCATCATCGCGAAGACCCTTCACCTGCCCGGACTGTGGGACATCGTTCACACGGAAAGATAGTTGGAAGAGACGCATCACCAGCGGATGTTGTCCCCGTGTGAAAAAGAGGACGGCCGATGAAGTCAAGTTGTATACGCCAGTGGTGAGTCATACTTTATATTGTTTTACTATATACTTTCACCTAAAATGTCGTTCCCCATGTCTATACTTTCCCTAAAATGGCGTCCCCATAGCTTCTGCTATAAGGGTGTCCACTGTGTCTTTACTTCCGCTAAAACTTCGCCCCGTTTTATACTTTATGATCATACAACTTGTCACCTTACTTCCTATCACGTAACTTCTTATCATTGTTTCCTACCGGTCCTTGTATCACCGTACTCTAACAACGGTGTACTATTCCCATGCAATCTTTAATATTTTTTAATGTTATTGAAATATTCTTGCAGGACTACATTGAAGGTCCGCTACCACCAAAGCGGCAACGAATGGTCTCTGTGTCGACAGAGACGATTAACGAAAACAGAACATCATCGACACCAACTTCCGTTCCTAACGACGTCACAACTACCCACGCTGTCAATGTCACAACTTCTACCCATGCTGCCAATGTTGCAACTTCCACGCCTGACTTTGCTGGTCCGAACTTTATCATTGATTTCCCTGTGACCAAAATGAAGAAGACGCTTGCACGTCACATAGCATGTAGCATCTTTGAACTCTCAAGACGACAATGCCGTGATTGCGAGATAGATCATCCTAGTAAATTTCATCACGATTGTATGTTATCTGATGACATTCAAATTTGCATGCACTTTGACGAGGCTGTCGAGATCATTAATTCAACTGCAGTGGTGAAAGACTGTTTGAGTGTTTTGTTACAGTCGAACAGTTGTGTAATATCAATACTTGGTTGCAAGAAGTCGTTTCGAAACAGTGGCGAAACACTATGAAACAAATGGTTCTGACAGTAATGGAGGATGAGGTTGATTAAAGACTGGTTGACTGTCTGGAACAATACCGCAACCAAGTATCCGAATCGACTTTGTTGGACCCACAAGGGCTCCTCGGCGTATGGCAGGCAAGACTGAAGTAGTGAGGTGTGGTATCGTCTTATACATGATTAAACTTTGCAAGACTCTGTATTAATGTTCAGTTTCTGGTTCTTGCAGTTATGGAGCGTGACATGTAAATACGTTTGTGTTGTACATGAATAAAAGGTGCAAACCTCATCTTGTGTCTTTTTCATAGTGTAATGCAAAGCATGTGTTGGGAACCTTACTAATAGCCTTACACAAACAGGCAAAGTCGACCTCTTTAAGGGACAAGAAACTCGGAATAGACGGGTTACTGCGACAACGGACGAGATATCGCACGAGGCTACGGATGAGACATCACATGAGAGTACGGACGAGACAAGAGACGAGACTATAGACGAGATACTACACGAGACTACAGATGAGACATCACATGATACTACGGACGAATATAAACTTTCACTGACAAACGTCCAATCAAACGTACCAACACACGTTTAAACTTACAAAAGGGAGCAAATAGACACGTAAAAAGGGAGCAATGGAGCAAATAGACACGTAAAAAGGGAGCAATCGAGCATATAGACACATAAAAAGGGAGCAATGGAGCAAATAGACACGTAAAAAGGGAGCAATGGAGCAATTAGACAGGTAAAAAAGGAGCAATGGAACAAATAGACACGTATAAGGGGAGCAATGGAGCAAATAGACAGGTAAAAAGGGAGCAATGGAGCAAATAGACACGTAAAAAGGGATCAATGGAGCAAATAGAGAGGTAAAAGAAACGAAATACCAAACACTTAGATCAACGAGCGTCAAGAACCAAATTTGGTGTACAAACGAAACAACAAAAACTTAGACCAACGAGCAGCAAGACCCAAAATTGTTTGACAAACGAAATACCAAACACTTAGATCAACCAGTGACAAGAACCAAACTTATCGGACAAACGAAACACCAAAAACTTAGACCAACGAGTGACAAGAAACAAACATCTTATATATCACACGAGACTATGGATGATACATCACATGAGAGTACGGACGAGACAAGAGACGAGACAACGGACGAGATATTGCACGAGACTACGGATGAGACATCACATGAGAGTACGGACGAGACAAGAGACGAGACAACGGACGAGATATCACACGAGACTACGGCAATTCGACGGGTTATCGCGTGACATCTCATCCCTTTCAGGCAATTCGACGGGTTATCGCGTGAGATTCCCTCAAAAGGGAGCAAAGCAAATCAAATAGACGGGTTATCGCGTGAGATTCCCTCAAAAGGGAGCAAAGCAAAGCAAATAGACGGGTTATCGCGTGAGATTCCCTAAAAAAGGGTGCAAAGCAAAGCAAATAGACGGGTTATCGCGTCAAATTCCACCAAAAGGGAGCAAATAGACGGGTTACCGTGTCAAATCCCACCAAAAGGGAGCAAATAGACGGGTTATCGCGTCAAATTCCACCGAAAGGGAGCAAATAGACGGGTTATCGCGTCAAATACCACCAAAAGGGAGCAAATAGACAGTTTATTGCGTAAAATCCCACCTCTTTCAAGCAATTCGACAGTTTATCGTGTGACATCTCACCTCTTTCAGACAATTCGTAAGTTTATCGCGTGACATCTCTACCAAACTTAGCGCACGAGACTACGGCCGAGACATTGCATGAGACTACGGACGAGACATCGCATGAGACAACGTGTTCCAAGAACCATTCCGTTCTTTACATTTGAACAGTAAACACGTACATCATGAGCTTATGGACTAGTCTACCAGCTACCAACAAGCCTACATCATCATCATCACGTGCAGCCTTCCAGTACCCAGATTGCAAGAGACATTTCACACGTCGAGACAACTTGAAACGACACAGTGTCCTCAGTTGCTGTGCACTGTCGGCAAACGCTACATTGCTGAAAGCACTTGTCCTGGCGTTCACTACGACATCTGTGCAACACCAAACACTTATACCAATGAGTGACAAGAACCAAACTTGTCGGACAAACGAAACACCAAACACTTAGATCAACGAGCGACAAGAACCAAACATCACATACCTTCATATCTAGAGACGATCATCCGTTCGGATTCATATCCATCGAGACGACCATAGGACTCGTATGAGGTATCGCTTCTTTTAACGGAAATCATATGTATATGAAACATCCGTCTTTACAACGTAACAAATCTATATTTACAAATAGTGCGAGCGATCAGACACGACACGACCTTCTCGAGAGTCGAAACAGGAAAGACCAGAATCGTCGGAATGATGGAATATACACTAGTTTTCGGCGTCATCTCATTTGCATAACCAATCAGATCGAACGTACATCACGTGACTTCCCTTAACACAAAAACTGTGCACGTTCATGAGAGAGGCGACATCCGACGCCTCTCAACGGACACCAATGTAATTAGTCAGAGTATTGCCATCTACCAGACATGATAGATCTCTATTCGTTGACACACTTCCGGGAATACCGGAAGCATAGAGGCCGCCATGACAGTCAAGTAACTTCCGGTGCGACGTCACTTCCGACGTAACGTCCCTAGTAGAGGCTGCCATGACAGTCAAGTAACTTCCGGTACGACGTCACTTCCGACGTAACGCCCCCTAGTGGATAATCGGAGTACTACGTCACATGATGGCGCCATCTAGCGGGTAAAAATATATAATTAGGTTAGATAGAGAAAACAAGTTGGAGTTAATCTCGCGAAAGTTAAAACAACCACCAAGGTAGTTATATACATTTTCTGAAATGTTTTTGTTTTTTTCCCAGAGGGACAAAACATTCAATTTTCTCGAGATTAACCCCAACTATTTGCTCCCTTTTGGTGGAATTTGACGCGATAACCCGTCTATTTGCTCCCTTTTGGTGGGATTTGACGCGATAACCTGTCTATTTGCTCCCTTTTGGTGGGATTTGACGCGATAACCCGTCTATTTGCTCCCTTTTGGTGGAATCTCACGCGATAACCCGTCTATTTGCTTTGCTTTGCTCCCTTTTTGAGGGAATCTCACGCGATAACATGTCGAATTGCCTGAAAGAGGTGAGATGTCACGCGATAATCCGTCGAATTGCCGTAGTCTCGTGTGATATCTCGTCCGTTGTCTCGTTTCTTGTCTCGTCCGTACTCTCATGTGATGTCTCATCCGTAGTCTCGTGCAATATCTCGTCCGTTGTCTCGTCTCTTGTCTCGTCCGTACTTTCATGTGATGTTTCATCCATAATCTCGTGTGATATATAAGATGTTTGTTTCTTATCACTCGTTGGTCTAAGTTTTTGGTGTTTCGTTTGTCCGATAAGTTTGTTTTTTGTTACTGGTTGATCTAAGTGTTTGGTATTTCGTTTGTCAAACAAGTTTGGTTCTTGCTGCTCGTTGGTCTAAGTGTTTGTAGTTTCGTTTGTAAAACAAGTTTGGTTCTTGACGCTCGTTGGTCTAAGTGTTTGGTATTTCGTTTCTTTTACCTGTCTATTTGTTCCATTGCTCCTTTTTTTACCTGTCTATTTGGTCCCTTTTACCTGTCTATTTGCTCCATTGCGCCCTTTTTACGTGTCTATTTGCTCCATTGCTCCCTTTTTACGTGTCTATTTGCTCCATTGCTCCCTTTTTACCTGTCTATTTGCGCCATTGCTCCCCTTTTATGTGTCTATTTGCTCCGTTGCTCCCTTTTTACGTGCCTATTTGCTCCATTGCTCCCTTTTTACGTGTCTATTTGCTCCATTGCTCCCTTTATACGTGTCTATTTGCTCCCTTTTGTAAGTTTAAACGTGTGTTGGTACGTTTGATTGGACGTTTGTCAGTGAAAGTTTACACTCGTCCGTAGTATCATGTGATGTCTCATCTGTAGTCTCGTGTAGCATCTCGTCTATAGTTTCGTCTCTTGTCTCGTCCGTACTCTAATGTGATGTCTCATCCATAGTCTCGTGCGATATCTCGTCCGTTGTCGCAGTAATCCGTCTATTCCGAGTTTCTTGTCCCTTAAAGAAGTCGACTTTGCCTGTTTGTGTAAGGTTATTAGTAAGTTTCCCAACACATGCTTTGCATTACACTATGACAACGACACAAGATGAGGTTTGCACCTTTTATTCATGTACAACACAAACGTATTTACATGTCACGCTCCATAACTGCAAGAACCAGAAACTGAACATTAATACAGAGTCTTGCAAAGTTTAATCGTGTACAAAACGATACCACACCTCACTACTTCAGTCTTGCCTGCCATACGCCGAGGAGCCCTTGTGGGTCCAACAAAGTCGGTTCGGGTACTTAGTTGCGGTATTGTTCCAGACAGTCAACCAGTCTTTAATCAACCTCATCCTCCATTACTGTCAGAACCATTTGTTTCATAGTGTTTCGCCACTGTTTCGAAACGACTTCTTGCAACCAAGTATTGATATTACACAACTGTTCGACTGTTACGTCGGATAGCTTCACACCTGCGTCTAACAAAACACTCAAACAGTCTTTCACCACTGCAGTTGAATTAATGATCTCGACAGCCTCGTCAAAGTGCATGCAAATTTGAATGTCATCAGATAACATACAATCGTGATGAAATTTACTAGGCTGATCTATCTCGCAACCACGGCATTGTCGTCTTGAGAGTTCAAAGATGCTACATGCTATGTGACGTGCAAGCGTCTTCTTCATTTTGGTCACAGGGAAATCAATGGTAAAGTTCGGACCAGCAAAGTCATAAGCGGAAGTTGCGACATTGGCAGCATGGGTAGAAGTTGTGACATTGACAGCGTGGGTAGTTGTGACGTCGTTAGGAACGGAAGTTGGTGTCGATGATGTTCTGTTGTCGTTAATCGTCTCTTTCGACACAGAGACCATTCGTTGCCGCTTTGGTGGTAGCGGACCTTCAATGTAGTCCTGCAAGAATATTTCAATAACATTACAAAATATTAAAGATTGCATGGGAATAGTACACCGTTGATAGAGTACGGTGATACAAGGACCGGTAGGAAACAATGATAAGAAGTTACGTGATAGGAAGTAAGGTGACAAGTTGTATGATCATAAAGTATAAAACGGGGCGAAGTTTTAGCGGAAGTAAAGGCACAGTGGACACCCTTATAGCAGAAGCTATGGGGACGCTATTTTTGGGAAAGTATAGACACGGGGAACGACATTTTAGGTGAAAGTATATAGTAAAACAATATAAAGTATGACTCACCACTGGCGTATACAACTTGGCTTCATTGGCCGTCCTCTTTTTCACACGGGGATAACATCCGCTGGTGATGTGTCTCTACCAACTATCTTTCCGTGTGAACGATGTTCCACACGAGTTCCCGTTGTTGTTCGCGCTTTATCCAGGACAGTGTGTTCTTGATGAGCACGGACCTTGGAGTATAAATTAAAGGTGTAGACTGTAGAATAGATCCTTGATGGTTGGTTCGGTTGCCGGAGCTGATGACAGAGACGAAATTGTTTTGGTCGTCGAACTGGTCGTCGGACTGGTCGTTGAACTGGTCGCTGGCTGTTGGTCCGGGTTGATTGTCTGGGTCGAGAGATCGAGTAGGCCCGTAGCCGGAGAAGGCTGCGCCTTCGGTAGCAAACTCTCTTGTCGGACGTTATCACTAGTCATGTTGTTCGTCTTCCAAAATGTAAGATATAATGACCACAAAAAACAGATGCAGGCCTTTTATAACAGTTCGACAGCACATAAAGGTCACGTGGGCGCGCCGAGTAAAAACGCGGACCTCAGAGTAGAAAGTACAAAAGCACGAACCTCAGAGTAGAAAGTACAAAAGCACGAACCTCAGAGTAGAAAGTACAAAAGCACGAACCTCAGAGTAGAAAGTACAAAAGCACGAACCTCAGAGTAGAAAGTACAAAAGCACGGACTGCAGAGTAGAATGCACACACGAGCGGACTGCAGAGTAGATGAGACATGGACAGGGAATACAAGTTCATACTAGCTTGCATCCGGGTAATCAACTGTGGTAAGTGCAAATGTCCTATGTAAAACTGTAGCATTGTTTAAAAACTATAGCACTGATGAATGTTAAAGTATTTAGAGACCTTGCTTTTGTTGATAAAGATGTCTCAAAAAATGTTACATGCCCAGAAATCACTTCACGCCTGCCATTAATAACATACATAGGTACGCAATATGTAAGTAATAAGAGACATTGATAAGCAAATATTTACAAAAAAGGTGATGGGAAAGTCGTATATCTGTGTGGTAACCAAAAATGACATAATTTGACTTATTTTACTAGTTCTCTACCGCTTCGTCAGGATTGAACCTATTTTATAGTTGTAAATGTATAGGTTAAGAGAGGCCTACACCTAAACATATGGTCGACAACCTATGGGACATAAGAAAAGACACCATAGCGCATGCACAATGGCCTATTTAATGACGTCTTTGACCCATTTTTATAGTAAAAAGAGATAAAAGAAAAAAGAGGCACGAATTTAAGCAGTATCGATATTTGGTTCAACACTTATCCGCTAGGGATGATGTTTGTAGTTCATGATCTATCCGTCAGGGGGCTCCATTGCACGCAAACGCGCAATAGACACGAATTTTGGCAGTACTCCTACATATAGTTCAACCCTTGTCCGACAGGTGGCATCACTGGTAGTTCACGACTTAATCGCCAGGGGAAATTTAGTTAAAAATCCCGCCATGTGGCGCTACTGGCAAATCTAAGACGCACGAATTTTGGCAGTACTGAACTTTGGTCCATATATTTAGTTCATAAAAAATTCCGCCAGTTGCCGCTATTTTGGTTCATAAAAATTCCGCCAGGGGAATTTAGTTTTTAAAAAATCCGCCAGGTAGCGCTGTTTCAGTTCCGACAGGGTGGTATTTTAGTTCACGACTTATCCGCCAGTGGGCTGCATTGAACGCAAGCGCACAAGAGACACGAATTTTTGCAGTACTGCAGAAAAATCCGCGAGGTGGCGCTACTTGTAGTTCACGACCTATCCGCTAAGGGGCGCCACTTTACCTACATCCGGGGATCCTTGACCTACATCCTAGTACTTGACCTTTGACCTCGACTCACATACTGGTAATTGACCTTGACCTACATCCGGATACTTGACCTTGACCTAGATAAGACGTCACATTCCTCTTCCTCCAATCCGAATGCAGCATAACTCGTAGACCACCTATATAACTACTGTCACTGCGTGTAATTGCGAACAATATCTGAAATAAAAAGGCCATCGTGTATCATATAATGATAACTACATGCAAATCTTGTGAATATAATTTTCATATCCCTGCCTCTGTTACTCAAGAGAGCAGTGTGAAATTCTATAATGGATTATGTCACAAATAAATTCGTAAAAATTGTGATACTTGAGAGGTATAACTGGTGTTTAATGTATTGCGTGTTGTCACACAATGAAACGAATGATGCTACAACTGATCAAGGCATTTATGGTTTATATTACATTTACAACATGCTTTATATATATATATATATATATATATATAATACGCTATTACTTCAACAGAACATGATACATGTCAGACAATGACTACGTTTTTACTATTTATAAACAAATAGTGTCACAGAGCTCTCAGAAATGGTTTATTAACTAATACGATAGGTGGCAGCAGAATGCACCACATCGATGTAAACAAACGCACAAATGTATTATTTTTGTACGTAACTATATCGTTGTAATCGTCACAGGAAAGTTATCTGATTATCTGATGATAGTTATACATGCAGTGTGTTTCGTTTAGTGTTCTAGCCGCATAGTGAAGATTTTTTAACACATACAAAATCCGACAGCGTCCGTGCCCGTGGACTTGGTGCGTTAATTCGTGTCACCGACATTTCATTGTCTAAAACAACGTCAAAAGTAATTGCTGTCCCACATTGCACCTATTTGCTTCGTGTTTACAATGTATTAAGATAACAGTATGACAACATTTACAATTAATGGATTTCGCGACTGTCCTAATCAGTATCAGTCTAAATTGAACGCTAAATAATATATACTGGATGAACGTACGTATACGTAGGGCCCTGCCTACCTGTACGTAAAATTAGTTTGTGTACGTATAGCCCTGCCTACCTTTACGTAAAATTAGTATGTGTACGTATAGCCCCTTGCTAACATATAACAAGCCCTGACGTCTCCCCGCGAAAAACTAAATGAATCGCGCGTGACACATGCGTCAAACGCTCCTTGCCCTTGCGTCCAATCACGAGCGCGCTGGGTGTGGTTTAAAAGCGCCTGTTAGCTTTTCATAAGTGAATCGCAAAGACGCTTACCGGTTTTTAACCGGCATTCGAAGCTGGGACACCATTCTGTGAAGACGTGTAAAAGTGAAAGGTAGCGAGAGGGCGAATGGGCCTGAGTTATGTTCAAGTTAGAATTTATTGTGAATGTATGTACGCTAGTTATTAATAATCTTGACCTATTCAAGAATAAGATAAAATATGCATTTGAAAAAAGCAGACGAAAAATTGTCTCTACCGTCGGCGACGCTTCAGGTCAACTGACATGTATCATCGTGTTCATGAAGTTCGGGTCTCGCTACGAACAGCGATAGACCATTTGAAAAGAAGATTATGCGCTCGTGTTCTCAACTACGCGGTTGAATCCCGCTTCGACAGCTGTCGATTCGCGAGTCGTCGTCTCGCCCCGTCAACGCTGCACTGAGCAAACCTACTCGTCTGTGTCGTCTACTGCCTACAAACTCGAATATGTCGTTCGCCGGGGTGAATCATTCGGTATAGTGAACATTATTAATCTTTGCACAAACATTAGTATTCATTACCTGTCTTACATTGGCATGTAAATTATCTAAAATTTGTACGCATCTATATATGCGACCTCTACTTATGTAAGTGTTCCTCTCTATAATAGCAACCAAAAACAGTTTTCGTGATAGACAGCCAGTATTTTAGTGTGAGTCTGTCACCCAATCACAATTATACAGTTTCACCCGAGGTAATGACACGGGATTAATTTCCTCTACATTACTGTTACGGAACTACTTTTGGACTGTCACAAGATGACCACAATTGCAAGGTGGCTCTATTACAGAGGTGACCGTAAAGTGAGGTTCGACCATACTGCGTCCACGAAACGTGTGCGTTATGTTGTGTGTATTCAATGTACGCAATTATTGTTCAGGTGATGTTGTACTTTTCTAAAGAATATAATATTGTATTATATAAATAAAAAACAATCCAGTTCATAAATGTCTTAATTAATGTCATCGAAACAGCCCAGAAATGCTTGTTTTAGATTATTGTTGATGATTTTACCGAGCGTATTGTAATTATCCCCACAGCCACTGTTTCGGTCACTGACCTTCTGATCACACAGCATTATTTCAAACATGACAGGCATGTTTTGTTGATATATTGCATCCGCTACCGGTGATGTGGACGACATTGCTGGGCGCCCACAACAATTACATGGATCTATGACTTTCGTGTGTATCACTCCTCAATCACTGTCGTCGTATGTGCAATCATGCATGACGAAATGATCACGACACCGTTACTTCTGTGAGTAGTCAAACGAGAAAACATGGAATTCTGACGAAAGTGTTATCGTAGTTCAGTGTAAACATGATTCATCACCTAACAAGTAACTGTTCTGACATGACGTATCGCTGCCATCGGACATGTTGTTATTGGTACTGGATGTTGCGATCGCTCCAGTCAGACCAGAACGTAGTAGCATTAGACGACATGGGATAATTCATAGAGATGAGACTTACACAGTTAAATAATCCGCAGCAGTACTTACAGCTGAGGTCTGGGCGCGTGCGTGTGTGTAGTGTGTGTGTTGTGAGTGTGTGTTTGTTTGTTTGCGTGTGTGCGTGGGTGCGCGTGTGCGTGCGTGTGTGTTTATCTTTGCAAAAAGCAAAAATCCTGGAAAACAACGTTAAGGACGCTTTTTGTAGATAAAACCATTAGAACATGCGCCGTTTTCCGATAACATTTTAGGGTTAATCTTTTGAGTACTTGACTAAAGAATTTGATTCATACCACTTCTGAAGTTCAGCTGATATGAATACCAGTTGTTGTAAAAATTGGTAGTTACCCCTAAACACAGGCGGTCATACGGACAATAACTCTAATAAAAGTTACTGACCCGGCGGAAATAGAGGTGGTCAATTACCTCTAGTCCACGAACCAGACAAGATTTGATTCTCAAATTGAAGGACAAATCCCCCATTCTAGTAGAGAAAACATATGAAAAATACTGTAATTTTATAATAGTGTACTTGGCCAAACATGCTAAGAAATCAGATGCTGCGATGGTTGACGTAGGCCTACTTCTACCAATAACCATTAAAAAAAATCATTTATGTGCTTGTGTGATATTTCATAACACGTCTATATTTCTGAATGACTCTAAAAAGTAATAAAATAATTAAATCCCGAACTGCTCTTATTCAAGACTACAAGGACGGGCCTGCAGGGTGATCAGTAACGTTATGAGATAAAGGTTGTTTACATTTATACATGGTTAAATGCCAGGTATGTATAAACACACGACACAGGCAGTAAGGGTTCATACATTTAAGGGGCTTGGAGTCTATAATCATGTTATAATAGTACACAGTCGTTATTGTATGCCATCATTTGGAATGGCTTACCTTACACTTATTTGTAGTCTCGTGGTGAATGTTAACAACGCACATTTCACCACCATAGTCTTAATCCAATGAGCTTACGACAACGCATCATACAGATTGTCCAAAATGCACAAGTTTATAAAAAAAAGTATACCCGTCATAATGTTCGTACTCCGTTGGTAGTATTAATCATTCCAAACGAAGACGTGACATAACATGTAGAGAAAGAAGACTTTCAAAAGTAGTCCAGCGACGTTGCTTATTCCATTCGTGGTTACCTTTGATTGTTCAACTAATATCCTTTTCTTAGATTTCCAAACAATTAACACTTCATCCTTGGCAAAAGGCGTAGAATTTCAACTAATACATTAGAGTCATCGCCCTAGATTCGTTCGACATGAAACAATATGAGTGAACTCTCGTAACACTATTTTTGAAGCAAGTTAAACGTTGCTGCAGTAAACGTATATTTAATATCTGCAGGAAATGTATCACAACAACTGGCATCTAATCAATATAGTGATCTAACATTAAACAATCCACACCAGTAGGTCAACTCGTGGTGAAGAATTAGCAGCTTCCAAAACGTCTCTCGCATTTCGCTCTGCCCTTTTCCAGTTTTCGTTTGCACACTTTGGCGCTGGTAGGATTTTTACACACTTTTATGCATTTCATGAAATTTTGGTCGCAGACTTGCTTGCACATACGGCAACGATGTACAGGAGGAACGTTGGCAGCAGAACAGGTCCTCGCCAGCAAGACTGTTACGATGAGAAACGTGATCTGAAAGAATGCGACGTTGCTCAGTGCAGTTGTGGTGGTGGTGGTGGTGATGGTGGTTGTCACGATGGTGATGGTTGTGGTGGAGGTGGTGATGACGGTGGTGGTAAAGGTGATGGTGGTGGTGGTGGTGATGATGGTGGTGGTGGTGGTGGTGGTGAGGTGATGGTGATGGTAATGGTGATTATGATGACGATAGCCATAGCATCATAAATTGTGTTTCGACTACATATGCGGGCTATCTTGCCGAGCGTAACATTTAACACACGTATGCGTAAGCGCCGTGAATTAAAACAAATACCACATGAAATTAACAAAATCAATCAATACTTTAAAAATAACACAACGGATTATTATCATATAGAGAATGTTGAATGCTACAACAACTACTAACACAACACATCGAGCAATCAGACACACTTACGACGTATCCCTTCATATTGGAACGAGTGTCTTCGCGCACCTGCAATGCAAGACAAGGGTCAGTTCATAAATAGGCCTAATTATGATAAGTGAGTCTAGGAAGTTGTTCCGATAGAAATTGGTGTGTCACACAACAGCAAAACAAATAAAGTTGAGAACGTCTTCACCATGTGTGCGTCATCATTAGCAAATAAATAGATCAGTTACAGCCACTTGATATACGTATGAAGAGGGAGGCCCTTGGTTTGTCGCCTTGAACCAACCTCCCCTGTTTCGTGGAGGCGATGGATGTCTTTCTTTTAGACTAGACAAACACTTTCTTTATATTTATATCCAAGAATTCTAATCAAACATGAGCTTATGAAAGCTTTGAAAAACAGACAATCTAAACGGAATTGCATAAAGCGATACACGAAAAGGAAGCAATGCTTCAATAGCAAGGATGAAAGTAATTATGTGTATGATTATTTAAAACGTAACATTGAAAACAGTTTATTCCTCGAACCTGTAGATGAAGAGGAACTCATAACTACAGTGAAAGTGTGTACCAAAAAGAAATGTTCAGACTTTGAAGATATATGTACGGACATTCATGTAGTAAGTAAAGCTCTCACGCATATATGCAATAATTCATTGAGTACTGGTGTGTCCCAACACGAATGAAAAACGTAATACCCCTGTTTAAAAGTGGAACGAAAACCGACCTTACAAATTATAGGCCAATTTCACTCTTGCAGCAATTTTGAAAAATCTTGGAAAAATTGTTCCTTGCCAGAACAGAGAGCTTTTTAAAATGTAATGCTAATATTGTGCGCAGCACTTACTTGGGCAGGTACAATGTTGGCGTAGCCCGCAGCGGAGGCCGAAGGCCGACGATAGCGTCTCCTCGACGAGTGGCTGTGCTTCACGGCGGCGGCAATACGGACTCCTGGTTTTTGTGTAGCACGGGTATTTATAGGGTGTGTGTGTGGGTGTATTGTTAGGGTGTAATGCGGATGTACGTACTTATCTTGGGTGTGCGAACTATTTACAGAGTAGCTCCGCACTACACTAATAACATATTAAATTCGAATCAATACGGGTTCCTTGCTAATATGTCCACGTCACATGCTGTATTGGAATTAGTAGAAGAAATCTCAAATACTAAGAACAGTAAAAAGCATGCAATCGGTGTATTTATTAATTTTATAAAGGCGTTTGACACAGTAAACCATAATATACTTACCAACATTGAATTATTATGGTGTGCGTGGAATAACACATAATTGGATTAAAAGCTACCTTTCGAACAGGAAGCAATTTGTAAATATTGACGGGTGAGTTTCGGCGCTATCAGATGTCACATGTGGAGTTCCGCAAGGGTCTATTTTAGGTCCCCGTTTATTTGTCCTTTACATTAATGATATCTGCAACGTATCATCGTTAGTGAGAATCATACTTTTTGTTGATGATACGAATATATTTTACGCCGGTAACAATCTGATAGAACAACGTGACATGTTAAATAGAGAACTTGCTAAATTGTCAAAATTGTTTGCTGTGAACAAATTATCACTCAACTTGTCCAAAACGAATTATACGTTATTCGGAAGCCGTCCACCAGATGTATACATTAATGTGTACTTAAATAACGAACAAATAATCAGAGTATGTGTAATTAAATTTATTGGAGTATTTATTGATGACCAGCTAAACTGGAAACATCACATCAATACGGTTAGAACATAACTGTCGAAAGTGGCAGCGATCATTCACAAAGTAAGTTGTTTAATTAATTAGGATGGAATGTACATATTGTATTGTTCCCTCTTATTACCATACATTACCTATTGCAGCGAAATATGGGGTAACACCTATGCCTCAAACATTAGGTGTATTACTTTAAAGTTTTCATTTTCACACAGGACTGTAAATGAATGGAACAGATGCTGATTGTGTGGGTGCTAGTAGCGTGAATATGTTTAAAAATAAAATCGACACATACCTCAGACGGGCGGGATGCACATAGATAAAAGGATCGGACTCTCGATAAGCCAAAGGGCTTCCTTGTCCACCTGCCACCTAGAGTTAATTCTCTGGGTGGCAATCTTGTTAAATCTACTGTGCTGCAGAAACGAGTAGTTCATCTGATCTGTGGCGTAAAACGTTTGAAGCATACCAGCACCCTCTTTAAGCAACTGAGCATTTTGACATTTGTAGACTTAGTTAAATTTAAGACAGCGATTATAATGTACAAGGCACATCATAATGAACTACCAAATAGTTTGCAAACAATGTTTAAACGGTATGTCTCAACATGGTTCTAGACAGAAATATACCTTTCAGAGTTATCGTGTGCGTACCTCACACAAATCAATGTGTATTTCTGTTTGCGGAGTAAGACTATGGAATACCTTGCCCGGGAGCATTACCAGCAGTAGAATCATACAGGCATTTAAAAAAGCTATAAGTTCCATCTTCTATGTACTAGAACTAAGAAAAAACATCAATAATTCTAGCAAGACATTACATTGTGTAGGCACTGTATATTGCATTATTCTTTGTTAATGATATATTTTTGATATATATTTTGTAATATATTGCATTTATACAACACGTGACTGTACTGGTTGGGGGTGAACCATATATAAGTATTACACTTCTGTTCACCCCCTTTCCACCAACACTCATGATTACTTGTTTGCATGTTGAAAATGTTGTATTTTTAAATAACGGAATTGTTTAATGTTGGAAATAAATTACTTACTTACTTACTTAACACTGTCTACATCGGTGGTTCTTGTTTGTCCGCCAATGAGCTCGTATTTCTTAAGGATATTGGCGCTAATGAAGTCATTTTGTTTGATTTTATTAAACCCTGGGTCCTATATGATGATTTGTAGAAGGGTAAACTTTAGTGCTTAGAAGTATGCAAAGAATACTTTCTTCATAAAATGGGGGCCAGTACAAATGGTTAGAGGTTGACTCACATTCCAGTTTACAGGGTGTGGCAACCGCTCACTAAGAATGATTATATATCCGGTGATGGTGGTGTTGTTGTTGTTGTTGTTGTTGGTGGTGGTGGTGATGGTGATACGAATGATGATTGTGATGATGATGATGATTATTATGATTATCATTATGGTTATGTTGATAATGATGGCGACGACGACGACGATGATGATTTGCGTTAAAGAGAGAACACGAATCATTGTTCACCGCATCGGTCTCGCGGCCGCTGCTACACATAAAGTAATCATTACATATGTGGGCAGTGGGCGGATACGGCCAGATGCGCTGTGAAACGGACCCGTCTTGCCACATCATTCGGAACCTAATACCAAGAATCCTTATTAACTGCGGAATAGGGTGCTTTACAAAATCGTTGCGATCCTCATCAGACTCTCTTCTGACTGTACGCAGTGCACATCGCCGCCATTATGGAGAATCGCTGCTCCTCGCCTCTGGAACAGTCTTCCTCATGAGATGCGCAATTTTGATTTTGTATGCAGTGTCAAATGTTTCCTGAAAACTCACTCGTTTAAACGAGCCTATTACTCTTAAACAGTCACAATCGGTTAATGTTTTCGCTGGATTGGGATTCTAAATGATAATGTGATTGTAGTCCAGTGGCAGAACCCCACATTTTCTCAAGAGCTAGCAGTGTCCCCTAAGATAATTTCTTTGCATTTCTGATTAGTCTGTCATCTAGTAACAAAATCAGTGGGTGTGGAATTCACACCTACTTGCCTTTTAAAAAATCCAAGATGGCCGACAAGATGGCCGCCAGAATGATAGAAATGGCTTCAATTCTAGGATGGTGATTTTTCAATCTAAATATAGGTTTTTGGAGTTAATGAATCCGTTTCTGCCGCCAAGAGACTCCAATAACTGACCAATTTGGTCTTGTTTTGTCCCGGTTGCCCACCGCACCTAATATATATGTATATATATATATATATATATATATGTTAAACTAACAATTGATGCCATTTATTTGTTGCATGCTGTGTTACTGAAATAGTCTGAATATCTCACACAGCAATGTAATGTCACGCAACATTTGGCGCAAGCTGTTCATCTCGTATGCATCTGGTGTGGAGAATTCATATCCCGTTTTATGTCGCCGGAAATGCGCATTGGGCAACAATCGGTGCCTTTTTCGATTAACTACATATCGAAGCCTTCAACTTTACAGACAAATACCGCTTTAGTCAGCGTGTCCAGGAAAACCACCTTAACTATCTGATTGTCAGCTTCCTTACTATCGCCAATAGGAAGTAAGTTAGTTTAATATTCATAAAACAAAATCTTACGGTTTTCCCGACTCTGTCCGCCATCCCTGATTTAGTCTGTAGGTGTGCCAAGTAGATATAATTCTTCACAAAATGCTGTAGATCTTTTCATCATGTACTGGCAGTAGATGAAAATCTAGAACTCCGCGATGTAGTTGCGAGAGGGGTTGCATGCATAATAGGGAACCGCTCTATAGCCGGATCATTGTCACTTATCATGAGGCGTGATAAGTGAAATGTTTGTTAGGATTTATAATTGGATTGAAAATTAGTTATTACGTTTTTAACCTTGAAATATCGGTCTGGCGGCAGATTTTGGCAAAAAACCGTAGGCCATGATATTAAGCCTATCCCAAAATTTAGGAAAAAGGGTATGTTTAACCGCCAAAGATGTAGACTTGGCACCACTAAAAATATGCATGGGTTATCCTCTTTCTACGACGATAAATCACAGAACGGCGTTGATTTGGTTATTTACATATATTCAGTAAGTAACGTTAACAAATGTTCTCATTAATTTATTACTTATGTTAAGTCTATTTATTTTTTTATTATTTATTTTATAATTATTTATTTTATTAAATTAACTGTTTGAAGACATGGATCGCCAAGCAAGTCCCACGACCGGAATTTGGGTCGCAGCGAAAAAAGGCTAAGAACCGCTGCTCCACAGTATGCTGCACTTGTCACAATGTTATCACTGAAATTAAATCGGCAAGGAGCACCTTGTAGTTTGAGAACATCTGGCAAGGGGGTGTTTTATGGCCGGCTCTCCAAACGCGTTGTGCCCTTCGCTTCCCAGAAAAAAAAATATTCTTGCCGGAGAGCAAAACTTTTGGACCAGGAGGCCATCTAGGCGTGAGTCATAGGTCTTCTAGTCAGCAATAGAGATTTCGACTTACCACAAGTCCTCTCACCCGAGCTGGTACACTACCCATCCTCAACTCATGATTGATGATTCCTTGGTTTTTGATGGAGCTGCCAAGGTAGGTGAAGTTTTCGACTGTTTCTACTTTTTTCTGCTTGATCAAAACATCTGTGGGTGGTTGATGCTCCCCTGTCAGCATGTTTTTGTATTCTTTTCACTAATGACAAGTCCCGAGCCATCAGCATATCTACTGACTGATTCCACGAGACGTTGTAGGCCCTGAGTAGTGTTTGAGAGGACAGCAATGTCATCAGCAAAGTCCAGGTCTGATCAACGCTCCTCCTTAACCCACATAATCCCTTCATTGCCTGTGGTTGCTAGCCGCATGACCCAGTCAATGGCCACGGCAAAGGGGGGGGGGAGAATCCAGCCTTGGTTAACACCAGTTATCACATGGAACCAGTCGCTGTAGCTATCTTCTGTTTTTACATAACATCTCGAGTTTTCATATATCTTCTCGATTGCTAATAAAATCTTTTGTGGGATTCCATACGTAGTTAATATTGTCCACATGGAGGGTATGTGGATGCTGTCAAAAGCTTTAGTGAAATCTATGAAACTGATTGCGAGGGGTAACTAGTACTCTTAACATTTCTCAATAATGCGTCTGAGTGTGAATATCTGAGCGTTTGGACCTAAAGCCTGCTTGTTCCTCACGCAGGTCGCCATCTACCACATCCTCTCTGACGTGTTCTGCCCATCTCTCTAGTTTGTCCTTTCGATAATAGAGATCCATCTTTGGCTTTGATTGGTCCATACCTTGCCTTTGTGCTGCCAGTGATTTTCTTGGCAATGCAGTAGACCTGTCTCATGTCATTTCGGGCAGCTGCGTTCTCTGCCTCCTGTGCCTGTCTGTCAAACAATTCGCGTTTGTCCTTTTGTGCACTGCGCTTCACTTAGCTGTCCTTCTTACTATAGGCCCGGTAGGAAGCTGTGATGCAGGACTCATTTTGTCTTTTCTGTCGCTGGAGTTTCCTCTCCGCAATCAGTCCCCATGTGTGATCACTGATCCAAGACTCCTTCAGAGATTTCTGGAATCACAGAACGCATTTGCCCGCTGCCACCATCGCATCTTTCATCTTCTCCCACCATTTCGTTGAACCTGATGTAGGATCTGCAAGGGCAGTCTCTTAGAAAAACAACTTTATAATGCCAGGGGTTCTATAATGTTCAGTGTTCCGAATTGGTAAGAATATAGCTTGCAAAGAGAAAAACATTGCCTGCGTTACTTATAGCGCCTCTGGAAATTTATTAAATTAATAATTAAATACAGTTCTAGACTGATGGACTCTCCGGTGTACATAATTTACGTAATAGCCTGCAATTTAGTATTTTAACGATCTGCTGTATTCGCTTCCATTCAACAATACATGAATAATCATATACACAAAATTCCCAGCTAAATAAAAATGTAGGCTAGAGTGTGATGACCGACCACGCGTTTCTGTTGATTGCATATAAACCCAGGGGTACGTAGTCCTAAACGTCAACAATTGTTCAGTTAATAATTTCATTTACGACGAGAACCACTGAGCATATCCTTGAAGCAATGATGCGGAAAGATCGACGATGTTTGTGTTGGGTGTGGTTGCGACTCCATCATCAGAGCCGTGTTGTTTGGTATTTCGGAAGCAACTCTCGCGAACAATTCTCTCGGAAAATACCTGCCTCGTGATCAAAGCGCGGCGCACGTCAGGCGAGGCAAATCTGATTGATGAAGGCGTAACGAAACGTTAATTAAATGTTACAGTAAATATCACCAACTTCTAGCAACTGAGGAATTACTCGAAGTACGGCAAGGTGAAAGTCATTCTCCTAAAAGCCCATCCTTTTGTGATAGAATAACATGCGTGTAAATGTCTACACTCTAGAGGGTAGGTATTTTGAAATACAACCAATGACCTATTTAAGAGTCATTGATATTTAAGAACAAATGTCTGTTTAAAACTGTTTAAAAACATATGCTCATAATACATATAGGAAATCTGCGCGAATAGCTGTGGTGTGACTAATAGCGAATAGCTATTGTGTAGATTACAATATAATTTGGCATATATGCTCGTTTGAAAAGAACAGCTCTGCTTGAAAATGGTTTTGTGGAAATGAAATTTATAATATATCCGACGACTAAAGAAATACGCTTACTTCAATGATGTATGTATGTGTGTATATGTGTATGTGTGTATGTATGTATGTGTGTATGTATGTATGCATGTATGCATATATGCATGTAACTATTGTCCGACTACATCTATAATAGTAGTCACATTAATGTCAAACTACACGGACTCCATTAATAAGGTTCAGAATTGTATGCGACATGAAGCTACTTAGTAAGCCTATTCGCCTAGTCATCACAGGAAACCATATCAGCAATGGCGCAGTACTGTAATCAAAAGCTCTCGAAGATGACATTATAGAAACACACTAAATATAAGCATGCGCACACACGTGTAATAGGACACGCACCAAGACGGTACGCGCCTGCATTCGTGCACCTACTTTAGACGAGGTCGGCCAAGAATGGGTGCTAATCGTTTGCGACTACCGAAATAATGTATTGGTTTTCATTGTCTTTCGACTGCGGACTCTTTAAAACTAATTGTGATTTTAATATTTAATTCCAAGAGTTTTATAGGTTAAGAATTGTAAATTTTCCTGTCGTTTCACCTGTGTATGATAACTGAGTCGACCAGCCACATCACACACACACACACACACACACACACACACACACACACACACACACACACACACACACACACACACACACACACACACACACACACACACACACACACACACACACACACACACACACACACACACACACACACACACACACACATTATACATGACACACACACACACACACATATGTATATATATATATATGTGTGTGTGTGTGTGTGTGTGTGTGTGTGTGTGTGTGTGTGTGTGTGTGATGTGGCTATATATATATATATATATATATACGCATGCACGCATGAAAAGAAAGAGAGTAAGGGAGAGAGGGAGATAGAAAGAAAAGAGAAAAAGAGAAAATAGAGAAAGACCAAAAAACAAACAAAAGACAAACAAAAGAGATGGCGACGAAGCAGGACCCATCGCTGAAGAGTTTTGTCAGCTGCGAAACATATAGCAATACTAGCATTCAACGGCACCTGTCCTTTCTTCCTGGACACCGGATGTCACCGTGACCTCAACGTGTGATTAACCGTTATTAGTTCACTTGTTTATGTTCACGTCACCAGAGCCGACAAAATGTTCAAGAGAGTGACAGGAGCTGTAGAAATTACTCGGTAGTTAGGAGATGCTCTTGCACTTGAACGCGTACGGAGATAAAGAGAGAGAGGGGGAGGGGTGGAGGAGAGAGATGGGAGAGGGGGATAAGGAGATTGAGAGTGAGAGAGAGAGAAAGAGAGAGAGAGATGAGGGAGGGGGCAGGGAGGGAGGCAGAGAGGAAGGGAGGCAGAGAAGGAGAGAGGGATGCAGAAAAGGAGAGAGGGGGAGGGAGGGAGAGGAAGAAGGAAAGGGAGAGAGCAGGGACGTAGAAAGAGAGGAGAGCTGTGGCTTAGTGGGAAAGGGAGATGAGGTAGAAATATGTTTAAAATACAGATTTTCTTTCTAGACTAGAGTTTTCGTCTTCGCCATCGCTCGACTGCGCAGCAGTATATTAAACACTGAGTAAAGGCAAACAGTCATCTGAGGTAATGTCAAGATTCCGGTTTGTGAAGGGAACTCCCGTTTTTCTTTTCTTCTTTAATCACACGGTCTAAAACTATATCCGGACGGGATCTTTGTTTCTCTAATTTATTATCCTGCTGGGGAAAACATGTTATCAATTATACATGAGAAGAGAGAAACATGAATGTCCGACAGTAATGCAACAACGAATCTGTATTTCGATAACAGTAGCATGCCTATATTCGCTACTAATTGCAGACACTAAATAATAACGATCAACCCTCGTATGTATATATGTACGTAATACGTTTGTACGTGCCTACGTGCATATGTGAGTACGTATGCATGTATATATATGTTTGTATGTATGTATATATGCATGTATGCATATATGCATGCATGTGTGCATGTGTGCATGTATGCATGCATGTATGTACATGTATGTATGTGTGTATGTATGTATACGTATGTATGTATATATGTATGTACACGTACGTATGTATGTATGTATGTATGCATGTATGCATGTATGCATGTATGTATGTATGTGTGTATGTACACGCATGTATGTACACGCATGTATGTATGTATGTGTGTATGTATGTATGTAGGTAGGTATGCATGTGTTTACATTAACGTTTCCCTCCTAGACAGTTTGCATCACAGACCCCAAACTTTCAGGGCTTCTTCATTGACCACAAGAAAGAAAAGCAGCGCTTTTACAGTTTCTTCGAAACTGTCCGAGCGATAAGGGTTCTCATCGATACATCGATGACGTGCGCTGAAACAATCGTTTACCTATGCGGGCGCATTATATTGTTGATATAACGATGTCGTGTGTTTCATAACATTTGGTTAATATTGCTGCCATGGCTGTCACATATGATACCAAGTTATCCCGTCCGGTGAACGGGCATGTTGCAGATCACTGATAGTTGGTAAATCGGCGGTAACTTCCTTCCGATTTGAAGGACACTATTGTCTTCTTGTTAACGCCCGCTTTTTTCAAATATTGAATCGACTATGGCGTTTAAGAAAAATATTGGATATGCCCATGTCTCGTCTACCTGTTTATTATACACTATATTAGGTAGTCTCTTTCCTCAAATACTCCGTAGGCTTCGCTAATTTAGCCAACATTGACACTTTGGATATCGAGTTGTGCTGATTTGGTAACGAACATGCATGGTGTGCCAGTGTATTTGAAATCAGACGACAATACATGCGTATTGATTGATTTGAATAGTGTAAATAATCATCATATAATCTGCAGAACCCGTTTCCTCAAAATAGAGACTTTATCGAAGTGTGCGTATTGATTGATTTGAATAGTATAAAATAATCATATAATCTGCAGAGCCCGTTTCCTCAAAATAGAGACGTTATCGAAGTGTGCTGATTTGGTAACGAACATGTATGGTATGCCAGCGTATTTGAATTTTAACGGCATTAAAGGCTTTTATTTTGCAGATGATTATTGTTACCACAATTTGCAGAAACCAAACATTTAAAATACTGCCAGTTAGCTAGCAAACACGTCTTGATGTGTAGGTATTGACTGTAATCAATATGGATTGCGGTTTTCTCACATTAATCGCATTCAGTTGATTTATTCAGTACATTTTTATTATTCACATGTATAAATTTCATTTTTTATTGAACACTGATATGATGGTAGCAAACTCTATTATGAAAGAGTTGTGGCACTGAAAAGAGCCGTTTGTTTTTTCTGGTCTTGCTTGGCAAAGGCGATCACCACGCTGTTACCCCAATGCAGCTGTAGCGTCTCACAATTTCGTCCTGGTGTAATATCTACAACAGTAAAAACTACATTAGTTATACATTATTACAGTCAATAATTAGTAATAAAAAAATGGTCTCATCTTAATAACTATTTCATTTTTAATTCACTGGTCTGACTACTAACTCCTGGTCTGACTACTAACTGCTGGTTTGACTACTAACTGCTGGTCTGACTACTAACTGCTGGTCTGACTACTAACTCCTGGTCTGACTACTAACTGCTGGTCTGACTACTAACTGCTGGTCTGACTACTAACTGCTGGTTTGACTACTAACTGCTGGTCTGACTACTAACTCCTGGTCTGACTACTAACTCCTGGTCTGACTACTAACTGCTGGTCTGACTACTAACTGCTGGTTTGACTACTAACTGCTGGTCTGACTACTAACTGCTGGTCTGACTACTAACTCCTGGTCTGACTACTAACTCCTGGTCTGACTACTAACTGACTACTACCTGCTGGTCTGATTACAGATCTGACTATACCAACTCCTGGCCTGACTATACTAACTCCCGGTCTGAGTGAACTGCCTGCAGGTCTGACTATGCTACCTCCCGATCTCACTATACCAACTCCTGGTCTGACTATAGGTCTGAATATACTGACTGCAGGTCGGAATATACTAGCTCCCGATGTGACAACACTAACTGCAGGTCTGACTAAACTAGCTCCCGATCTGACTACACTAGCTGCAGGTCTGACTATACTAGCTCCCGGTCTGACTACAGGTCCGAGTATATTGACTGCAGGTCTGACTATACTAGCTGCAGGTCTGACTATACTAGCTCCCGATGTGATGACACTAACCACTGGTGCAGCTACACTAACCACTGGTGCAGCTACACAAACCACTGATGCAGCTACACTAACCACTGGTGCAGCTACACTAACCACTGGTGCAGCTACACTAACCACTGGTGCAGCTACACTAACCACTGGTGCAGCTACACTAACCACTGGTGTAGCTACACTAACCACTGGTGTAGCTACACTAACCACTGGTGCAGCTACACTAACCACTGGTGCAGCTACACTAACCACTGGTGTAGGTACACTAACCACTGGTGTAGCTACAATAACCACTGGTGCAGCTACACTAACCACTGGTGTAGCTACAATAACCACTGGTGCAGCTACACTAACCACTGGTGTAGCTACACTAACCACTGGTGTAGCTACACTAACCACTGGTGCAGCTACACTAACCACTGGTGCAGCTACACTAACCACTGGTGCAGCTACACTAACCACTGGTGTAGCTACACTAACCACTGGTGTAGCTACAATAACCACTGGTGCAGCTACACTAACCACTGGTGTAGCTACAATAACCACTGGTGCAGCTACACTAACCACTGGTGCAGCTACACTAACCACTGGTGCAGCTACACTAACCACTGGTGTAGCTACACTAACCACTAGTACAATCATACAATCTGGAATGTTTCTATGCAGCACCAACTAAAAAACGCATCGTACTTACTGTGCAACATGAATGCAGAAATCTCGGAGGCAGGGCGATGGATATGCCGACCTGTACTGGTCTGGAAGGAGGTTCCGGTCTGAGAGTAAGTTCCGGTTCCGTTTTGCGTAGTGCGCATGCGATTGTAAATGTCAAAGGTTAGCGCCTACTTTCGGCCCGCAGCTGTATGGTCTGGAAGGAGGTTCCGGTCTGAGAGTGAGTTCCGGTTCCGTTTTGCGTACACACAGTACATGTCAAAGGTTAGCGCCTATTTTTGGCCAGCTTATCACGGTGTTTGCCGAAAGAATGTGTGATCCAATTATATTATAGTTTACGTTAATGATACGGTTACTTTTGTAATGGTTAGTATACATAACAAAACCTCATGATTAGCATAACTTGGAGTTATTTGGAAAAAAAATTTGTTTTATTTTGATGTCATTGTCTCAGAGCGTTGACGTTGTGTATCTTACGACTTCGTCACACAGAGCTGCAGTTTTCAGAGCTGCTTATACGCACAGCGGGTTTTGTGGTAAACACAAATATCCGCATTTTAAATGACATGACACATCCTTATCTCTGTCAGTTTGGCATGTATGAAGCTGAAATGTTGTGTATAATCTAGCAGGCCCATTGGGGGTGGTTCGTAGATTTAGATTTTTAAAAATTCGTCGGGGGTAGGAATCTTGGGGGTAACAATTTATAAATGACACGTCTCTGTTAATTTGACATATATGAAGCTGACATTTTTTTTTATCTAGGGTGTCCATTGGGGTAGTTTGTACATATAGTTTTTTTTCGAAATTCATCCAGGTGGTGGGAGTCTCGGGGGAGGTCACAATTTAAAAATGCACTTATCTCTGTCATTTTGTCATGTGTGGAGTTGAACTTTTGTGTTTGATCTAGCAAGCCCATTGGGATCTAGATATTTAAAAACAAATTCAAAATGTGGGGTCACAATTTTAAAATGGCACTTATCTGGGCCAGTCATGCCTGTATGGGGCAGACCTTTTTTATGCGATCTAGCGTACCCATTGGGATAGTTCGTAGTTTTATATTTTTTTCTAAATTTGTCCGGGGTGGCGGTCTGGGAGTCATAATTTTAAAATAACACTTATCTTCATCAGTTTTGGAAATATGGGGCTGACATTTTGTGTGCAGTCTAGAAGTCCCATTGAGGCACTTCAAAATTTGTACGGAGGGTGGGGATCATCATTTCCAAACAGTTTTTCCCAACGCAACTCCGAGTAACTCAACAATTCTTTAATAATACATTTATGGAAACGAGCCATGCATTCACGACTAGTAGTATTATTAATTGAAATATAAAATGCAAAAAATGTATTTATTTATTTACACAGATCAAAACTAGCCCTTTGTATAATACTGTGATGTATCATCAGACAAGTGATCAAATGCAATTATTAAAAAATAAAACTATTGTTACAAAAAATTATTAACTCGTAGATAACATTAGCCTTTCTGGTCATACATATTTACGTCACATTATATGCAATCTATTGTAATGTCAATTAAACTGAGGAGATCCTTATGAAACTAAAGCTGTGATTGTTATTACGTTAAACAAAGTAACATAAAACAACAGGAATACACTAAAATTATTGGCATACATTTACAAAGAACCAAACCACGTAGCCCGTTATATAACGCTGCACTCGCTTGCAATACAACATTGCTACAAATAAAGTATATCATAATATTTAATCAGCCAAGTAATATAAAATTCATTTATTCAGAAATAAAACCATTGTCACAAGTAATCATTAATTCATATATAGCATGACTGCATGACTGTAATAATAATAAAATAAGATATTTTTATAGCGCCATAATCACACAGTGCTCTACGGTGCTTTACAATACAATCATAATACCAAACCTGTATAGTTAGATCATTAAAATATTAAGTTAAATATCATAAAAACAATACAACTAAGAATTGTACATTGAATTAAAAAAACATTTTAAATATAAGGGCATTATACCTAAAACATATATAATGAATAAACTCATTTAAATAATAAATTACACTAAGAGCCATCACATAATAGGATGAGGTGGGATTAAATTAGTAAGATTACAAACTAAAGTATATATTCAGTGACTGCATGTGCCATTACAGTTTCTTGTATTGCAGGAACTCTGCTAATACTGCCGTTCTGAAAGCATCGACATGGCACTGGCGTATCTTGTGAGGTGGTACTCCAACGCTGATGGCCTTTGCATACTGGAATACAGATACACATTAATGTTAACATTTCCTTACATAAATAATAGACTCATCTGAAAACATATCATCCCTTAATAACATACATAGGTACAGGTCACAATTTTCCTTTGCTAATTCTGTGAAGTATAATACTTTATAAAAACCTACTTGGTACTTGGTAGTGTGATAACATGCTCAATGTTACTGTAAGCGAGCTGGCAATTAGGGTGTATCATGTGAAGTTTTCATCCCTACATCAGTGAGGGACGTTTTATGTAACCAGCATTGCGAAAAACTGTTCAAATATATAACATAGCAAATGTCACGTAGGAATATGCCAGGACACAGACTATTGTGTCTCTGTGTATATAGCACCATGTGGAGGATTGGCACATTTGCTGTTTTTTTTTTTAAATTGGCAGGAATTTATTGTCTTAATATATCCTAAATTACATTTAATGGTAAGACCTAATTGTCTCTCAAATGATGCTCACCACCATTGTGAACACACCACAACTGTGGCTGAGAGGAAGCAGATTCGAATCCTATGCAGCGGTATCAAATTTTTGGAAAGTTCATTTACTCTGCATTGCTTCAGTTCACTCAGCTGTATGACTGAGTACCTGGCTATAGACAGTGGTGGATATTTGTGTACGAATAGTCTTCACGCATTAATCACAGCGTGGCTGAATACTTCCAAGAGAAGTCGAGATGGTGTTCGATTGAACAGGTCTGCCAGGGAGTAAAGTGTAAAACGCATCGAGCAGTCCTAAAGACTGGATACTGCGCTATATAAGAATTTACATTTTTTTACGTATAATTATCTTATTTGTTAAACAATATGGATGCCAAGACACCACATTATGGTATTTATAAAATATAACACAACACAATAATTAAATACCGAGTATAAAATATTGTTCTATGATCAATCACTTTTATTACAACAAAGTAACTCGATATACTATGAAGATTCCTTCACATAAAACAATTTGGCATGCTTGCATACCTAAACTTATTTAGTGCAGGAAACATCAAAGAATATTGAGAGCAGGCATGGGAAACTAACTTTGAAAATTATTTAAAATACATCAACTCATATATTTTCCAGTTAAATTAATTAATATCATACATTTATCAGGTCAATTAAATTAAATTAACCTCCCAATGTTTTTCAATAAAATAAAATTAACAAATAACTTTCATTTAATTAACATTCCATTTAAACTAACTTCAATTAAATTAGAAATCAACTTGAACTCACCTGACGATTAATTTTAAGACAAAAAGAACACATTATCCGCTAAAGAGGCTAACTGGAACTAATGTCTGTAACAGGCCAAGCAAGCTAATAAAGCACAATGACATTGTACAAACTTATGTAAAATTTGAAAGTACAATATGAGAATTTAAGTTAAATAGTGTATAGCTGGATTGTGTTCACTTTCACATTTTAACCCAGCCCTGAAGTGCCTTATCACCCACTGGACATTCACAGTTCACCCAGCTCAGTCACTGACTGTCCCTGGCTGGAGATTTGAGATTGTGCAAACAATTGCCTGAACCTAACTAATTGCTTTCATGTCAGTTGGGTCACTGGCTGCTACTAGAGTGCACTTAGAATTTACATCTAATGACAACAGGCCTGTGATAACCACCTGAGACATAACATTGACTTAGAATCAAGCTTGCATATTATGCATGTGGGTAGTTTTCATCTTACAGCTTGAACCTGGAGCACCAAACGTTTAGGAATTAATATACGACCCCCACAATAGGGTCGTTTCATGATACTCCATATATTTATATATGGGAGACATCACCAGTACATATCATGTATTTAGATTTTCAGAAAGCTTTCGACAAAGTGCCACATCAACGATTAATACTTAAACTATAGGTCCATGGCATAGGAAATGGTATAATTAACTGGATAAAAAAATTGCTGATTGACAGAAGACAACGGATAGTAGTTGATGGGGAGGCTTCAAACTGGAAATCAGTTTTGAGTGGGGTACCACTGGAATCAGTACTGGGACCTATATTATTCTTAATATATATCAACGATTTGGACGATGATATAACAAGAAAGGTGTTGAAATTTTTAGATGATACAAAAGTGTTCAGAAGGATTAAACATTATGTAGATAGACAGCATTTACAAGATGATCTTGACAGGTTGATCAAATGGTTTGAAAAGGGGCAAATGAGGTTAAATTTTTTGAAATGTATATGCCTCCACACAGGACATGGGAACGAAGATGTACAATATAAATGGGGGGTACTGTATTAAGTACAACTGTAAAAGAAAAGGACTTTGGGTTAACCACTAGTGCTGAGATGAAGGTTTCTAAGTAGTGCGGAATTGCAGCTACAAAGGGAAATAAAATCCTTGGATTAATTAGGTGAAATATAGTGTATAAGGAAAAAAAAGATAAATTGTACAAAACAGTAGTTAGGCCTCAATTAGAATATTGTGTACAAGCGTGGAGGCCATATCGCAGGAAGGACATAGATATGCTAGAAACAGTACAGAGGAGAGCGATTAAAATTATACCAAAACTGAGGGATCTTAGTTATGAAATACACCTAAAATAAGATGGTTTAACACCACTAGAGTCCAGGAGATTGAGAGGAGATGAGATAGAAGTGTTTAAAATATTGAATGGTTATGAAAATATTGATAGAAATACTTTTTTCTCAGTTAGGAAGGATAGAAGTACTAGAGGACATGAAGTTATATTAGTAAAGGAGGAGTGTAGATTAGGTATAAGAATGTTCTACTTTTCACAAAGGACTGTAAATGAATAGAACAGATTATCTGCTGATTGTGTGGGTGTTTGCTGTGTGAATATGTGTAAACATACAATCGACACACCTCAGAAGGGCAGGATGCAGAAGGGTTGGATAAAAAGGGTTGGGCTCTCAATAAGCCAAAAGGCTTCCTTGTCCACCTGCCATCTAGAGTTAATTCTCTGAGTGGCAATCTTGTTAGGTGGACAATGAAGGTATGGGGTAAATCAGTTGTTTGGATCTTTTTTCAATGGACTATATCTGATGCTTCAACTGTTGCATCATTGAAAGTAATTTTAATTAAATATCAACATAATCGTACTCGCAGATGCAATGTATTGGTCAATAAGCCCATGCCAGGGGTAATTGTGCACAAAGGTTTGTGCATTTACCTGGCGGATTTGAACCACCAACAGATACCGAGACATTAGCATTTATAGGTGTACTCTTAATTTAAAATAAACAATGTTAAAAAGGAAACCACTGTTTCAAGTTTCAACTAAAAACTGACAACTTAATAAAGGCCATTTACAAAATTTGCAGATGCTGCAAAATAGTATTGTTCACTTGTTACAATTATCAGTAAAGCTTACTACATAAATGATGGATGAAATTACCAACACAAGTTACCTGATGCTGCACTGCCATAGCCTAGGGCAGTAGGGGTCTAAATTCTAGTGATAAGGGCCTGAGCAAACTATGCAGAGAATGTCATAATTCACTTGAAACAATTTAGCACTACAAAGTCTACCAAGTCAGTATGATACAATTAATTAGTAAATTCCTTACTGTCATGTAACAGTATTCCCACACACTGTCAATAAGCTTATGTGTCACTGTGTCTACTTATGAGAAAGGAAATATCACTTTATTCATACACAAATACAGTACAGTACAATGTGACAATAACAATGTAAGTACCTGTGCTAAATGCAATACTAATAGCGAGTGACTGTCCATGATTTATTAATCTATTTAACTCATTAATTGCACTATATATGGTCAAATACATTGGTATTTATGTTGGTGTACATTTTAGTGGTAGGCCCCTAGGCTAGGCCTATACATTTTTAGGTAAAACGATTGTTTAATAGCGTTAATAATTTCAGCTGAAAGAATATTCACAAAATATAATCCACAATTTACCAATTTCAAGTAGCACTTATCGTGGAGGCCAGTGAATTAAGGTTTGGCTCCCATGGGCATGGAATGTAATTTTTTGTGACACAAAGTAGTGACAAACTAGCAGTACATTTCGTCATATAAGACTGAAGCCATTTGACATCTTAGGTTGAGTGCAATTTTTATTAATATTTGTCAAAAAGTAACCACCAACCTGTAATGTCTGTCATGGGTGTCTGTTTTGTCAAAGGAATATTTATTTATGGTTCAGGAAATCAAGAGGTACAACCCACAGAAAGATAAGAATAATAACCATTCTAGGTAATAAACGGTGGGCCTGCAGAGCAGCTATGTTAATAGCCACGTCATTGCGTCCAGCCATCGTTTC
The DNA here is from genome assembly GCA_020002185.1 of Paraescarpia echinospica. Lineage (NCBI taxonomy): Eukaryota > Metazoa > Annelida > Polychaeta > Sabellida > Siboglinidae > Paraescarpia > Paraescarpia echinospica. The sequence continues at coordinate 28,276,672 of CM034537.1, read as the reverse complement.
ATAGTTATACTTCGGTCAACAAATTAGGCGCCTATTCTGACACCTATATCATTTAAGAGACCCATATTAATAGACTGGCTTATGGCATAGTATACTATACGCTATGCTACAGACTATTAGCCTGGCTCTGGGGCTGGACTGTCTACTCACCGTCTACTTGATTGATATTTGCCATGCTGCGTAGCTTTCAAGACAGCATTGCGCATTCGCTTTTCACACACCAGGTGCTTTTTGGTGACTAGGTAATGCATTATGCATGCCATGTACCGTCGGTACTCATCTCCTATTTTCTCCCGCTGCATCACAGGTATTTTCTCAACAAAAGATATGTGAACTAGCTGATACTAACTACTGTGCCTGTAGACAGTGGTCACACGCAGATGTACGATCCTGTTCAGCAACGTAGGGGGCAAATAGGTCGGTGGAGTAACGGTCGCTACAGCAAACGAAAAATGATTAATTGTATATCTCAGTCACCGAGTGCGTCGAGCAAGGGTCAAAGTTGATCGGTCACCCGAGGTCACGTTGCTCACAGCGATGTAACTCAGTCGCCGCATACTTCTGGCACGGGGTCAAAGTTGATCGGTCACCTGAGGTCACGTTGCTCACAGTTGGTCGATTTTGATGTACTGGGCTTGCGCGAGCATGCGCAATACGCAAAACGGAACCGGAACTTACTCTCAGACCGGAACCTCCTTCCAGACCAGTACACCGGCAACGATGATGATGACGTGGTCTTCCAGCTCGTCAACATGTAGCATAGGTCCAGCTGGGTGGCCTGAACTGGGCAGCTGGTACCTCTCGTACATGCGGACGGGAGCTGGATCCTGCCTGTAGACGGGGGTAGTGGTGACCTGGAGGCCTTGGCTCGCGCCTTGGCCTCCATACGCTGGCGATGGTCTGCAAATGTGCGGGACAACTCTGCAGCTACCATGTCCGCTTCCCTGCAATTACAGTCACACACACAATTTATGCCTTTGTTTAAAAAGATAGATAATTCCCAATATGCACCAGTTTAACTCCACACGCAATGTACAATACATAAACATTTACACATGGAAATGGGGCTAGATAGATGTGTTGTATTTATTAATCACTTCTCCCAACACGACCATAACTTGTACAAGTATATTAAACACAACATTGGTAACAACATGGAAATATATCTTTAGAAAGCAATCTCATTCATTTTTTATATTTGTATATATTAGTACTAGCATTATTATTATTATTAGCATTTCTATAGCGCCATATCTCCGGAACCAGCCCGTTCATAGGCGTATACACACATTATAAAACGTACATGGAAACAAATGTAAAAATATATATGTATAATGATGCCGGTAAATATAATAATTATTAAGATTTATAAGATTGTATTTATATAATGTGACTAAAATACATGACATATTTGCACAAATATTAAGATAATTAAATAAAAGAATATATATTATAATATATAATTGTATTAAAAGATAAATAATAACAAATTAATTAAAATATATTATATAATAGAAATAAATTAATTGATTAAATACATGTTCATAAAAAGTGTCCTACAGCACAGTTCCTCAGTCGAAATAAGTCTGTTAAAATATATAAGTTTTAAAGCAAGTTTTTAATGTATTCAAATTGTCTATTTGACGAACGTTTATTGGCAGAGCGTTCCAGAGCGTAAGTCCAGACACGGAGAAAGCTCGTCTGCCGTAGCCCTCTAAGTTGTAGCGCTGGACTACAAGCATATGTAGATCAGCAGATCGGAGGTAGCGGGTGGGCGTATGCGGTATTATAAGATCTTGGATATACGCTGGAGCAAGACCATGTAAAGCCGAGAAAACAAGGACCAGCAGTTTGCACTGGATACGCCAGCGAACTGGAAGCCAGTGCAGTTCGACCAGCACAGGTGTTATGTGCTGGTGTTTTCGGTGTCTTGAGATAAGTCTTGCCGGCGAGTTCTGTACCATCTGCAACTTGTTCATAAGTGCCTCGGTGATGCCGTACAGGACCGCGTTACTGTAGTCCAGCCGCGATGTCACCAGGGCGTGGACTAGTGTCTTACACGCATAAATAGTAAGACAATGTCTTATTTTTGAAATTGCGTAGAGGTGGTAGTACGCTGACGTGCACATCCGTTAGTCCAGAGTCGATTGTAACCCGATGTTGCGGATGGTCGGTGACGGAACAATGTTGCATCCGCATACACTAACACACGAAACGTCATGCAGGTATTTACGACTTGGTGCCGTGATGATAATAGCCTCGGTCTTATTTTCGTTCAGCAGTAGATTGTGGTCTGACATCCACTGCTTCGCTTCTTCGATGCATTGCTCGATGCGGTCAACTGCATCAGCGGCTTCTCCATCCCGGGTCCACTCAGGTCAACATACAGTTGGGCGTCATCTGTATAAAGATGATATTGCAGCTTGTGCCTTCTGAAGATAGCACCCAATGGCAGAGTGTAGATGGAGACGAGGATTGGGCCTAGCACAGACCTCTGTGGGATGCCAGACTCGTTCAATGTTTCATGTGAGTTATGGCCACTAATACACACTGACTGAGTCCGGTTCGACAGGTATGACTCCAGCCATTTTAGTGCGATGCCTTCAATGCCTATGCTGCGCAGCTGGTTGATTAACATCGAGTGGTCAACAATATCAAACGCCGCACTCATATCAAGCAGCACTGCCAGCACATCTTTCCTTTTGTCAAGGAAAAGGAAAGGAGGTGGTCATTCTGAATGCGCACCAGTGCTGTTTCAGTGCTGTGATGTTGTATGTATGCACTTTGGAAAATGTCCATCAAATTGTTGTTGTCTAGATGCTGGCGAAGTTGGACTGCTACGTGGCGCTCCAGTAACTTTGAAACAAATGACCAGTTCGATATAGGCCGGTAGTTGTTCATCGAGTCTGAATCAAGGTTTGGTTTCTTTAATAGAGGTGTGATCACAGCATGTTTGAAGTTGGCCGGCACGGACCCCGACTCGAGCGACATGTTGATGATTGTTGGCGCAAGTATGTCAATGTTGGCATTCACGAGTGAGGTAGGAAGTGGATCAAGCGCGCTTGATTTTGTTGGACACGTCCTGACCAAAGAGAGATCGCCATCTGTGGTGATGCCGGAAAACGCATTGACTGTGCAAGACTGTTCACAATACACGTACTCAGCGTTGACAGTTTGCAGGCGTATTATCAGCAAACAGTATAAATATTACAAATTTCATTTACGTACAATAAAAAAAGTTTTGGGTCCAATATTGAGCCCTGGGATACTCCACATGTCACTCTTAGTTATAGTCATCAATACTAACGTACTGTAGTCTATCAATTAAGTAAGCATTTTATGGTCGATTGTGTCGAATGCTTTTTTCAAATAAATAAAAACTCAAATATCACACTTTTTCTGATCTAAAGCCGATGATATAAGTCCAAGTGTTTTCCACTCTAGAAACAAACGTACTGTTATTTGTACTTACATGAGCTGGCCTCGTCTGTCAGATGACAGCATCTGCAGAACGCGGCAGGGACGGATGGATGCCGTCCACGCTGAAGTGTCTGGGTTGGGAGAGGGTGCAATCCCAATCCAAGAAACACACGCCAGGAATCTGTGCAGTCATCTGGTGCAGGTTCTACAAGAGGCCAGTCTCATACAGGTCGTCACTGTGCAAAGAAAAAAATGAGTATCTATATTTTACTGGTACTCAAACAATTTAAATATGTAATACCTGTGTGAATACGGAAACTTACTATTTCAACAATGGATGCAGTATCACTACATTTCACTGCCATTCAAATTTATTCATAGTAATTGAGCACAATTCTATTATTCAGAACATGGTCTACAAATGTTTCTCTCTATTTCAATACATACCCCTACAAGATGCACTTTTAGATGTACCCTGTTCATGGCTTTATGTCTGCAGATCACTTTTAGGCTTTTAAATGATCCCAATTTCAAAAAGCTTGAGAGTTTCCAGAGCAACATAAACGAGACCTATGTCAACACCAAAGCTAGACAAGACATCCACTCTCTCACGTCCTACTACATTTACAGTCCCATATGGAAAACCATAGCCCAATTGAAATGTCTCAAATCCAGCACCTCCACTGGATTACTGATCACTCCTCTACCGTACAAACCCAGGACAACAACAACATTCCCCATACTTCTATGCATCATGCTATCAGGAGATGTTCAACTAAATCCAAGCCCCTCTAAATGTCACTCATGTAAGAAATCACTAAAGTCTAATGCACTCATCCTAACTTGTAACGATTATAATAAATCAACACACATCAAATGCACCAGGATATCCAGACAAGAATTTAATAACACAGAAAACTAAATGTACCATGGCATTGTTCAAATTGCTCAGAACCCTGTGGCATTTGCCATGGGGATGTCCTAAATGACCATAAAGCAATTTAGTGCGACCACTGCCTAAACTGGATCCACACACAATGCTGTGCAATAGATGACAATGAATACAAACGATTAATAAATTCCTCATGTTCGTGGGCCTGTCCCGAATGCAACAACTTCAACTTCACAAATTCTTTCTTCTGAGATACGGAAATCCCAACGGCAAATCCCTTTTATCCTCTGGACAGTAACAGTCATAACCTAAACGAAACCACCAATAACAATACAACTAATAGCAAGAAAGCATATAGACCGAAAAAGAGACCAAACTTCAGATGCATCCTCATAAACTGCCAAAGCGTTAAAAAGAAAGCCTCAGACATCGAAGCACTAAACAATCTACACAACCCGGACATCATCTGTGGCACTGAACCATGGTTAGATCCCTAAATAAAAATGGAGAAATATTCCCAAGTTACTTTAACGTCTTTAGAAAGGACAGAGAAACAGACACTACTGGAGGGGGGGTATTTCAAATATCAAAAGATGACCTCACCACAAGCCACCTACCAGACCTAGACAGTAACACTGAGAGCATTTGGACAGAAACCCAGATAACAGGAATGAAACCAATAATCATGTGTACCCTCTATCGCGCCCCAAATGACTCTCATGGAACTCAAATCGAAGAACTAGACCTAGCCCTTTCTAAATTAGGTAACAAGACCAACACACATAATGTCATCGTTACTGGCGATTTCAACCTCCCTAACATCAATTGGGAAATTCACCAAGTCACACCTAATAATGGATACAGTACAACTGCTGCCAATAAATCACTCTCTCTTACAGAGGAACATGGACTGATCCAACATGTCAAGGAACCCACGCACAGACAGTGAAATGCCAACAATATTTTAGATCTTGTCTTCACCAATAGACCAACAGAAGACTGGAAAGATTTATGTGACATCAGGAGAAACATGCATAAACACCTTCGTTCTGCTAGACTATCCTACATAAGTCAATTCCTGACAACAACAATAACAGAGAAACCTAAATCATTTTGGAGCTTCATTTCTAAACTTAGACAGGATAACCAGGGTATTGGGGACCTTAACATTGCGGGTAACATCATTAGCGACGACAAACATAAAGCAGAAGCCTTGAACAATCAGTTCCAAAGTGTCTTAACACACGAAGGAAATTTCTCCCTATCAGATATGGCCAGAAGTCCACATGGAGAAATCCCCAAACTAACAATCTCACTTAAAGGAGTACTTGATCAACACCTGGAACAGCACCACATTCTAACTGACCACCAACATGGCTTCCGTGCCAAAAGATCAACTGAAACACAATTAATTCAAACAATCCACGACATATGCAAATCACTTGATGAGAAGAAATCTGTAGACATGGCCATCCTTGACTTCACCAAAGCATTCGATAAAGTTCCACATAAAAGACTAATCCACAAACTCAAACACTATGGCATCACAGGCCCAATAGCATCATGGATAAATAGCTTCCTTACACAGGAAGGACTCAACAGTTTGTTATAAATGGATTCAAGTCAACATCAACTGAAGTCATTTCTGGGGTACCACAGGGCACAGTACTGGGGCCCCTACTTTTCCTACTTTACATAAATGACCTGCCAGACAATCTTTCCTCAACTGTTCGCCTTTTTGCAGACGACTGCCTAATATATTTACAGATTAAAACTGACCAAGACACATCTGTCCTCCAAAATTTGAGAAATGGCAACACCCGTGGCTTATGAAATTCAACCCCACTAAATGTTATACAATGACAATAGCCTCAAGAAAACCGACTCCAAATCTCTACACCTTCTGCGGACAACAACTTAAATCTGTTGAATCACACTGTTATCTTGGCATACGTATATCAAATACATTAAATTGGACAATACAAAGCAACTCAGTCACAAAAAAAGCACAACAGACATTAGGAATTATTAGAAGAAATTTAAATAAATGCCCAACCCAAATCAAGTCCATAGCCTACACAACCCTTGTCCGCCCTATACTTGAATATGCATCAGCATCATGGGATCCACATTGCCTAAGAAATATCAAACTCTTAGAAAGAACCCAGAGACAAGCCGCCAGATTATGTAAGAACAACTATTCTAGAGAGCCATGAACGGTAACACAACTCCTTAAAGATCTCCAATGGGACACCCTCCAATCAAGAAGAAAAACCCAAAGACTTAGCATATTATATAAAATGGAACATAACCTCATAGATATCCCACTAGATCAATACATCAAACGCAACACCAGATGCTCATGTAAACATAATAAACAGTTAGTACAAATCAGGCACTCGACAAACATATTTGGAAACAGCTTTTTCCCAGTCATAATAAAAGAGTGGAATTCTCTACCTCCAAGCATTGTATCAAGTACATCACTGAACTCATTCCAGATTAGTCTAGCCCAGCATGTAAACAATTAATCCATAAGAGCCACCATTTTGCCAGTCAAAATACAGATACAGATACAGCTTTGTGTACATTGTTGCTATACTAAAATGTTGTATAACATTACTATATTACTGGTACTCACTCATCATAGCGGGGAGTACACTCCGGGGTACATCTCTTGTGTCTCTCGGATCAGTCGTCGGTGCTGCTCCAGTCCCTGATCCAGACGGCGAATGTCGGCACTTATACTTTGCAGGTGGTTGGTACCAACATGTAGAATTACGGCATCGACGTTCAACGCGTCTGTCTCAGCAAGCACTGAAAGTATACGTTAAGTTAGCTATTTATTATACAACAACCAACATTTAAAAAGTTAACCAAACAAACCACCACGTGTACAGATATGCTCTATCAATAGTACATTTTGCCAATCAAAAAACCGATACAGAGCTGTGGACATAGCTCGCACCATGAATTGTGAAATTATTATATAAATTTACATTCACTATATTACATTTTATAGTTTGGACACAAGCAGCAGGTTATATGAGAAACAGTCCAACATGAATTAAATATGTAAATAATGTTATACAAATCACTGACATGTCTCTACAACTACAAAGCCGCCTTGCCAGGAAGCCGAAGAGCTTTTACAGAAAAAGACGTAGATCTGACCACCGAGGCTACCGCCTACGGTCAGAAACAACCTAAATAAAGCTAAGTATGTAAATGCTTTATGACTGTACATGCAGATCTAAGCTGAAGTAAATCATACCCTGGCGAATGTCGTTGACGTGACCACCACGTCTGCAATGCTGATCAAAGTCAACATTGCTGACACTCTGGGGCAGGTATTTGAAGATGGAGTCGGAGAACACTGCCACCAAGTAGGACATGTTGCAGATCTGCAATCCAATAACCACAGTAGTTCACACTCGAGTAGTCCAAGCAAAAGCTATCAAAATATCCAAAGCGAGCAGCGAGCAGCGAGTAGCGAGCAGCGAGCTAAAACAAGTCTGTCTTCCAAATGAATAAGCAGAATTGTGACACACCATTACAAACAATGATTATTTATACAGATGGAACCAGAGATTAAGGCTACACCTACTTCATGGAACCACCAATGCAATCTTGTAGCAAAATCAAAACACACTCACTGTCGAGTGTGACTAAAGCCTTGAAAATGACCATGCAGTTGGCTTAAATGCAATCGTACATGTAGTAGCCTAACTAGACTACAGAGGTGTTAGCCTAGCCCTAGGGCTAGGTGATGACAGACGTAAGCATAATATCCACTTACAGGTGTGCCTGATCCATGCTGTACTCAAAGGCGATAGCACTCAATCCACTTGGTCTTAGCCTCGGGTGCGACTGTAAAATCACACATAAACAAACAAACAAACACACAAAGAACAACAACATAACTGTCAGTGTTTAGACTGTGCTTCCCTCGATCCATGCTGTACACAAAGACGATACTGGCCTTGGGTGTGAACCTAAATTCACAGGAAAACAAACAATAAGATTACTGCCTGTGTGTTTTGACTGCTGATTATAACCGTGCTACTCTAAAATACGCCTACGTTATGGAATTATGCAATGCAAGTCAGACTACCACCAACTGCCATTACTGCAAAATCTCTGTAGATTTTAATCCGCTGGAATTCACTCCAATGCCCACACTTCGAAAAACATTACTATTTATTTACTATTCACTGCCATTAGATGTAAAATGTGGCGAAACGATGTATTGATAGTGTGTATAGTGAGAGTGTGCATGGACTACAACTGTCACTGTAACCGTGACCAACTAATAGAATTATTGTTTATATTTCTTAACTGCACGCACAGTTAGTTTTAAAATGTGGACGGACACATGAATGAAAACGCGCAAATCATTACCGCTTCTCTTCCTGTCCCGCCTGCGCGCCCATGTTCAAATTACTTCCGCATCCCCTTCCGTTATGTATTGCTCGCGCAGACATTACCGCCGATTTACCAACTTTCAGTGCTTTGCGGGCATGTTTGTAATACTGATAACTGGCAATGGCAGAGTGTGAAAACAACAGGAAGACAGCCCGTATTTAGTGTGAGTCGGTCACTCGGGCCAATCACAATTAGACAGTTTCACCATCATGATTGGACCAAAGTGGCCTGACACGAGAGGTAATAGTGGAATTAATTTCCTCTACATCACTGTTACGGAACTACTTTTGGACCGTCACAGGATGACCATAATTACAGACGTGACCGTAAAATGAAGTTCGACCATACTGCGTCAGCGAAACGTGTGTGTTATGTTGTGTGTATTCAGTGTACACACTTATTGTTTTATGTAAAGCAATGGTTAATAAGTTGATTTTGTATTTTTCTAAAGAATATAAGTGATGCGGCACGCCAAACCCAGGCGCTTTTCACAAGGCTCCGTTCGACGGCAGAGCTTAATTAGCCAACACACCCTCAAAATGTCGAAAGTGGGTTACCGATGGAATCAGTCAGCAAAATCATCAATCTTTCCATATTTCCAGAATATACATGCAGAAATAATGTTGAAAGCAGTAATATTTAGCATTTTATTCAAGCCCCTAATTAACTTCGCGGCTGACAAGTCTAAAACAAGCGCATTTTTGATCGACCGTCTTCGCTTGTTAACAAGCGGGAAACCCTTCATGTTATACATGTCTGGAAAACTTATGACGTCAGCGACACGTCTGAACGGGAACATATGATGTCAGATACATAATAAATAAATTATGCATACGATTTATTACCCTAATAACTACTTCAGAAGCCGTGCCAACCATTAGCCTATATATTTTAGGTTTAAACTTCTGCCTTCGAATATAATTTTTTTATGCAGTCAATAAAACATGTAAATCACCTTATATGATCGGCAATTAGTATTGCTATGCACCTAATCTGTTTCCAAACGTGTGGCTCTAAACCATAGTCCAACAATACCTTTAAAAATGACGCCGCAGTAATGAAGTTTAACCGTCCTTCGCATGTGCTTAGTCCCGCTGTTATTCTAGGTAACTAGGCAGAACTTATAGTTAACTAAAATATTTTCCAAGAAATTTTGTATGTAAAACCCATAGAGAATGCCTCGAATTAACTTGAGGCAGAAGTAATATTGGTATTTCGAACTGATAAATGGTATATTTTTTACATATTTATTTCTTAGTTAGCATTTTTTTAAATGTATAATACTATTATATACGTGTGCATGTATGTAAAGCGCCCGAGGGCAATTTTAATTGATTGGGCGCTATATAAGTACTTTTATTTATTTATAAACTAATGCTGCTGCTGTTGTTACTGCCATCTCTACACATGTACATTTCTTCGGGTCTTCCGCGGTATTAGTGACGGCGGTTCTGCTCGCGTTAACACATTGGCATAATCAATAACCCAGGGTGTTATCACTGTTGTGAGTGTTGGTGCTGTGAAAACATCTAAACACATCCTACTTGTGTGAATTATCAACACTTTCACAGTTAAGATTGAGGTAATCAAAATGCCAAAGCCTCTCTAGCACGGATACTCTTATTTGGCTCTGAAAGTAATTGTGACAGCGCTGTGCACTGATAAACTATCAAGTGTTGACATTGATTACGTTCTACTTCCTTCGAATGTACGTCATTCCGTCCCAACAGTGTTGGCGCTCGACAACATCAATAGGCAAGAGGAATCGCTGACAATGTCACGTCGTGTCAATGGCATCATTCTCCAGCCAAAGTTGTTGAAGTGCAAGCCCGCACCATACAGCGTTGAGGAAAGAGAAGACCCACCTACAGTCAAACCAGCTGATTTATCTGGACCTCTTGCAGATGCAGCATCAACAGCACGGCGGAGTAACCACGTGTGGTTGTTGACTTGTTTGTTGGAACCGTCCGTTCAGAAAATCAGCTCTCGGATGGCATTGCAAAAAAGGATGCACACAGTATTTTTAAATGTTGTAAACATTGACGGAAATATGAAGAAACCTAGCGAAGCTGCTGTTGCACTGCACTTGGAAAGTACGGTGGACCCAGCAGATGATGGTCTCGAACCACGAGCTACACTGATTGTTGCAAAGGGGGTCATCTTAATGATGATGATTCTGCTGATAATGCTGATTTTAACGATGGTGATGATGATGATGATTATGATGACGGTATTGTTAATAATGATGATGTTAGTATTGACGAGGATGACGGTGATTATGTGGATTATAAATGTTTATGATGATACGGAGGAGGAAGATGAAGGCGCCATCTTAATGATGAATATGATGATGATTATGACTAAGATGACAACGACGATGATGACGGTAATAATTATTACGATGATCATGACGACAACAATGACATCCTTAGCCTTATCCTCCTCATACTCGTCATCCCCGTGTTATCCTTACCCATTTAAGGGGTCATTTCAAACGACTTAGGGGAAATATAAAAATGCAATGTTAATGAGAGATATTATAACATTATTAGAAGCAAAAGGGCAATATTAAAATAATAAAAATGAATAAGGATCAGCTGAAGCAATTAAGGGGTAATCTCAAAACACGAAGTTAAGGGCAATCTCAATCAACTGCAAGGTTCATCTCTAAGATAACGGGAAATCAAATATTTTAAAATATGATCAAAAATAAGGGATCATATCAACAATAATTTAAAGAATAATTTGGAAGGAGTCATTAAGTGATAATTTAATATTGAACTAGATGATCATATCAACACATTGTGGGGTCATTTAATAAAATCAAGCAGTTTTGTCGAAAAAAGTTAAATTAACGTAAAATGAATGGGTGTTGTTGATGATGTGGCTATGATGATGATGTTGATTATGATGGTTATGATGGCTAAGGGGAATTCTCAAAATACAATGTTAATGAGTGATATTATAACATTATTAGAAATGAAAGGGTAATCTCCAAAAAATAGAATACAGATCAGCTGAACCAATTTAGGGGTAATCTCAAAACATGAAGTAAAGGGTAATCTCAATCCACTAATATGTTCATCTAAATCAGTTCATCTTAATGTCGTACGTTGTAAATGTGCCCCAACAATTTTACTTGCTAAGTTATTCGCTTAGTTGTGTAGGCAACCCCGTTAACTGGCAACTAAAAGCCATTAATATTTACTACACACAATCGGTTCGTGTGTGGGCTGTAGAATCAGACTAAATGTCTAAACTATATTTCTCGTATACGTGGTGCGGTAAAGATACTGATGAAAAGACTGCAAGCTAAAGTCATCTTGAGCAGTCTGTAACATCCACAAAGCCAAGTCAAAATCGAAAGGATCGGCAGTTTAGACACAGAAATGCGTATGAACTGCTACGGTTTAAGAAAAAGAGAGTTAACCGGGTCCGCGAGCTACCGTTATACGATGCCGTCTTGAACGAGGATCCGAAAGAAGAACTGGGCTGGAAGAGACGAAGACGAAGACGAAGAAGAAGAAGAAGAAGAAGAAGAGTACAAAGTCATTGAAGCAGAAAGTAACGAGTCTACAAAATTGATACGGGTTCTTGAGCTAGTAGGGACAGTTAGTACACGACCTGGGGAGATAGTACTCATGAATATTGTTGACAAGGACTACACCACTGGAGATGGGAAATAGGTGAGAGTATTGCTACACTGATAGCTTTCAATCAATCAATCAATCAATATGTTTATTTTCCAACACATATAATACCGATTATCGTAACAAAGACAGTTTAGTGTTAGAAAAAGGGGTATACAGAAGAATTATCTTGTATATTCGTATACCCCTATTACATTATTTCGTAGATGAATCATTGTGATAACGTATATACAACTGTTAGTGTTTATGTCAGTCAACTGTAACATAAGTCATTTAGCTATGCTACTAAGCAGTACAGTAATAGTAAGTGTAATACTAATACTGGAGGGTTTCACATACATAACTGTATCAGAATGATACTGTGTATGTAAACTGTTACACCAGAAAATCATACAGTAATATCATATTTGCTAATCATATTAGTTTTTAACTGATTAACAAATGAGCGGAAATTTTGCACTTTTGCAGTGTTGATAGGTAATGAATTCCAAATTTTTACACCGTAAATTGACAGACACCGTGATTTGACATTAGTTCTCACACATTGACGTACATATTGACATTCTAATCGAGAAGAATGTAATGTGGTGTTTTTGGTAAACAGGCTTTGCACATTGGTAGGTATTGGCATATTATTAAAGCTCTTGAACAGAATTGACTGGATCTTCAAATCTACCAAGTCTTTAAATTTCAATATTCGATATCGGTGAAATAACATACTAGTGTGACACAATCTGTTGACACCACACATTAATCTAACCACCCTTTTTTGAAGTATAGTAATACAGTATACAGTGGTACTATATGTGGTTCCCCAAATTTCACAACAATAAGTAAATATTGGTAAAAACAGTGAATAATATAGTGTAAATAGGCTTTTGGTTTCCAGGACTTGACTTGCCCTGTACATAACTCCAATTATTCTGGAAAGGTTAGTCTTGACACAATTTATATGGTTTTTCCAATCCAGCTTTTCATCAATCAAAACTCCAAGGAATTTTGTCTTATTAACCCTGGCAATTTGATTATTGTGAATTCTAATATCTGGGTCACAATTTAATTTACAGTTACCAAAGATTATGTAATATCTTTTTGATACATTGAGTGACAGTTTATTTACAGTGAACCATGTATACAGTTTATCACGATTTACAACCCTTGTAAGATAGAGTATATTTTCATCAGAGTACAATGTGTTAGTGTCATCAGCAAACAACACAAATTTCAGTAATTGAGACACATTGCATATATCATTTATATACAAGATAAATAGTTTAGGCCCTAATACAGACCCCTGTGGTACACCACATGAAGTGCCTAAGAGGCTAGAACAATGGTCGCCTATCTTTACAAACTGTTTTCTGTCATGTAAATAACTTTCAATCCATTTTTCTGCTATACCACGGACACCATAGAATTTCAGTTTTTCTATTAATATAGAATGATTTACTGTGTCAAATGCCTTTTTTAAATCAATGAAGACACCCAGAGTATGTTTCTTTTTATCTATTGATGTACTAATTTCTTCCACCAAATCAAGTAATGCATGTGAAGTGGACATTGATGGTCGAAAGCCATATTGGCTCTTTGATAGGACATTGTTATTTTCAATAAATTGGTCAAGTCTGTTACTATACAATTGTTCAAGTATTTTTGAGAACTGGCATAACAGAGATATTGGTCTATAATTATTGAATTCTGTTCTTGAGCCATTTTTAAATATTGGAATAATTTTTGCTACTTTCATGCTAGAAGGAAAAATTCCAGTTTCAATTGATTTGTTAAATATAGTGGTCAATGGTCTAGTGATGGGTTGTATAACTTTTTTGATGATAACCATGTTTATATCGTTACTATCCATGGACGCTTTGTTTTTGCATGCGTTAACAGTGTTTATGACCTCTACTTCACTGATCGGGTTTAGAAACAGACTGTTTTTAGTTCTGTTTTTAAGATAGTCATGAAATGATGCATTGTTTTCAGGTGGATCTATCTTAGCAGCTAGCTGCTGGCCAATATTTGCAAAGAAAGTGTTAAAACCGTCTGCTATGTCACTCTTATCTGTAATTCTTGTGTCATCATTTACAAAGTAGTCAGGATAAGAAAATTAATTTTGACGTTTATTAATAATAGTATTTAAAATCTTCCACGTTTCCTTCATATTTTGTTTCTGTTCATCCAATAGCCCTTTGTAATAGATTTTTTCAGTATTTCTTAATATTGTGGTTAGTTTGTTCTTATACTTTTTGTAGCACTGTTCTGTTTCATTAGATCTACTTTTGAGAAATCTTCGATATAAATAGTTTTTCTTGTGACAAGCATTTTTTAATCCATTTGTTATCCATGGTTTTTGACGGTTCACATGCTTTGTTTTTATTTTATTGGCTGGACAGTTTTTATCATACTTTCCCTTAAATATTTCTAGAAATGTGTCATAAGCCACATTAACATCATTGGCATTAATAACATGTTCCCATGTTTCACAACTTAAGTCGGCTATTAGATAATTTATGTTTTCATTCTTTAAATTTCTTACGTAGTTCTGGCATTGTGAATTTTTGTTAATCGTACCATATTTACATAGAGTGAAAACTGGAAAATGGTCAGTTATATCACTTATTAAGATACCATTTGTGGTTCGCTTGTTTATACCATTTGTAAAGATATTATCAATCAGAGTGGCTGTGTCCTTAGTTATTCTTGTTGGTTTACTAATGAGAGGGTATAAGCCTAGGCTATACATAGTGTCAAGAAACAGTGTTGTGCCTACGTGGTTTTCATGTTTCAGTATGTCAACATTAAAATCTCCACATAAGAATACTGTCTTATTTGTTCGTATATTGCCAAAGATTTGCTCCATATTTTCACAGAAAGTATCAACGTTAGATGCAGGTTTGCGATAGATACAGCTTACGATTGTATTTTTTTGGTGTTCTATTGTCAGTTCAACTGTAACACATTCAAAGATATCATTTACAGCCAAGGATTTGTTTTGGACTTTAGAACAACTTATTTCTTTATGCACATAGATAACAACTCCACCTCCTCTTACATTTTCTCTATCAACTTGGACAGAATTATACATTGGTAGATTATACTGTTGGGATGCTGCAGGCTCATTCCATGTTTCTGAGATTGCAATTACATCAAACACCATGTTTAAGTTATCTAAATATGTTTCAATTTGCTTGAAGTTTGCATTTAGACTTCTTGCATTGAAGTGTATTATTTTAAGACATTCAGATATATCTTTATGGATGGGCGGGTGTGAATAGTATTTGGAAGAAGGTAAGTCATCATTAAAAACATTATTATCTGAGTCAATTTGTAAACCAGTCACACATATATCATGATATTTGTAGTGAAATTGTTCTACTTTAAGATCACAGTCATCCACATTGTCATGTGATGACGTTATGTCCATTGTTGTGTTGTCACTAGCCATTTTAGCCTAGTTTGTTGAAGTCAGCATGCATTTTGATTTGGATAGGTGTGGATTGTTCATTTTTCTTGACATAGACAACACAGTTTGTTGTCCAGGTGCTGTGGATTTTTCTGTCTTTGCGGAGTGTGCGGGCGTAGTGAAATAGTTCGTTGTTGAGGCGTGAGAGGTGATCGTTGAGAAATATGTTCGTGCCTCAGTGACTTGCGGTTTTTCATCACCTCTGCTCGTTTGTCGTTGCTGTGGAATTGTATGATGACTGGGGTTGTTCCGTCTCGTCGTTGTGGTAGGTCGTGGATTGCCGTGATCTCGTGCTCAGGTATATTGACATGCAACTTTTCCCGAGCAAAGGCGATGAAGTTACGTTTCATAACGGTTACCTCACTGGTTGTCGGTTCAGATGGTTGGGTTGATGTTGAGCCGGAGCCAGAGGTGCGTGTTGTTGGTCGGGCGGCAACACTTTTCGCAAAAGAGTGAAGACTTAATCCAGTCACAATCACGTTCTTTTTCTTTGAGTGTTGCTCGAGGTTCGCGACACTGGATTCGAGAGTTTCCACCCGTGTGTTCAGTTTGTTGATCACGTCGTCTTTAGCTTTCAGGAGCTTTAGCAGGTTGTCGAGCTGCGTTTCATGTTTCCTATTTGTTTCCTTCATCTCATCGAAGTTCGCACACATGTGGTTCAGGGATTGCTTGATTTCAGCAATGTCCGCATCAATATGTTTCGGAGCCATGGCTGTATCAGAAACGATCGGTCGAATTGTGTAATGCTCGTATTATCGCCCACTTGTTATTTTGTAGATAATTTGTTTTAAATTTGAAACTCTTCTTACGTCAGTTAATCCGAGTGTTATTCACATTTCATATAGTGTAATTGCTACTGGATTTTCATATTGCAAAGTGCAGATGTTAATGGATAACTTGCCGGCATCCGAACTGTCCACCACAAGTAACCGGAAATTCAAAACCTTTCTTTCATTGATATAATCATCCTGTTTTAACCCTGTTCTAATTTATGTGGAATTATCACAAGGGTAATTAAAAAACACGGTGTATTCTAATGTCCGATGCATTTTATCACATGAGGACTGGATACTGCACTATATAAGAATTTAATTTGTTTATTTCTTGACTCCTTTGATTTACTAATTTATTATACATAATATGATATTTCACAATGCAAAACATCACTCAATTGACTTTTGAATACATTAACACAATTCAGATTGAATATAATGACGGCGCATATGGCATCTTCAAGTTTAAATGTAGTTTTAAGAAATATTTAGAAGAATCGAAATAAAACAAACTTTCATATGTTGCTAATAATGACATTATTAAGAAGTCAGCAATTAAATAAACTATCAGTACTGTGTCACTTAAATCTCAACAATGCTCCATAATTCTATGCAAAAATTGTACATATATGTACCAACATGAATTATGCATATATTGCTATTGCTCCAGTACTTTAAGACACTTATTAAAAGAAATGTGTAATAAATTTGGCAGAGTTCAAATAATGCAATAATGTACAAGTTGGGTCTTATAAATTACTATCATGTCTGGAGAGATCACTTGACTGTAAAGTATGCAAAATTAAGAATAACATAAATACACAAGTTTCACTTAAAAAGGATCTGCATTAATAGACATGCATGTATCTAGACGTGTGTGAATAACAACCAAACAGTTTGAAATAGCTCATGATGCAATTTTTAAAATATGTAAAATTATCTCATTTTCATGAAAGTTTATGGGTTGTGGATGAGACTTAATTACATTGTTCCAATATCATAAATTTTAGTTTGTTTTATACCTGTTAAGTTGTTTTGGAAAGTGGTATGGCACCATGAATCGGGTATTATTCTATGTACATAACCATTGCTGCGTATTCGTACTTTAAATATGTTGATTTGTACAGAAACTTCCATCTTTTAAAATAAATACATATGTGAACAAATCAATATGCAGTAATCTACATCCAAGTTCAAACATTTATATGTGAGCAACTCAATATGTTTCCATTTTTATCTTCAAATCCATGTTGTTGGTAATGAAATGACTGGATATAAATATTATAACTACCGCATTCTACCACTCTCGAAACACGAAATGCTTTCCTTGCGTATCCCGCCTTCTAATTCGCGGCACCTATTGGCTAATATTTTTGTGATATCATATTTAAACCGAATCACTCAGCGTTAATTGAGGTTGCCCACGGAATGTAGCCTACATAGTGCATGTTTCGTTAGTAAATTAAAAATAAACTGGCAAGTTCCGAGCAAATACTTTTTAGTTTTTAGTAGACCCCTACATGGTGTCATGATAGAGCATTCAAAAGCAAAATTGTGTTGGAAAGTCACGAGAACGTATGTTACCCTGGAATGCCTGCGTAGTCCGGAGACAGTGGCGCTGACGGAAAAACAAAACAGCAACATCATGGACGTAGGAAAAAGGAAGTCCACAGCTGAGGTAGGAGGACTGCATGGCAAGGGATATTATGATCAGATCAGAGGAGGATGAAAGTTTGAGAGAGTGGGCTGCAGATAGAAAAGAATGGAGAGAAAGAACAGAACGAGTGACCAACAATATCCTGACTCTCACCCCTGTGCAACACGAGGCAGAGAAGCGGCAGAGGAGAAAGGAGAGGGAGATGTATCAACACCTACATGTCTCTCCTCCATCCGGAACCTCCTGCCCACGTACACTACAACAAGACCTAACAATCGAGAATCGAGCTCCTGAGTCACCTCGAGATCCACGGCCGACCCCTAGCGGACGTCATCATCGTTTCGAGGAACCGCTGATGATGACAACTGGGAACAAGTAGGAAGACAGAGTGTGCGTGTGTGCGCGCCTAGAAAAACAGAAGGAGAGATTTGTTGTATATCATCCTCGCGCGCCAGGGGTTGCTGCTGCTGATTACGTCAGGCTGATCGATCGCTTTGGCGAAACTCTGAATTTAAGCCCAGCCTATGAAATCGCTCACTAGATAAGTGGAAGTCGGCAGGTCAGGTGGTCATAATAAAACTAATTTCAACCAACCGTGGCTCGTGTTACATGCAATGTTTAGGAAGTAGAAGCACTTATTCGAATACACAATACCGCTCAGCTGCTTGTGCTAATGGGCGAAAGGGTCATTATATATATGTTGAGATTCCCAGAAGTCCTTTATCCGTCTTCAAATTTGGACTGGTATTTGCGCTGTTCTCACGGGTGATGCAGTCGCCACTGGCGAAGTCAATTACTAGTTTGACTTAGGCTGCCTTAGCTAACTAATTTGGTATAGCAAACAGCCCTGGCTTGCGAGGATGTATATATCTCATGTGGCTGTTGTATCCCCGAATTAAGCACAAATTTGGTCGCTAGGTGGCGAAAGGTGGTACTTGTTTATTTTGTCACTGCGTGATTCAAAATCATTTTTGCAATTCAACATTTCATATTTTAGCCTGTGACAGTAGTGTAGAACTAGTGTTGGCGATCTTTTACTTTCTGACCTAACCATGAAAACGACCACCTACAGCCGCCAAACTTCTCCTCACATATCTTACATACATATACACACACATATCGTTACAAAAAAATATTTTATATTCCTACAATGATTAAATTTCGCAAAACTCGGCTTCGACGGCGGCGGCTATCCGTTGCTCCGCGGTTACCGTAAAATTGATATTGTGTCGAGCTTCACAGAAATTCCGTACAGTGGCGCTATCTTTATTGTACGCATGTTCGCGCGCGATATATAAATATAATAATTGTTATATCGTTAGTATATACGGGAGCGTGAGTGTGTGTGTTAGTTATAATATTGATATTGTTTCTGTTAAAAAGTAGCTCGATTAATTAAGGCATAATTATTATTATCAGTATGGTTTGCAGGTAATGAAAGTTTTCTACTTAATGTAAAAGTCTTAAGAATAGTCAATATTTGTGTTCGCATGTATGTTTGTGTGCGTGTGTGTCTGTGCACTAATACGTTCTTTTGATAAGAAAATTAATACAAATTATTATCCTATTAATGAAATATAATGCTACCATCAAATATGTTATAATAATATTAGTACATTTTTGGACATTCATTACTTGTTAAGAATAATGAATAAATGATAATGAAATATGGTGGTAGAAAAATATAAAGTTTTTAACGGTTTGGTCGCATTCTAAAATAATATTAATATCTTACTGCTTTTTTATTGTTTTTTATTGTGGGAATAACGACATAAACAATAAAATTCATCTTCAAATTAAACTCGTCATAATTTCGCTGCAGTTACGTTGAATTGCCGAGTTCACCACCAGTCGATGTATCACAAGTAGTTTCCCTTTACATACAGAGTGGGAGTAAATTCTGCATAACTTGTTCCAAACCTGCACTTTTAATGGTGACACAAAAAAAACTAGCTGGAAATGAGGGATGCGTTTTCTTAGTTGAATTTATCACATTAACTAATTACGGAAATTACTTTCCCAGCTTAGCAAAATGCACAATTTAACCAAATTTGCACATAAATGAATATATTTTATTCATTCTAATGATAATCAGTATGCCTTAATTAATCGAGCTACTTTTTAACAGAAACAATGTCAATATTATAACTAACACACACACTCACGCTCCCGTATATACTAACGATATAAAAATTATTATATTTATATATCGCGCGCGGACATGCGTACAGTAATGACAGCGCCACTGTACGGAATTTCTGTGAAGCTCGACACAATATCAATTTTACGGTAACCGCGGAGCAACGGATAGTCGCCGCCGTCGAAGTCGAGTTTTACTTGAGTTTGTTTTGCGAAATTTGATCGTTGTAGGAATGTAAAATATATTTTTTGTAACGTAATGTGTGTATATGTATGTAAGATATGTGAGGAGAAGTTTGGCGGCTGTAGGTGGTCGTTTTCATGGTTAGGTCAGAAAGTAAAAGATCTAGTGTTAACGTACTGCATTGTTCGGAAAAACAAACAGTTTATAAATTGCTACCACTGACGCTATTTAAATTCGTACTTAAATTATTTGGGCGATAATACAGGTCGATTTGTTTTTCGCGCTAGCAGGCTTATATAGACAACACACTAAGGCAGGGACAGTCCCTTTATAAACTATCTACTAACAGGCCTTTTCAACAAGACGTTCTTTTATACCCAGAATCGCCATGGGGGTGAGGACCTCTGACGTTTCTTTGCACGGGCACCTAAGGCTTAGGTAGGTATTTCAACATCCGCTGGGCGGCAGCACCGCTCAGCGTCGGTTTAACGCGTTCCAGAAATGGCGCAGGTTTTTTGCCGCGCAGTCGATCTGCTGGATCACATGGTCTCGGAAAACGTCGTGGACCTCGATATGCATACTAATTTTGTTTACTGTTGACATTTATATTGACCAATGAATGCCATCAGAAGATGCTCGGCGGGTAAAATCTGTAACATTGTATTCGGCCGGGCAAGATTAAGGTTGGTGAACTTTGCGTTGTGTTTACTTACAAAAATATTAATATATTTTGGCTTGTATCTTAAAAATTGAAAACAATGGAGAGAAAGAACAGAACGAGTGACCAACAATATCCTGACTCTCAACCCTGTGCAACACGAGGCAGAGAAGCGGCAGATGAGAGAGGAGAGGGAGATGTCTCAACACCTACACACGTCCCCCTCCACCCAGAACCTCCTGCCCACACTGCGACAACATATAAAACTCGAGAATCGGACTCCTGAATCACCTCAAGATCCACGACCGACCCCTAGCGGATGTCATCCTCGTTTCGAGGAACCGCTGATGATGACAGCGGGGAACAAGTAGGAAGACAGAGTGTGCGTGTGTGCGCGCCTAGGCTAGGAAAACAGAACAGTGTTAACGAGATTGGTTGTATAAATCTCATGTGGCTGTTGTATCCCCGAAAATCCCCGAATGAAGCACAAACTTGGTCGCTAGGTGGCGTAAGGTGGTAGGCCTACTTGTTTATTTTATCACTGCGTGACAAATAATTTTTGCACTTCAACGTTTCATTTTTGCCTGTGACACTAGTGTAGAATTAGTGTTAACGTACGGCATTGTTTGGACAAACAAACAGTTTATAAATTGCTACCACTGACGCT
Organism: Paraescarpia echinospica; assembly: GCA_020002185.1. Lineage (NCBI taxonomy): Eukaryota > Metazoa > Annelida > Polychaeta > Sabellida > Siboglinidae > Paraescarpia > Paraescarpia echinospica. The sequence continues at coordinate 28,254,744 of CM034537.1, read as the reverse complement.
GTTTAAATTCGTGCTTAAATTATTTGGGTGATAACACAGTCACAGGTCGAATTGTTTTGGCCCAGGCTATTTCTCGAGCTGCTCGATAAAGGGTGTGTCTAAAAGCCCGACCATTCGTGAACATGACGTCAACCGCAAAATGTGTACCTATATTTAGCACTCGCATGGCGCTGTGCAGCGCCACGGCAGGAAATAGGGCGCGCCGGAAATAGTTCCTAAGTGAACATACAATTAGAGAAACTTTGTATGTATCACATCCATAATAAACTAACAAAACAGTAATTTAAGACATTTTGCTTAAAGCACGCTACACATATGCACGTTATTCTGTCGTGCGGCTCATTCCCAGGTGTCACTGTTCCCGAACACTCGGTCTTTTAGCCTTTCCTAGGAGGAGAGGCTAAAAGCCCGACCATTCGAGAACACCTTTCTAGTACATCCATATTAGGGCTTATATTTAGATATAGTGAAAAATGCTACAGAAGGATACTAACGTATTTTTTATTATCCAACAAGAGTAGACATAACATAGTCGTTCCTTTGTGTCACTGGTCCCGAAAACTCGTTCTTTTAACCTTTACTAAGGGGAAATGCTAAACGCCGGAGCATTCGGGACCACTTTTTTAGTCTATGCATATTTTGCCTTATATATACTTTAAATACTAAACAATGCTAAAAGATAGGATAATGGCGTATTTTGTAATTTCCAACAAGCAAAAATGTAACATTGTCGTTCCCTTGTGTCACTGCATGGTCTCGAATAGTCGGGCTTTTAGCCTTTGCTAGGGTGATAGCCAAAAGCCCGACCATGGTCCCGAAAACTCGGGTATTTCGCCTTTGCTATAGTGAAATGCTAAAAGCCCGACCTTTCCGGACCACTTTTTTTGTCCATACATCATGAGCCTTGTATCTTATACTTGTATATTATATCGATAATGTGTTTTTGCTGGAACGCAACCGAGGTGGTGGAAAGAGGAAATTGAAGAGCTCTACTCAACAGTGCCATTAATTGGACATTGGGTCACCTGACATAAGATGGTGCCTGACTATGTTCTGCCCCATTCTGTTCTATGCGACATCTACTGGGAAGTTGTACATCACTTTGTGTTTCAAATGGATGTGTGCATCTGATAGCTTTGTATATCAAAATGCATAGCAGTGCTATTAATTGGACAATGTGTTAACTGACACAGTAGTGAAGAACATGCCTGACTTTGTTCTGCCACATTAGTGCCGTGTGGCTTCTGCTGGGAAGTACAGCGCTACATGTTTCAAATGGATTTGTGCAATCAAGCGATTTGTGCATCCAAATGCACAACATTCCATCATTATGTTGCAAAATAGGAGTACATAATAACATTCATGCTTTCTTATGCTCATCATGTTTGGATTATGATATTCTTCAACATTTGTTGAAACAAGTTTGTGTTAAGTGAACTATACTGGGAGTAGTGTACAATAATTTGGAAAATTCATTATATATAAATGTTCCACAATATTTAAAATGTTTTAGGGATTTTCTTGAATTAAATACACCAGTGATGACTGAAAACACTTTTAAAGTTTTGTAATTTTATTTTCATCATACAATGGCCATTTTATTTGCCATCGAAACGGGAGTTCAACAGAATCAAATTCAATATCTTTTACTCTAAATGATGGGCAAAATAAATAATTATTGCACTCCCAGTACCAAATAAAACATGTTGTTACAATGATGCAATATTTTTTATATATTTTGTCGACAATAATATTATGCTCTTTGTATATATACATTTTAAAACTAAAATAAACCTTATGTACATAACCACCTATGCTATTTTAATATTGTACATTACTTCATGTGATGTATAATGTTTTATTTATACTGCTTATTGAAATACCAGCTGGATTTATTGTGCAAACAAAATGCTTTCATTATTGAATGTTTCTCGGCTTCAATAAATTTCTGTTATTTAAACATTTAATTAAAATGAAACTTAAAAATGTATAGCCACATGTACCAGGAGAAAAAGGAACATGATAGAACCATAGGAGAGATGTTGTATGTTTTTATATTCCAACAAAAACAATGTCAATCATTCAATATGTCATTGGCGGCTTCGTGTGTCGAGATCTGATGTTTTTTTTTTATAATAAATCCGTCTGCCATGAGCTTTCGCTATATTCATTCTCCGTTTATTCCATATATTTTTTTCTAAACTAAATCTGTGACATAACGTGGTCCACGTTTCCTTTTGGAAATTTGATCGGTCACGACTCATTCGCATATCGGTGGCTAATCCAAATACACACATGTTGATGATGTTTTTCTTGCATTTATTAACTCGACGTAGCTAATCGAAGACTGACGGACAGTACCGAATATTCATGACCATGCTTTATACGGATCGTGAAGGTAGGTGGGGCCAAAGTGGAAACTGCGCATACATGCAGTTATTTTTAAAAGGCATAGAATTACATGAAATAATCATATTAACAGGATTATTTAATAATTGCGTACATTACAAAGATATTAACATTTTCAAAGAATTGCTTTAAGTTTTACGATTATTATTTATTATCTTTAATGTATACATCACGGATAGCACAGTACAGCATATAAAACAATATACATCATTAGATTTTGCAACAAACAAATTGTTAGTAAAAACAATTTATTTATACTTACTCATAGTATGATAAATTACCTCTGGTAGACATTATTAAAATGCAGCAATAATTACTCAAACTAATAGTAATAACCGTAATAAATACCCTCAGCTGCTGTCAACATTAAGTTTAACGTAACCTTATTTAATCAATTAAATATCGTGTATTTTATTTGACAATAATAATTATTGTTAAAAAGTCAATAAAATGAATTATGATATATCCCCACGTCTGAAGGTATCCATAAAGTGGCGCCACCTACCGGAGTTTCCGGTGGAATTAATAAATACATGTAAAAACGAGTGAGTTTCTTGTACATTTTTATCGATAAAAAACACTAAATTCAATTTTTTACCACGTGATCATTGTGTATGTGTAGAATAGGTGTTGTAGATGTATGGTGTGGAGTTTGGTGACTGTAGGTGACCGTTTTCATGTTTTTTTCGAGGTGCGGGCCTAATTTCCCTAAACTGCAAAAGTTCCCGAATTTATTTCGTATAACTACAAGGACATTTATTACAGTAGGCCTACATGCAATTCTAACGCTATGCCTAAGGCTAAGCACGCTTTGTGCAGACCCTTTCAGTTACCACCCAAACATTAAATTGTGAACCCTGTTCTCGTCATGCAGTTATGCGGTTGACGCATTCTACTTGGCATGCTCACTTTTCGAATCAGAATGCAACGAGCTATCGAAGGTAGCATTATCATGATTTACTATAACATAAACTAACACATTTCACAAACCGTTTCCCTCATTTTTCGTTCGTTAACCCGCTAACGGCGCCGTATCTGACTATATTCGTGCGCAGGCATGTAAATAAAGAAAGTGCACGTAAATGGGTGACGTCATGTGCATGAACAGTCGGGCATTTAGCGTTTCCTACCTAAAATAATGACGAATCTGATCGTTATTTCTCGAGCATCTCGAGAAATAACGCGACGCCTGGCTGTTATTTGTCGAGCAGCTCATCGATTTTGATCGTTATTTATCAAGCAGATCTGGACGTGCATGCATGTGCACTTAGAACTATTTTCAAGGCAACTACGTGGACATACACATTGTTTGAAATAAATCCGACGCTGTTGAATCGTTTCGTGCGTGTATTTATTTGTTTCGATGGGGAAAATAAGACTTCTTATTCGTCGAGCTGCTCGCGAAATAACTCTGACTTCGTTCATTATTTATCAAGCAGATCTGGACGTGCATGCATGTGCACTTAGAAATATTTTCAATGCATCTACGTGGACATACTAATTGTTTGAAGTAAATCCGACGCTGTTGAATCGTTTCGTGCCTTTGTAGCAGGTATTATAGTTAAACACAATACTTGTCATAGAGCTGCCACGCTGTGGCAGGTATTTAGTAAAAGGGTATACTTGACACATTGGCCATGGAGGGATTGACGTGTCAACCTGGGGCCGGTTTCATGAAGCGGCGTAATTTTACGCACAACTAGACGTTATACGGGTCGTAGTTAAGTGTAACTAGCTGGTGTGACTTACGACCGGTTTCATGAGAACAATTTAACATTCGCGTAACTACGTCGACGTAGAATTACCTAGTTTAACAAGATTTAACAAGATTGCCATCCAGAGAATTAACTCTAGATGGCAGGTGGACAAGGAAGCCCTTTGGCTTATCGAGAGTCCAACCCTTTTATCTACATATATCCAGCCCTTCTGAGGTATGTGTCGATTTTATTTTTAAACATATTCACACTACTAGCACCCACACAATCATCAGATAATCTGTTCCATTCATTCACAGTCCTTTGTGAAAATGAGAACTTTCTCACGTCTAATCTACACTGCTCCTTTACTAATGTAACTTCATGTCCTCTAGTCTTTCTATCTTTCTTAACTGAAAAAAACATATTTCTATCAATATTTTCATAACCATTCAATATTTTAAACACTTCTATCTGATCTCCTCTCAGTCTCCTGGTCTCTAGTGTTGTTAAACCACATTCTTTTAGGCGTTTTTCATAACTAAGATCCCTCAGTTTTGGTATCATTTTAGTCGCTCTCCTCTGTACTCTTTCTAGCATATCTATGTCCTTCTTGCGGTATGGCCTCCACGCATGTATACAATATTCTAAATGAGGCCTAACTATTGTTTTATACAGCGGTATTATTAGTTCTTTTTCTTTATATGCTATATTTCGCCTAATCAATCCAAGGATTTGATTTCCCTTTGAAGCTGCAATTCCACACTGCTCTGAAACCTTCATGTCTTCACTAATTGTCAGCCCTAAGTCTTTTTCTTTTACAGTAGTACTTAGTACAATTCCCTCCATTGTATATTCTACATATTCGTTCCCATGTCCTGTGTGGAGGCATTTACATTTCCCAAAATTGAACAACATTTGCCACTTTTCAGACCATTTGATCAACCTGTCAAGATCATCTTATAAATGCTGTCTATCCCCATCACTTTTAATCCTTCTAAACACTTTTGTATCATCTGCAAATTTCAACACCTTGCTAGCTATATCATCGTCCAAATCGTTTATATATATTAAGAATAATATAGGTCCCAGTACTGATCCCTGTGGAACCCCACTCAAAACTGATTTCCAGTTTGAAGCCTCCCCATCAACAACTACCCGTTGTCTTCTGTCAATCAGCCATTTTTCTATCCAGTTAATTATACCATTTCCTATGCCATGGGCCTTTAGTTTAAGCAGTAATCTCTGATGTGGCACTTTGTCGAAAGTTTTTTGAAAATCTAAGTAGATGATATCTACTGGTGATCCATCATCTACCCACTTAGTGATATCTTCCAAAAAACATAACATATTTGTTAAGCATGACCTCGCTTTTAGAAACCCATGTTGAGATGGGTTTATCAAGTTATGTTTAATAAGAAAATCCACCATGTGATCTTTAATTAGTCTTTCTAATAATTTACAAATCACTGATGTTAAACTCACTGGTCTATAGTTCTCTGACTTGTTTCTCGAACCTTTTTTAAATAACGGTATAATGTTTGCTTCTTTCCATTCTAAAGGAACCACTCCCTCTTCTAATGACAAGTTTAAAACTGTTGCAAGCGGTATGCTAATTTGTTCTACAATTTCCACTAGTAGTTTGGGTGGAATACCATCCACTCCAGGTGATTTATTTTCCTTCATAGCCCTAATTTTCTTAGCTACCATTTCTGGGGTTACAATTAACTGTCTTAAATAGTCTGATTCTGCCCCTTGAACTTAGCCTCTGGTACTGGCAGTGAACTAGTGTCTTCTCTGGTAAACACTGAACTAAAATACTCATTTAGGTCTTCAGCAATTAAGAATCCTTCTGATATTATATTTCCAGCACTATCTTCTAGAGGACCGACCTTATCCTGAACTTTCTGTTTGCTTCGAACATACGCATAAAAACTCTTGCTGTCATGTTTTATATTACAAGCTAATTTATGTTCATAGCTTCTCTTTGAATTTCTAATTTCAGCTGTAGCTTGGTTTAGTGCTTCTTTATAAATGTTGTAGTCTTCGTCATTGCCAGTACGTCTATATGACTTCCACATCATTTGTTTATACTTAATTTTTCTAATGGCTTCTTTCGATAAGTATTTCTTTCTGGTCCGTTTCCCTTGTTTTTTGAAGGGAACAAATTTATCTACGATGCACTCTATTTCATTCTTTAAGATATTCCAGCATTCTGTTGCTGTCTTATTCTTCAGTGTATTATTCCAGTCTATCTTTGCTAAATATTTCCTCATTTCCTTATATCTTCCTTTGTGGAAATTTCTCCTGAACTGCTTTTTATTATTTCTTTCTGATTTTACTTTGATGGTAAAATGTATCTGGTTGTGATCACTACTTCCCAGAGGCTCACATAATTTAACATTGTCAACTAATTCATTATGTGAGGACAAAACTAAGTCTAACACATTCTCTCCCCTGGTTGGTTCTAGCACATGTTGAGAAAGGAAACTATCTTGTACTAAAACTAAAAACTTGTGGTCCTCACTACCCATACTCTGTAGAGATTTCCATTTTATATGCCCATGGTTAAAATCCCCCATAATAACACAGTCCCGTTTGCTCACTTCCCTTATAGCGTTTTGTATTTTTTCATTCTCTTCTATGCTTATGTTTGGACTTCGATAAACTAATCCAACCGTTAACGTTGAGTTTCCTGTAACTATGTTACACCAAACAGCTTTTTCGCAATCTGCTTCTCTGTCTAATTTTATTTCATAAGCCTGGATAGATTCTTTAATATATAAAATAACTCACCTCCCCTTCTTCCTATTCTATCTTTCCTAAACATTACATATCCTGTCAGTCCCAATTCGGCATCTGATATATCGGTGGTTGCCCATGATTCGGTTATACCTATTATGTGAGGGTCAATATCTTCTACCATAATGTTTAGTTCATTTCTTTTGTTTACTATACTCCTTGCATTTAAACAAACACATTTATACCCAGCTTCAGAACAGTTTTCCAGACTGTTCTTTGCTGAATTATTTTTGCTGCCTTTATCTATGCCTCCAGTTTCAGGCTTCTCTGCGAGTCCCCCCTGCGAATTTAGTTTAAATAGATGCAACCTGTCCCACTGTCAACAGATCGCAGCAGATTCTCTGAGAATACTGCTGCCCCCTTTCCACTTAGATGGAGGCCATCTCTCATGTACATATCTTCTCTCCCAACAAAGTACCCCCATAAATCTATGAATCCCACGCCCTCTTCCTCACACATCTGCTCAACTAGTGCGTTGATCGCCATCCTCTTACAGTTTCTGTATCTTGCCCCCCTTCCTCCCATTACTGGCAAAATTCCTGAGAGAATAACCTGTTCCACTCTTGTCTTCTTTAGCTTCCTCACTAGATGTCTGTACTTCTGAACTATACCAGTTGTTCCCTCCTTGTCTGCATTGTTTGTCCCAACGTGTACTAGTATAGACCCTCCCTTGCCATGCCCCAATACCTTCTCTACCCTTTCGGTCACATGCTCTATCCTAGCCCCCGGTAGACATACAACAACGTCCTTCCCCTCGCATATAGTCTTGTCTGTTTTTCTCAGAATTGAATCGCCCATAAACACTCTCTCTTTTCTCCTTGCCCCCTCAATCACTGCCTCGGAGTAGCTCCTCCGGTTTGCATATGTCTGGTTGTTGTCTTTTCCTCTTGTCGTCTTCTCTCCTGTCACATTCTCTTCCATTCCCTTCTTTCCTGTCGCGTTTTCTCTTGTCCCCTTTCCTCCTGTCATCTTCTCTTCTAGCACATTTACTCTCACTTCCTTTCGTCCCTTCTTCTTTCCTCCCATCACATTTTCTTCTCTCCTCTCCCGTCCCTTTTCCCCGGCTACCTCCTTCACTACGGTCACTTTCTCCCCTGTCACCTTCACGCCTGTCATGTTTTCTGTTTTTTGCTGAACACTCTGTCTTCTTCCATCAGTCTTCTGTCTCACAGTCTTACCAACTGCCTCTGTGGTATCTACCTCTTCACCACCTGTATCGCTGTCGTGTCTCTCCTCGTTCTCTACAGTCTGACTACCTGCTGATCTATCCCCACTGGCCCGTTTTCTTTTCCTCTGCCGAACACTTTTCCTCCGTCCCTCTGTTTTCTCAATGTCTTGTTCCTTCACACCGGTCACCTTCCTTCCTCTCAGTCTCCTTTCTTCAGTCTCCGTGTCACAACTCTGCTCCTTCTGTGTTGTAGAATTCTCAACTCTCTCCGCGTCATCCCTCTCTGCTCCATCTATTTCTATTTTGAGTCTCGCCTCCATCTCCATCACTATATCCATCAACTTACACACCTCCTTCATCAGACATTCCACCCTCAAACACCCCATACACCGAAAGGTGAATCCGTCATCTTTGGTCTCTGCCCATGATTTTGGACAGCCAGACAACGCAAAATCCACCCAGCTCTGGCAGTCGTTGCAAACTAGGTGTCGTTTTTCCCTGAGTTGCCGCTTGCAAAGTGCCATATCAGAATTTATTTATGTTCAAATTAGTTTTATGTAGTCTTTGAAAAGGCTTTTCTGTGTACAATTTACACCAGATTGTTTAGGTTATAGTTAGTTATATTTGTTAACACACAGTGACACACCGTGCCTTACCTAGTTACGATGTCGATGACAATGTATTCAAGTTAGGCTTATATACAAGGTAGTCTTTACAAAGACTGTTTCCTGTGTACTATTATACACTTTAAAAGATTGTTATTTCAGGTTTTAATTACTCATCTAACTACACCGATTATCTCAAATAACGCTATTCTATTGTCGTTCACGGTACGCTAACTTCGCCAGTGACCTACTTTGTAAACAACGTTCCGATTACATTAACGTCCCCAATTTAGTTACGTTGCGGTGGGGAATCCCTGTGTCCGCAGTAAAAAGTAAGCACGCAGGAAATAATAATGAACCATAAAAGTTCGTATGTTGTAATTTCGAACGAATGTATATTTTATTGCTAAGTGTGGCTTTGCATAGCAAATGTATATGTAGTTGTACAGAGTGAAATTAGCACGAATACTGCCACATTTGAATAAACTATGAAAGACGTGAATCACAGCGTCTGACGTCTCGCTTGCCTTTGGCTTTGCTAACCCTACACTTACGAAGTTACGGCGCTGGGAAAATGTCGAAAGTACCGGTAGCATTAGAGTCGGCAGAAAAAAAACAGCGCAAAGCTAATTTTTTTTAGACGAAGAGGTGACAGTGCTATTGGAGGTATGCCAGCAGCACTGTCATTTGCTTCAGAGCAGATTTCCCAGTCAAGTTACTCAAAAATAGAAAACTTGAGTGTGGATAGAAATTGCCACGGCCGTGTCGGCTTGTGGCATGTCTACAAGGAGACCAGGAGATGTCCAGAAGAAATGGATGAACATAAAACGGGTAGAACTTCAGGCAAATGCCGCATCGAAGGCGAAGCGGCTAAAGTCAAAGACAGAAGGATGCCCGCCACCACACCGGCCATGGTTTGTGGTTTGTCACATATGGTACTGAACACGTATTGAGCAAGCCGTCCACCTACGATATTTGCCACACTGTGCACGATTCGGCACACTGTTGGTTTGGTTAATCCGAATGTATCGGCGACATTAATTTGAAAGCCCCCACAAGCAAAAATTCGCAACGTCACCATAAGTTGTATCGAGGGCGGCAGTCCTCCTTTCCGCCAAACTCGTCGGTCAGCCACAATAATATATAATTTCTTCTAAACCTATAATGCTCAACTTGTTCATCGTCATTTAACGAATCAAGAGGGTTATTCCTATCTCTGAACACTCTTTCTCGTCTAATGTGTCTTCTTTGCAGATCATGCACCAAACACCAACCAATTGATGATTGTAAATATATGTGTCTCGTGTGTGCTACTGTGCTTGTATCTTAGAACTTGGGGAGCATCCCGCGAATATTTCAAATAACGTAAGGTTACGCCTGCTATATACCAAGCGCAAAGTTACGACCAACTAGCAACGGATAATCGCACTTAGGATACTCATGAAACCCAAATAACGTAACTTTACGACGTTCTAAACTTACGACGTCGTAGCGGTCGTTACGACGTCGTAAATACGCTCATGAAACCGGCTCCAGTCCTGCCACTGGCTGGTAAAGCCACATGTTTTTACATAGACTCTACTGTTAAAACAGCATTACACCTTTTTACAGGTGTGGAGTTGTTGCGATTCTCTCGAACAACCGAACTGAGCAGACCGCGAGAGTGGCGCCCGATGTGGGGCCGTATCAACAGCTTGTTGAAACTTGGGATACTGACTATAGACAGCCATAGGCCTGGTCAGCCCCTGTGACTGGCAGAGAAGAAGACACGGAGTGGTGCTGCAGGTGCTGGTGTGACTGTCTGGCTACTGCACTGGGCAAGTGCGGTGAATCGGAACATTGATTGTGTCTATTGTTGAATGTATTTGTTGTTCTCCATTATGGAGTATGATGCGTAATGTTTGTTAAACTTTGAAATGTGTAATTGTGAAGGTGCAAATTAAATGATTGATTGTTGATTACCTGTACTGGGAAATTACTGGTGAATATGACCGAAGCTGATGTCATAGTAATGGGAAGAGACGAGAGTGGTGACATAGTAGAGGATAAAGGGGGTGACATAGATGACCAGTTGCTGGGTCTAATCAAGACCATGTCTACTTCACAAAAGGAGAAATTGCTAGGGTCTCTCACAGAGGAGACATCTGTGAAGCAGGAGCCCAGTGAGTCTCCGCATGTGGGATTTTCGCCATATGTATTGCGGAAATTCCCCAAACTGCCAGTATTCTCTCCCTTACAAAAATACCACTCAAATACCATTGAATGATATTAGGTAGTATTATGGCCAATGTTATTTGAATGGTATTTGAATTGCACCTGTAATTAACCCTTTCTGTACTGTTCAATGATATTCTGAATGGTCGTCAATGATATTAGGGGGTATTAAGGCCAATGGTATTTGAATGGTATTTAATCCAATGGTATTGAACGGTCCTCAGTGGTATATCATTGAATGGTATACCACTGAGGACCATTCAGAATATCATTCAAAATATAATTGATGGGATTCTGAATGGTCTTCAATGGTATTTGCTAGTATAATTTATTATACCGTTCTATGGTATACCATTCAGAATACTATTGGATTACCCCGAATGGTATACCACTGAAGCATATTGTTGAAAACCATTCAAAAATTGAACAACTTACTCTAAATAACAAATTCAACCTTATATAAACTTTTCAATACCACTTATTATCACTCAATGTAGTCCATGCACTACTGAACGGCAGTTAAATTGCCCATTGGTACTTCATATGTTGCAATAAAACACACTCCAGTAAAAAGGGATATATATGGAATATATACCACAAAATGATGCAATTAAAATACCATTGACATTAATATTTAGAATACCATACACATAAATGTGTCACTTTTGAGCACACATAGAACAGAAAACATAGTGAAGGTAAATTAACAACAGTTTAATGGTATGGAGGTCTTAATTTTTTGCACATACAACAACTAAAACCCTAGAACAACCGTCAACATGCAACCGGTACTCGGCAGGATGGCCCTACTCTCCTGTCAGCCGAGCCACAATTCACCTGCGTATAATATACAAAATACATATTACATAGGTGTCAATCAATTAAAAAATAATATAATTATTGATTATACTTTACTGATTATAAACAACATCTTAGTGTCTCACACATGCATTGTATCATGGAATAAACCAGCTAAAGCGCTATATACACATAATCATATACAAACAGGTAATCTGAGATTAAGCAAGAATGACGCAATATATACATGGTCCATCTGGATAAGCCGCCGTGGTGGTTTGGGGGCACCCATGGAGAAATTCTAAGATGGCGCCTGTCCCCACGTGACCTAGCTCCCCCTAGCGGAAAGAAGTGTAAGTAGTGGCGCCACCTGGCTGCAGAGGGGTGAATTAGCGTGTTACGACCTCGTAATGCTGGCGGAATGTTATGGAGGTAGTGCCTCCTGCGGGGGTTAGAGATATGTGTGTATGAATGCTCGTGTATGAAAGAACTAACGAAACACAAGAGTATACGAGTGCACACGAATTTTATTGACGAAAGATACAAGCATACGTATGACATGAAACCGTGTTTTATTAACCGAAGACAAGTGGACGACGATGCGACATGACTTGCGGGTGACTGAACACCGCGACAGAGGTCGTGAGCTTACAGGTGTGTGACCACCGCGCCATAGGCTCGAACGATGGTAGTACGACTTACGGGTGACTGAACACCGCAGCAGAGGCCGTGAGCTTGCGGGTGTGTGACCACCACGCCATAGGCTCAAACGATGATGATGATGATACCTGCCCGTTAATGAAACACGGTACACCTTATTGCAGTTGTTTAAGCCAATCAAATACACGGCAATCGTTTGTTACCAGATCAGTGCCGAAACCGTTCACGAATTCCTTCATGGGAAGTCCACGACAGCGAAACATGAGATAAGCAACACAGCACTGTCCGCAAACGTTAGACACGGGACTCTGAAGTCTCTCTGAATTATGAGTCCACGTTACACAATGTTTATTCAAAAATCGACGGAACTCGACGTGGCGTGGCGCCAAGCCGTAAGAGCAGAAGTATTCACCGTGACCTTTGGCGTCTACGTAGAGCTGTTTGCGCCAGCGGCCCATGGTGATGTACGGATGATATAATATATGGTAATCCCGCACACGATGTGAAGTCCGGCGTAAGCGACAGCGCTAAACAGACAACGTGTTAGACTGTCCCGTGGATCGCACATTATGTTGTCGAATCGGGACGGTGCGCCTCCTTTAAAGACGCTCCCATGTCTTGCGTCCTTCCGACGGTGGCATAGGTAGGGCGGCGGACGGGCTTATTCGTTGCCGCCGCGCGAGGGGTGTCCACTGCAGCGTTCGACGCGCTCTACCGAGAGATCGTGTGGCCGCCACCGCCGCCACGGCACTCTTCCTTTGCCCCTGTTGAATGGGTAGTCTCCTGGCCTCGATACCCACCAACTCCATGGGCAGATTCATGTTGCCGAGTTGGCACGCAAACACCTGCCATCCCGTCGGATCGTTCCGATTACATTAACGTCCCCAATTTAGTTACGTTGCGGTGGGGAATCCCTGTGTCCGCAGTAAAAAGTAAGCACGCAGGAAATAATAATGAACCATAAAAGTTCGTATGTTGTAATTTCGAACGAATGTATATTTTATTGCTAAGTGTGGCTTTGCATAGCAAATGTATATGTAGTTGTACAGAGTGAAATTAGCACGAATACTGCCACATTTGAATAAACTATGAAAGACGTGAATCACAGCGTCTGACGTCTCGCTTGCCTTTGGCTTTGCTAACCCTACACTTACGAAGTTACGGCGCTGGGAAATGTCGAAAGTACCGGTAGCATTAGAGTCGGCAGAAAAAAAACAGCGTAAAGCAAATTTTTTTTGACGAAGAGGTGACAGTGCTATTGGAGGTATGCCAGCAGCACTGTCATTTGCTTCAGAGCAGATTTCCCAGTCAAGTTACTCAAAAATAGAAAACTTGAGTGTGGATAGAAATTGCCACGGCCGTGTCGGCTTGTGGCATGTCTACAAGGAGACCAGGAGATGTCCGGAAGAAATGGATGAACATAAAACGGGTAGAACTTCAGGCAAATGCCGCATCGAAGGCGAAGCGGCTAAAGTCAAAGACAGAAGGATGCCCGCCACCACACCGGCCATGGTTTGTGGTTTGTCACATATGGTACTGAACACGTATTGACCAAGCCGTCCACCTACGATATTTGCCACACTGTGCACGATTCGGCACACTGTTGGTTTGGTTATTCCGAATGTATCGGCGACATCAATTTGAAAGCCCCCACAAGCGAAAATTCGCAACGCCACCACAAGTTGTATCGAGGGCGGCAGTCCTCCTTTCCGCCAAACTCGTCGGTCAGCCACAATAATATATAATTTCTTGTAAACCTATAATGCTCAACTTGTTCATCGTCGTTTAACGAATCAAGAGGGTTATTCCTATCTCTGAACACTCTTTCTCGTCTAATGTGTCTTCCTTGCAGTTCATGCACCAAACACCAAGCTATTGATGATTGTAAATATATGTCTCGTGTGTGCTTGTATCTTAGAACTTGGGGAGCATCCCGCGAATATTTCAAATAACGTAAGCTTACGCCTGCTATATACCAAGCGCAAAGTTACGACCAACTAGCAACGGATAATCGCACTTAGGATACTCATGAAACCCAAATAACGTAACTTTACGACGTTCTAAACTTACGACGTCGTAGCGGTCGCTACGACGTCTTAAATACGCTCATGAAACCGGCTCCTGGAGCCGGTTTCATGAAGCGGCGTAACTTTACGCACAACTAGACGTTATACGGGTCGTAGTTAAGTGTAACTAGCTGGTGTGACTTACGACCGGTTTCATGAGAACAATTTAACATTCGCATAATTACGTCGACGTAGAATTGACCTAGTTACGTTGCGATGGGGAATCAGCAGTAAAATGTAAGCTCGCAGGAAATAATAATGAGCCATAAAAGTTCGTATGTTGTAATTTCGAACGAATGCATATTTTATTTCTAAGTGGGGCTTTGCATAGAAAATGTACATGTAGTTGTAAAGAGTGAAATTAGCACGAATACTGCCACATTTGAATAAACTATGAAAGACGCGAATCACAGCGTCTGACGTCTCGCTTTGCTTTACTAATCCTACACTTAGAAGTTACGACGCTGGGAAAATTTCGAAAGTACGGGTAGCGTTAGAGTCGGCAGTAAATAGACAGCGTAAAGCTATTTTTCAGACGGAGAGGTGACAGTGTTATTGGAATTATAACAGCAGCACTGTCATTTCCTTCAGAGCAGATTTCCCAGTGAAGATACTAAACAAATTAAAAAACGTGTCGGCTTGTGGCATGTCTATAAGGAGAAAGGGAGATGTCCGGAAGAAATGGATGAACATAAAACGGGTAGAACTTCAGGCAAATGCCGCATCGAAGGCGAAGCGGCCAAAGTCAAAGACAGAAGGAGGCCCGCCACCACATCGGCCATGGTTTGTGGTTTGTCACATATGGTACTGAACACGTATTGACCAAGCCGTCCACCTACGATATTTGCCACACTGTGCACGATTCGGCACACTGTTGGTTTGGTTATTCCGAATGTATCGGCGACATCAATTTGAAAGCCCCCACAAGAGAAAATTCGCAACGCCACCACAAGTTGTATCGAGGGCGGCAGTCCTCCTTTCCGCCAAACTCGTCGGTCAGCCACAATAATATATAATTTCTTCTAAACCTATAATGCTCAACTTGTTCATCGTCATTTAACGAATCAAGAGGGTTATTCCTATCACTGAACACTCTTTCTCGTCTAATGTGTCTTCTTTGCAGTTCATGCACCAAACACCAACCAATTGATGATTGTAAATATATGTGTCTCGTGTGTGCTACTGTGCTTGTATCTTAGAACTTGGGGAGCATCCCGCGAATATTTCAAATAACGTAAGGTTACGCCTGCTATATACCAAGCGCAAAGTTACGACCAACTAGCAACGGATAATCGCACTTAGGATACTCATGAAACCCAAATAACGTAACTTTACGACGTTCTAAACTTACGACGTCGTAGCGGTCGTTACGACGTCGTAAATACGCTCATGAAACCGGCTCCAGTCATGCCACTGGCTGGTAAAGCCACATGTTTTTACATAGACTCTACTGTTAAAACAGCATTACACCTTTTTACAGGTGTGGAGTTGTTGCGATTCTCTCGAACAACCGAACTGAGCAGACCGCGAGAGTGGCGCCCGATGTGGGGCCGTATCAACAGCTTGTTGAAACTTGGGATACTGACTATAGACAGCCATAGGCCTGGTCAGCCCCTGTGACTGGCAGAGAAGAAGACACGGAGTGGTGCTGCAGGTGCTGGTGTGACTGTCTGGCTACTGAACTGGGCAAGTGCGGTGAATCGGAACCTTGATTGTGTCTATTGTTGAATGTATTTGTTGTTCTCCATTATGGAGTATGATGCGTAATGTTTGTTAAACTTTGAAATGTGTAATTGTGAAGGTGCAAATTAAATGATTGATTGTTGATTACCTGTACTGGGAAATTACTGGTGAATATGACCGAAGCTGATGTCATAGTAATGGGAAGAGACGAGAGTGGTGACAAAGTAGAGGATAAAGGGGGTGACATAGATGACCAGTTGCTGGGTCTAATCAAGACCATGTCTACTTCACAAAAGGAGAAATTGCTAGGGTCTCTCACAGAGGGGACATCTGTGAAGCAGGAGCCCAGTGAGTCTCCGCATGTGGGATTTTCGCCATATGTATTGCGGAAATTCCCCAAACTGCCAGTATTCTCTCCCTTACAAAAATACCACTCAAATACCATTGAATGATATTAGGTAGTATTATGGCCAATGTTATTTGAATGGTATTTGAATTGCACCTGTAATTAACCCTTTCTGTACTGTTCAATGATATTCTGAATGGTCTTCAATGATATTAGGGGGTATTAAGGCCAATGGTATTTGAATGGTATTTAATCCAATGGTATTGGACGGTCCTCAGTGGTATATCATTGAATGGTATACCACTGAGGACCATTCAGAATATCATTCAAAATATAATTGAATGGGATTCTGAATGGTCTTCAATGGTATTTGCTAGTATAATTTATTATACCGTTCTATGGTATACCATTCAGAATACTATTGGATTACCCCGAATGGTATACCACTGAAGCATATTGTTGAAAACCATTCAAAAATTGAACAACTTACTCTAAATAACAAATTCAACCTTATATAAACTTTTCAATACCACTTATTATCACTCAATGTAGTCCATGCACTACTGAACGGCAGTTAAATTGCCCATTGGTACTTCATATGTTGCAATAAAACACACACCAGTAAAAATGGATATATATGGAATATATACCACAAAATGATGCAATTAAAATACCATTGACATTAATATTTAGAATACCATACACATAAATGTGTCACTTTTGAGCACACATAGAACAGAAAACATAGTGAAGGTAAATTAACAACAGTTTAATGGTATGGAGGTCTTAATTATTTGCACATACAACAACTAAAACCCTAGAACAACCGTCAACATGCAACCGGTACTCGGCAGGATGGCCCTACTCTCCTATCAGCCGAGCCACAATTAACCTGCGTATAATATACAAAATACATATTACATGGGTGTCAATCAATTGAAAAATAATATAATTATTGTTTATACTTTACTGATTATAAACAACATCTTAGTGTCTCACACATGCATTGTATCATGGAATAAACCAGCTAAAGCGCTATATACACATAATCATATACAAACAGGTAATCTGAGATTAAGCAAGAATGACGCAATATATACATCAGTAGTACCTTGGTCCATCTGGATAAGCCGCCGTGGTGGTTTGGGGGCACCCATGGAGAAATTCTAAGATGGCGCCTGTCCCCACGTGACCTAGCTCCCCCTAGCGGAAAGAATTGTAAGTAGTGGCGCCACCTGGCTGCAGAGGGGTGAATTAGCGTGTTACGACCTCGTAGTGCTGGCGGAATGTTATGGAGGTAGTGCCCCCTGCGGGGGTTAGAGATATGTGTGTATGATTGCTCGTGTATGAAAGAACTAACGAAACACAAGAGTATACGAGTGCACACGAATTTTATTGACGAAAGATACAAGCATACGTATGACATGAAACCGTGTTTTATTAACCGAAGACAAGTGGACGACGATGCGACATGACTTGCGGGTGACTGAACACCGCGACAGAGGTCGTGAGCTTACAGGTGTGTGACCACCGCGCCATAGGCTCGAACGATGGTAGTACGACTTACGGGTGACTGAATACCGCAGCAGAGGCCGTGAGCTTACGGGTGTGTGACCAACACGCCATAGGCTCAAACGATGATGATGATGATACCTGCCCGTTAATGAAACACGGTACATCTTATTGCAGTTGTTTAAGCCAATCAAATACACGGCAATCGTTTGTTACCAGATCAGTGCCGAAACCGTTCACGAATTCCTTCATGGGAAGTCCACGACAGCGAAACATGAGATAAGCAACACAGTACTGTCCGCAAACGTTAGACACGGGACTCTGAAGTCTCTCTGAATTATGAGTCCACGTTACACAATGTTTATTCAAGAATCGACGGAACTGGACGTGGCGTGGCGCCAAGCCGTAAGAGCAGAAGTATTCACCGTGACCTTTGGCGTCTACGTAGAGCTGTTTGCGCCAGCGGCCCATGGTGATGTACGGATGATATAATATATGGTAATGCCGCACACGATGTGAAGTCCGGCGTAAGCGACAGCGCTAAACAGACAACGTGTTAGACTGTCCCGTGGATCGCACATTATGTTGTCGAATCGGGACGGTGCGCCTCCTTTAAAGACGCTCCCATGTCTTGCGTCCTTCCGACGGTGGCATAGGTAGGGCGGCGAACGGGCTTATTCGTTGCCGCCGCGCGAGGGGTGTCCACTGCAGCGTTCGACGCGCTCTACCGAGCGATCGTGTGGCCGCCGCCGCCGCCACGGCACTCTTCCTTTGCCCCTGTTGAATGGGTAGTCTCCTGGCCTCGTTACCCACCAACTCCATGGGCAGATTCATGTTGCCGAGTTGGCACGCAAACACCTGCCATCCCGTCGGATCGCCGACGGTCTTGCGCTGGCGCAACAGATCGTTCACGAGGTCCACCACGTTACTTCTGGGTACCGCTACTCCTTCGTGCATGAGCTCTCCGTGCGCACTCCATGCGACGTCTCGTTTCAGACGTTCCATAAGTCGTCTGGCTTTGACCTGCAGCGGCTTGGGAACGCTGTCGACGACTTCCGCTTCTATACCTCCCGCCCCCGCCGCCGCCGTCGCCGTGGCCACTGCGGAACTTTGTGTATCTTTGTTCACCGTCATCACGCGCACCGGTTCGCGTGTGTGTCGATCGGCCAACGCTTTGTAGCGTTGCAACACCTGATTTTACATGACGACCTTGTCTCCGTCGGTGAGATCGTGTCTGTCGAGTATGGCTTTCATCTCGTCATCGAGGACCTGCAACTTGCGTCCTAGGGTATCCGTCGGTGGTGCGCGTAGACTGTCCAACAGTCTTGGATCTACCAAGGCCATCATCCGAGCGTGTTCCATCGTCGTCTACTTGAGTAGCACCTCTTTCAGCAAGGGTAGAAAGACCGCACCGGCCAACGGTTCTAGCAGAGCCGACAGGAAACCACCGGTCTTATCCCTATCGACCTTGTTACCACGTAGCAATATGCGACGTCCCCTCGCCGCCAGCACGCCTCTCTGTGCCAAGTTGCGCAGGTTCGTTTTGTATCTACTCAAATGGCGTCTCTGCATGTCGGTCAAGGGAATGTTCCTCTTCAATATGTTGTAGGCACACTCGGATAATGCGCACAACAGATCGGCGACGGCGTTGTTAATGATGGCTCGTCTGAATCTCGTGCTCTTGTATCTGTTCAGCGCCTGTATGCAGAGGATGTGTCTCTTCACGAGCTCAGACATGGTGCGACTGAAGAGACGATGCGCGTGCGCGGGCGTCATATACCTGGCTGGTACACGTATTGAACGCCGTCGTCTGGAAGGACGGCCGTGCACAGACGCATGTCTTCGGGCGTGTCCTGTTTCAGATCGATGAGGAGATAGCCGCGTCCTGTACAAACTTCAGGCGTCCCGGATACATATGTCGCGCCAAGTAACCTATCTGTGACGCGTCGCGAGGATTCTTGAAGATCACCATGTATTGCCCGTTCAGACTGATCGTGCGACTCTCCTTGTTTTTCGGAAACAGGTTCTGCACGAGATACAGTACGGACGTGTTCTGGTGATGACTCTTTTTCGTGAACAAGGTCGTGACCCGTTCGTCCGTTTCCGCCATCAGATCGTCGATGAGCACGATGTTACGCATCGACGCGTCGAACGCGCCGCTCGGCAAGCCTTCCTCGAAGCGTACCAGGTTGTTGTCGATGGCGGCATAGGCGCTCTGCCATTCTCCGTAACACCACGTGATCTTCTCTTGAGGCGGATCGATCATCGTAGCGGCGTGACGTAGCATGCGCGTCACGAATGTACTCTTACCACACCCCGTCGGGCCCGCAACGATGCAGGTGAAGGGATGTTTCCATCGCGTGTCCATGCGTGTTCTAGTAGCTGGGGGTCACGTTCGACAATGTCGCGTTGTCAGCTGTGACGTTAGATACGACGATACCTCCACCACACGAGGAGCGAAGGAAGGGAACGTACAAGACGTACAGGTACACTCCGACTGTTCCTACTAGTGCTACTCATACGACTGCTCGCGTCCGTGACATGGTGCACTGTGACTATCGATTGCGTGACATCTGTCTAAATAGCGTTATCTTTTTTTGTCTATTTTCTGCCTACAAACCGCGTGACAGCTAGAGGCGCCTCTAACCCCAACTGACGTAGGGGCCCATTTCCTCATTGTGTCAGCAGTGGTTCGGCATATACGGCAATCGATCGTCGTCGTTACATGTCCACCGGACCCGTGGTGACTCCGTCCTCGTGGTCCACGCGCTTGGCGTAGAAGTAGGTCAACGCCGCACGTTCCTGTATGTACGTCAGCACGGACGAGTGATTCACCCGGAACCCGCGCTTCTTTCCGCTTCCGCTCCGACGATTGGTCAGCACGTCCAGGAACGCCTGCTTGTCGATGGTGTTGAGTCATTTGTTCAGTCCCTTGGAGCTGTATTTATCGACGGAACCCGAACAATAGTAGGTCTTGCTGCACAGACCCAGGAAACAGTCGTCGGACCATTCGACCTTGAAGAGTCCCGGTGTTCTCTTGTCGTACGCCCTGCGCGCCTTGCAACACCTATAGGTGCTGCCCCACGGACGTCCGACCAGTACACAGCGCATGTACTCGCTCTGATGATCGGCGCAACATTCGGATGGTAGCCATTCGGAGCGGTGACGAAAGTAGTGTTCGCGCAATGTCGGGGTCACGAGGTCGTCGACGGACTCTCCGGCCAGAGCTAAATAGGTACCGTCCGTATCGGTTTCGCAGTACTCGAACAGCGGACGTTCCACGTACCTGACCACGAAATCGTAATAGAACTCCAACATGCGCAGTTTGGCCCACTGCAACACGAAGCACTTGTGCATTTCGATCTCGTACGCATCGTCGGTGACGACGTCGAGTTGTCGAAAGTGGCGATCGTTGATCACGATCGATGCCCTCTTCTCCGTAGAGTAGGTGACATCGCGGTGCTTATCGACGTTGGTGATAAATTTCCCATAGGAAGAATTCCCCATAAGTTTGTTAATGTCCGCTATCATGGCCTTGTTGGGGTGGACGTCTACCTCGCGACGTGCAGTGGACACCGCCTCGCCGAAAGCAGGCGACCGGTGTGTACTCGATGACCTGGTAGACGTGCGTCACCTCGAGTCCGTGTTCCAGGTACCATCGCAAGATCTTATCCCCACGATAACTCCCGACGAGCATGCGACGCGGGGTTGCCATAATGTCGTGTTCTTTGGTGTAGCGACACACGAAGGTCCGAGATCATCGCGGGTCAGGTGAACGTTCTTGAAGATGGGCTGCGTCTAGGCAAAGTGCTCGCGCAGTTCCTCCGGTACACGTATGTCGCACTGAATCATTCCGAACACGGTACCATTGCGTACGCCTGACAGGATCTGTTGTGACGTCATTTTCCAGCGCAGGCGGTGGGGAAAGGTGGCGTCCAGAAACAGTTTCACGCACGGATCGCGTCTCGTGACCTTCCACTCGCATTCCCACAACACGACGACACTCACAAAGTGACGCAGGTATGCCGTGTTCTTTCGCGTTTCGGCGAGCAGTTTCGTCATGGGTTTCCCGTTGACCTCGCCACCGGTGCACGGACAGCCGTGGTAGAATCATCAGTGAAACTGATAGGCCGTCTTCGTTTCGCTGCACCAACCGTCCACCAGCAGTTTACCGATGCGCTTCTCTCGTCCGTTGGACTGGTGACGTATGGCGCGTCCCGTGCTTTTGGACTCCCACGTCAGCCATTCGACGGCCATCTGACCTGTGGGCTGTTCCGCTTCGGGTCGGAACTCCTTCTCTTCCCGTCGTCGCGTGTACCATCCCGTCGGCATGTCTTGCGATAACGACCACAGGTAGAGTGCGTTTGCATCATATCCAACAATGGACTGACACGTTCGAGAGGCATCACCTTAGTCGTTCCGACGTATCTTCGTGACCCCCTTCTCATGATGTCTGGTGAAGATGAGTGACGGCCCCCCGACGATGTTCTCTCTGACCAGTTGATGAGCATCCTTGTTCGTCTCGTTGAAGAGCGTAAAGAAGGTCTTCTCCGGTACGTAGTTGAACAGGTAGGGCAAGGTCAAACCAGGTATACTGATGGCTTGTTTGAACATGTCGAGACCGCGTTGTCGGTAGTAGGCAAACTGTTTGGCGATGGCGTCCAAGAACGGTACGACGTCCCTGTTGTTGTACCAGACGAGAATGTCCCGCAACATCTCCATGTCGTTGTCTCGCCACGCCTCCTGACAACGGGTGTAGACGTCATCGGATATACATTCGTTCTTCAGGCGGCTGAAGAAGGCCTCTTTGGGAGGTAGAGCGGTGTCGTGGAGTCTTTCCAAGCTGTCCATGTATTCGTACGGGAAGTGACCTTTCGTGACGTCGCAGCCGTACGCTTTCAGGTACTCATCGTACGAGAATCCCGGCGCGATATAATGAGTCATGTCGAGGAATTTCAGGCCATCCGTCGATAGACACATAAACGTGTTGCCGCGTTTGATCACATGAAACGCTCCTGCATCCTCCTTCTTGTCTTCTTCTTTTTCGTCCTCTGTTTCTTTTGTGGATAGGAAGTAGGGTACCAGGAACTGTTTGATGACTTTCAGATCGTACGTGCCCGAGTTGAATCCGATGAAGGACAACTGATAAAGCCAACCGTACAATTGACCCATGAGTGTTTTGTAGGGATTGGTCTGTTGTCGCCGATTGTCCCCCTCTGCTGCGTGTGCCTCCTGTTCGTCCCATGTCACGATCGCCTCCGCGAGTTGGTGAAGCGTGCTCTCGTATTCGTCTATGATGGCTTCGTAGGCTGCATCGTTCATAGACTTTAGGATGGCCATCATGTCGGATACCACCTTGTTGCTATCGCCGTTCGTGATGACACATTGCACTTGTTCGAATCCGGGTACGTTGTGTTGTAGCGCCGTGTTGCAGTGGCTAGAACTTCGGACTTTCAACCGAGAGATCCCGGGTTCGAATCCTGTGCGGCGGTGTCGAACCTTGGGCAAGTTCTTTCACTATACGTTGCTCCTGTTCACTCAGCTGTATGAATGAGTACCTGGCTATAGACAGTGGTGGATATTTGTGTACGAATAGTCTTCGCGCATTAATTGCAGCGTGGCTGGATGCTTCCCAGAGAAGTCGAGATGGTGTTAGATTGAGCAAGTCTGCCAGGGAGTAAAGTGTAAAGCGCTTTGAGCATTCCTGAGGACTGGATACTGCGCTATATAAGAATTTACCTTTACTTTACTTTACTCGCCAGAGACACACTCAACGGTACGTGACGAGCAACCCAATAGACCTTGGTGCTGTCCGATGGAAGCTGTGACGTATCGAACCAGGACTCGAAGTCGAAGGTGGCACGATAGGGATAGTAGCGCAACCACTCGGGAACGCGAATGTTTTCGTCGTCCAAACGCTGGAAGACTGTCGGCGACGGATGGTAGACGTCCTCGGGATAGATCCTTCGCACGCCTCCCGTACACGTGCGCTCGTGCCTCTCTAGTTTGGATGCGTATTTCCATAACGAGTCGCCACACTTCCTACATCGATAAGAGTGACAGTATATGTTCACGTCTTGTATGTAGGAAAAGTGTGTCTCGTGGAGATTGACGTACAACGTTTCGGGATAGTTACGGCGCACGAGTTCGGCAGCCGCCTTTCCACCTTCCTCCTCCTCCGGTTCGATGAGTGAGTAGACAGACACGTTGGTCTCAAAGGTGGTCTCGACGCGATAGAGGTCATCCATCGTCACCCCGTGAAAGTCTTTCATAGCCACTCCGTCTTTGTCGTAGAGTACCTTCACAGTGGGTTCCAAGCGGTGTAGGTCACGTCCACGATGTAGGGCGAGGCACCGGAAGAGACACAGATTGTCGGTGTACTTCTTGTTATGATTGGGTTCTCTTTCCAATCCGATGACGGCTTTGTTCCGTTTGGTGCACCTCGGCAGTGTGATGTCCACACATCCTATCGGATGGTCTACGATGTGGTTGACGAAGGTGTTGACATTCATGACCACGTCACATACCCATTGACTGTCCGGACGTTGATTGATCACCCATTGCAACACGTCTGTTTCTCGGATACGCTCCAGAAATGCATCAAAGTCTTCAGTGTTGGTGATAAGACACGATTCATCAATGTAACGAACACAACAGTTACATGACGAATGGTAGTATCTGTATCGGTTAGTGATCTTGTTCCTCAGCACGAAACCGTAACTAAGGTTAATCTTAAACGCGTGATTCTGTTCGCGGAACATGATTTTCAGTGACGGTTCTAGAACAGACGTGTCCGGTGTCGACACTCTGTAATTGTACCTGGATTGAACATGTCCTCTGGTCACGTGGGTTCGGATGGTCGCCCAGTGGTCTCGAACGACGTCTCGCAGCTCCCTCGATAGAGTGTCGGCGAAGGGCTGTCGGGGCGACGGCTGTATTGGGTCGTCGTCAGCGTTGTTGCTCACACGTGGCCGCTCTTCGCGTCTCGCTCGCTTGGGTAGCGGTGGGTCGGTTCCCTCTACACGTCTGCTACATACCGTCTTGGTATGACGTAACAAGCTGTAACGTTTCGTGAACTCACGTGCACAAGTCTCACAGCGGTGTGTATCGCTTTTCTGTGACCTGCCACATGGCGTCCTCATGTGACGTACAAGGTGATATCGTCTTGCGAAGTCTCTTGTACATGTCGGACAGCGGTGCGTAGTGCCTTTCGGTATTTCGTCAGATGGCGCCACTCGCGACGGTGGTTTGCTGTAGGCATGGTCGTCAACGTGTGGTGTCTGGATCGCCGGTGATGAATGAGTCAGGACTATGTGACGTTGTAAGTCGTCGTATGTATCGTGGACGATTCCACAGTGGCGGCATGAGTGTTGCTTCATCGTGCTGTATCTATCTGCAACTGACGGATGCGAGATCCTTGCATGTTTCTATATATCATACACTAGGTGTGTGGACAGAGGGGGCGTGGCTACGTATAATACGATGTATGCATCGTTAGATGTCGGCGTGTGGGGCGGGGCTACGTGTATACCGATACCTTGTATGAGTGTGTGTGTGTGTATGTATCAACGTGGATAGATGTCAGCGTGTGACCAGAGGGGGCGTGGCTACGTATACACCGATACCTTGTATACTGCAAAGTCGCTCGTCAATGTGAAAGAACAATAGACACCGGAAACCGGGATTACACGTACCTTTTTTATTATACTAGCAATTACAATAATCAAATCGACCAATACTACCTCATTAACGATAAGCAACTAATATACTGATATAGGTGTGGCACTGTGTAACATATCAAGGCGCCTTAAACCTCAACTGACGTAGGGGCGCATTTCCTCTCTGTGTCACTGCCGTAATATACCTTTGTTACATATCATCAACACAACAGGCATTTGCAGATGGCTACGGAGTGTCTCGGTCACGTGATCAACGTGTTCGTCGTGGATTATATTTCGCGCCAGTTCCTGACAAATAAGGCGTACAGAGTCTTTTAGAGTATATGCTCTGGTCGCAAATACGACACCGGCTAAGCGTTCTATTTCTCGCTCTATGTTACGTACACCTTCGAACGGTGCTGCATACCCCAACGACATAGAATTATACAATTTAGACCAGATGATATGTCCGTCGGGAGCGAGATCGAGCGTCGACGTGTCGTTCCGGAGGGCTGTGTACTCCAATACCGATGTGGTGACGTCATCGTCACATATCATCTGGAGGGGTGCGTCGGATACCGGCGGGGTCGTGACATCGTCACACGACATGTCCAGTGGTGGTACACTCGTGTGCGGACGTGACGGCGGAGATGCCGTATCCCGCTGCTGCTGTTCATGCAGGTGGATAAGGAGTGCGCGACGTAATGGCACGTCGACACGGGATCATCGCGGAACCTTTTTCCGTGGTGCCTCCGTCAACGCCTTCTCTGTATAGGCGTCCCGTATACGTCCTAGCCTACTAGAGGCAGCACCATCGTCCTGTCAACAATAATAACTTGCACACGTGCTATAGTGTCACATGTCCACTCCGGTGTATCCACTGTATACGTGTCATGGACCACTGCCCATTTCACACTGTCGTATATGAAACCATTGGCCTCCTTGTACATGTCGTTTTCTTCGTCTTCAAACATGCGCCACACTTCGTTGGCCACGAAACGAACACAGGCGTCGACTGCGGTTGTGACTAACAGCTCCAAGTCCATCATTTCCTCCGTGAGCTGTTCCCGTCCCCGTCCTTCGGCTCATTCAACACGGATATACCTCGAGTACGCAGACTCTCTTTCACCCGTGGTATAATAGAAACAGCCCAACCCGGCGTATGCGATGCACACGCGATTTCGGTCACTGCCATACGGAGACTTATAAATCCGTGACCGATCCACCCTGTGCTGTGCCTCGTGAACGCCCGCATAATGACGCCACAGTCCGTAGGCTGCGTAGCAGGCGTTGGTTATAGTAGCCATCGTCATCTATCATTTTCTCCGTACGCTACCGCCTCCTGTAAATCACTACGGTCCTCTTTGACATCATCATCATCGTCGCTAGACCACGTACATGACCCACACACAAGTACACTTGCCTCGTCGTCGTCGGTGATGTCCGAGTAACTCAGACGGCGTTTTACACTTCGGGAGCCTTCACGAGATGGTGTAGACTGCGCCGTCGCGTCCTGTATACAAAATATAATACACAGGACAGACAGGACTTACGGTTGAATTATTTCCAGGGCCGTCACGGCGGAGTTCACGTAGCCTGCTTTTGTTGACCTTCTAATTGTCGCCCTAACCTGTCTGCCATGTAAGATACTCAATGCCTGGTAGCGATCTTCGTCGGTTTTCAGCGACATATAGTCGCTTGCTGACAGTCCCCATAAGACCAGCTGGACTACATGGTCGAATCCTGTCGCCCACAGCTCAGTGCCTTTACGATCGGTCAACAAGATGCCCATAGCGTATATGGTGTCCTTTCACTTCGACGAGAACTTTGCGATTACAGAGACGACACGCTGAATAACATACGTATTTAGATGACAGAGCGCATGTTACAAGTGTGAATGGGCGATCAAATGTGTAAGATCCATCACTTACTTTGTCGAGTCCTGTCAGGTCGATTTCCTCGGGGCTTGACTTGTAGTTAGCAGCCGCCATCTTGTCGCTCGTTCAGGGGTGAAGGTGTTCAATCGGCAGAGAATCAGAGAGAGTGTTATGCCCTCTATAGATTTAGGCTAGGTTTATATACGTAAACGGTCCCTCCAGGCATCGTCCACGTGACACCCTAGACATCATGCGCTCTTAGTCCCTGGGCGATAAGCCGCTTCCGAGGCGCGACTTATCTCTCTCTCTCGTACTCTGTCACTGTGCGTCTGTCTGTTTTTTTTAACGGGCGGCTTACGTAAGCCGTACAGAGCGCTGTCTAATGAAGTCTCTCACCCGCATGAGAATAACACCAAGTATATTCTTACCTATTTTGTTACGCCTTGAACTCTTCCCCCAATATCCTTCTGCACTAGATACGTTTTCAATAAGGTGTGCGTCACCTGTACCAAGCAAAAGTTTACGCAGTTGTACGTCCCGAAATTTCACAGCGACTATGGCATACATTACGTGTCGCCGTTGTACTAGCCATGTGGACGTTAAGTCTGCTTTCCATTTAATGCGTCTACTGGGGTATTTCGCCTGTATTCCGCTGCGTACAGTCTGTATCTTTCTCGCTGTGATGTCATCATCAAAGTGCCTGGCTTTTTTATACTGATACGCTGCCTCTGCACACGCAGTCTTCGCCCCATATGTGTATAACACACGGATAGAAATTCGATAGGTAGTGTCCAGCGCCCCTAAATTGTACATCCATACTGA
The DNA here is from genome assembly GCA_020002185.1 of Paraescarpia echinospica. Taxonomy (NCBI): domain Eukaryota; kingdom Metazoa; phylum Annelida; class Polychaeta; order Sabellida; family Siboglinidae; genus Paraescarpia; species Paraescarpia echinospica. The sequence continues at coordinate 28,226,430 of CM034537.1, read as the reverse complement.
CTGCCATATGTTGACACCGTTATCACTGACCGCGCGCGCACACACAGAGTTCTTATCGTGAACCCGTTGCTGTCCGTCTGTCCTCGCCTGTATAGTCTGCGTTCCAATAAGGTACATTCATGCATTGTCGTCTTGCTGATAGCTGCCCTTCGGACATCACGCGCCCATTGCCTGCTGGTCCCTATGTCATATGACTCTCCTTACTGATATAGGTTTGTACTTTAAAACTTTCCATACAGTGTGTCTGCATATCAAAAACCTTCCATACAGTGTGTCTGCATATCAAAAAATTCCATACAGTGTGTCTGCATATAATTTATCCTATATGTATATCTCGTTTGTTACATTCAAATAATTCCATTCACATCTACAACTATGTCGGCAATACCTTGGGACGAACTTCGTGCGCAATGGCGCCTTCGTGATGCTTGCGGTGCGCAAATGTAAGTACTTTCATTACAGTATATAGATATATATTTCTCTCTTTGCTTTGATTCATTCGATCTATACGACTAGGCACTTACTTCATATGGACAATTACACAGTGTTCTTAGGTGTTCTTCACGCAAACTACCTGTGACGTGTGTATCTAACCCCTATTTCTGATACGTCGTTACCTCTTCTTCTTTCCATTTCATTAGCCTTCCTTACGCTTATTTATACTCACTTCATTCGTTATGTGTAACAGTTGTCTATATTTAATTTTTAGGTATGACGCTGAAGATGATGCCAGTGTGACCAGTGACTACGACAGCTGTGTCTCAGAATGCACGTAAGTGTTCAACGATTATATACCTACTTTTATTAATACTAATATTACTAATTTATGATCTACTTACCACGATTCTCATTCTCCACAATGTCATATTCATGTTGTCACAGTCCTTCCTTATCTATGCATATGTTGACCTCGGCTGCCCTCTTCTCGTGTCGGCTACCTACGCGATGTCTGGTTACATCGCTGGCCCATTCCCACCGACTGTACCTCGCACAATATATATATATCGTTTTCAAAGTTTTCATATATGTTCCAGAGTGGAAGAACTCCGTGATGAGCACGACTGCTTGTTCAGACCCGTCATGCGGGAATTGCTAGAAACACGCCCACGCTATGACCCGGTATCTCCTTGGTACAAACCGGATGATGTTGCTCCCGTGGACACGGGGGATGTCCAAAATTGGGTATCAGATACAGATACAGATGAAGATGGTTTCGTGGATTTTATCGAATAAATATTAATCAAATTTGGAAATATGTTGTTTTGTTGGTTATTACCTTAGGAATCATTCTTTCAAACATACATACATACACTTTCGTTTCCAACACATATTTTAAAGTTTCATATATCCTCTTTCGTTTATTCCTCGTTATACACGATAACACATAGCACGAATTATAAACATTATCAACACATCTTTCAGTATACTTCATTATCTCTAATGACCCACCTTCCAACATGTTTTATGCTCGTTATACACGATACAACATAGGACGACTTATTCTTATATACATACATATAAATCACATTATCAATTCATCATTCAGTATACTTCTTTATATCTAATGTCCCTCCCTACAACACCTTTTAAACTTTCATATTTGCTCTTCCATATACACGATAGGACTTCAAGGGGTACTCACTCCGCTCTCTTCCGTCAGGGGGTGCACTACATCCGGTCACGTGACTACTCACACATACATACACACACGAATAGACACCTCAAACAGGTGCCATCTTAGAATTTCTCCATGGGTGTCCCCAAACCACCACGGCGGCTTATCCAGATGGACCAAGATACTACTTACATCCAATCTACTGTGGATTATAACCACCGACAATATAGAACACTGGCCAAAATAACGGCATCATCTAGCGATTAACAGAGAACACACAATGAACATCGCACCATCATTACCAACTAAATGCAATTCACGTGAAAGCTACGTACCAGACAGGTTTCATACAAATTTTGTTCTTACCGCATTATTAAAAAAATGTGTTGTTTAATGTCGCCCAACACGGCTTAACGAGGCAAAATAGAAAGTTATCGCAAACAGGAAATATAGCCTTACATTTAACTTACAACTCACAGGGCGTGATGATCGACGTGGACACATACAAAGATAATACATCTTACCAACCTAAGGGTGTCCCAGTACAACTAACTACTGAAGGTGTGATCCATGTTCACACCTTCCGTGACATTTTTTTGGCATTTGATACATTTGAACAACAGAGCATATTGAAGGCGACTTCAGAGGACTTCTTCTGGTATCTGCCCAGAAGTGGGAAGATTCCCCGAACATATTCGGAAACGTATAAAAAAGGTTTCATTCCTTGAAAATATTACATTTGTTCCAACCAACTCCAATTTATGTTATTCAGAGATGAGTGACATTCAGATAAAAAAACGGAAATTTTGCTGTGGCCCACATTTCAACCCGAGAAGACTGTCTCATTTAATCGGGGGGAGGGGGACTCTTCATAGATATTTTTTAATTGTAGACGACATATGGTGTATTTTGAGCAATATTAAATAGAAAATCTTAACATTTCCAATAGCAAAAAAAGCACACGGACTCACGCACACATTGTCATAGTACTAACTCGCTTGTTAATGATATTTTCTGGGCTGAACCCGAGTTGGCTGACGGGCAGCTTTCTCCTTGGCCAGCTTTGTCAAAACAGCCCGTCGATGGGCCATTCTAGCTTTCTTCGTTGCCAGCTCAACTGCTTCCTTAGCTTTGCACTTGGTTGGTGCCTTCGTCTTTGACATGTTCAGCTCAGTTTTCTTCTCCTCCTTCATCTTTCCTTCCTCTGCAGAATGGGTGGAGTACATTTTGTGTGCACCCATCGTGTTGTGAACGAGGCGACAAGTCCTGTTTGTGGAAGTCCTGTATAGCAGCCTTGTTGCTTGCCATGAGTGAGTACTTCACTGTCTGTATAGTGTTGAATGTACTAACATTCTTTGTGGCAGTGGCAGTATTCATGATGCTAGACATGTGACTAAAACACCCTTCCACTTGAGGACCATGAATGCAGCTCAACACAGCCACCAGCTTTGACAAGGCAGGGAACTTGCCAGTAGAGAATATGGTAGCCCACCACGAGTCCAATCTGGAACTTGTGGGTGCTTGTGGAAGTGTGTTGTCTACATGGAATCGGCGAACTTCCATGTGATACGCCTTCTGTTCAGGTTCTAATAGAACAATGGTGACCAGCGTGGGCAGTGCCAGCGTGTGTACTTCAATGCCTTCGGTTCCCATCTGACTGTAGCCTGTAGGATCCAATCCGCATAGTTGACATCGGCCTCGCACCACAAACAGTAGGCTTTCCCTGGTACTGATAATTTACTGATGAATATATCCAAAATAGTGTATCCAGCCGATCTCTCCAGCCACGCCCAATTCCACTTATTCTCGACACTTTTGTCAATGTCTTTCACGCAACATTTGTCTTGCGTCGTCGATTAGCCATTGTGTTCGAAAATGATCGACATCTCCACAAAATACATCGTCGTTTCTTATTGGTCCACTGCTTTTCTGCGGGCACTTCGAAAGCGCTGAAGCGAACAGCCGACAGAACTAAGGGTTTTACTTCGCAGATTCACGGGTTCGGTTGGGTCGGTTCTGTATCTAATCGCCAGGTAGCGTCATTAACACGTGGCGACACCCGGTGGATAGATGGTTATCTCAATCCCCAGTTAGATCGTCAGTGAATTGTCCAGGATTGTATATGCCCTATCCCCCAACATTCATTTTTTTCTCCCCGGATTTACCCGATTCACAAAAGTGATCTTTGGAGCAGTATAAAAACCGGAATTCCGGCAAAAACCGGAAATTTCTCATCCCTGGTTATTATATATCTACCGTATATACACATCAAACACATACAACCAATTCCTTTGGGTAGTACCCGTCTCGGTACATGGTGCTTACACCTACAAGTTGTTTAAATTGATTAATCAACACAATATATTAAGTAATGTTATAATCATATATATATATATTGTCTGCATGTTTAACTCATGACATGTACAAAGCAAGAACATGCCATGTAATTTAAATGTACTCACATGCATATGCAACAAAAGTCTGTTTTTAGAAAGCACACAAAAACAGCAATCAAACTATGATATATATGTGATGAAATTTCAGAAAGAAATCACAGTGCCATAGTAAAGGAATATTTGAGTGAAGATTAAAAAATAAGAGCCAGTTTCAAACCTTGGTTGTCTATGAATACTAGGCCTATCACATTTTAAGCTAATTGTGATGATTATATTACAAATAAAATAATAGACTCTAGACGTTTTTGATTTGTACAATACACATCCATATCAACACTTACAAAATTAATGTTCTAGCTATGAATAAAAAATTAACTGTTGCAGAAGCCATCACAAGAACCTTAAACTTAACGTATATAAAACTGCTAGAATAGATTGATAGTTAATTTACAGTAAATAATATGAATTTATTTACCACCTATCGTTTTAATAATCTATGTTTGATCAACAAAATTATCAAATTTCTGCATTTGGAAATGGGATATCTCTGGAAGTAATTATGCTATATACAAATAAGGTTTTCAGTGTTGCATTCAGCAGACACAGCTGTGTGAAATGATCAGACAATTTTTAAATCATCAATAGATTGAAAGAGAAAAGCATATTTGTTGCCAAAAAACAAGGTTTTTTTGCACTTTACCAAAACATTATTTTCAAAATAAAACATACAAAAAAATGAAATGATCATCTCACAACAGAATGTATACAGAACATGGATATTAAAGAATCATAATTATATATGTGTGCTCCAAAAAGAATGGCAGTGTTTCCAAATGTGCTAATGTTGGCTCAAAATGGTGGCCAATTTGTTTGTTACCATGGTAACAGGGGTTTGGCCTGAAAAACTTTCAATATATTTTTACTCAGTATGATCCATTCCATACTCTGGGCAGACAAAATTGCACAATTTCCACAAATCAAAAATAATCCTATCTACCTGTTGTGTCTGGCCTTATCATATGGCATGTCAATAAACATTGTAAAGATGGTCAATTTTAAGCGGAAGTGAGAAAGCAGATGGTTTTACTGTAAAAAAAGCAGTTTTGCTCTTGATATCAATCATTGTTTTTGTATAATTAAGACATTCCAATATTATATCAAAGTTTTCATTTACACTATAACGATGAAGCGTATAATTGAGTTTTGATATATCGCACTTTGCCCTGAAACCTTACATATGTACAGTACACATTATATGATATAATAATCAATAATTCAGAATGGATACACACAAACACTATACCACTGTTACTGATTTCATTGTTGTGCAGCCTGGAGAAAGCTTGCTTTTGGCCATCAAGCTGAAATAAATGGAAAAGAACACAATAAAAATACGTGTGTGGCTAATAAATAAAGAGTAATATACTATTATACTCTCAATAAAAAATGAGCATTTGGACAATTATTGATAGTCTGGATAATTACTCAGCAAAGTTGAAGTATCTCTGTCTGGGTATTCCTTCCTTCCGAATAGTGATCACAGTCATTATTGACAATTCTATCACTGTATATTCTCTTACTTTTTGGTCAAGTGACAGCGTAATGGCCAAGGCCTCTTTTTATACCTGTATTTAAGAAGGAATCATATAAAAGGTATGACATTCTCTCGAATTCAAAGCATGCATATGTTAGAATGAGAAATTGCCTTCAGTTGGTTACACCCACAACTGACGTTCTGCCGGTAATTAATTTCCATGTTGAAAATAAATATATATAGTTGCGTCGTTATATCCTTGTGTCCAATTAATTAAATTGTACGTTTCTACACCACATAGCAGGAAAGAAACATTGGGGTCATTGCATTTGAAAAAGTCAGTTTGAATTTTTCACAAGGATGTCACACACTGACTGGTTTTCCAACTCGTGAACTTACCCATATATGTTGCAGCAACTACGTCTAGTAAACGTGACAGCGATCGTCCTTTATATATTACTATTAGGCTATTAAATAATATTTTATATTATTTATACAGCACTTTTAATAGTCTACGTTGCGCACGTAACTGCGCGTTGAGCGATAATTGATGCATCGAAGCAGAGAACTAACATTTTCGTAACTAGCTGTTAAGTATTATTACTGAGAGTCAAACTGTTATAACACAACACACAACATTACTACCTTTTGTTTCGTGGCATGAATACGACCGCTGGCCAGATTTGTTCATTATAATGTTTCTTTCCTTGAACGCGACACAAAACCAAATCAGTTTAAAAGTTCGCGCGCATCGAAATGACGGGTAATTTCAAATGCGTGGAGTTGCTGCAGCTATGGGGCCTGCGGCGCGGACTGAGGGTATTCGCGGGTTTATTCAGTAGAGATATAAATAAAAACGTCGTAATTTATACGTACATATAATTATTATAATCTTTAGTCTGACTCAAGCATTCACCACATGTGCACATGACACAAAATACATTCGTTTAAAAAACATATGCATATACCGTTTATGGTACCATTGAGTTGAAGGTACCATTCAGTTTACTACTGGAGGTTCAATGGTATATCTAGAGGTACGCTGTCAACGTTCAGTATAGTGAATGATGTTTTCAAATATGGCTGAGACTTGCCAGTGGTATATTCTGTATTCTTTCAAAGGTAATAAATGGTACTTTTCAAATACCAATAATTACCACTGCACCTACTGATTTATCATTGAATGGTCCGGTGATATTGAGTGGTATTTTCAAATTCTATCCAGTGATGCACTAATTTCTTCTACCAAGTCAAGCAGTGCATGTGAGGCAGACATTGAGGAACGAAACCCATACTGGTTGTTTGATATGACATTGTTTTTATCAATACATTGTTCTAGTCTTTTATTATAGAGCTTTTCAAGTATTTTGGAGAACTGACACAGTAGAGATATTGGTCTATAGTTATTGAAATCTGCTTTTGAACCTTTTTTTAAATATGGGCATAATTGTTGATACTTTCATGCTAGACGGAAAAATTCCACTTTCAAGGGACATGTTAAATATTGCTGTCAGTGGTTTAGTAATAGTTTCTATGGTTTTCTTAACAACATTCATACTTATACCATTAATATCTGTTGATTTTTTTGTTTTTACAGGTTCTGACAATGCCAATGATTTCTTCTTCATTGATTGGGCTCAAGAACATACTAGTTATATTTCTGTTCTCGAGATAATCATGAATTGAGGTGCCATTTAATGGTGGATCTATTTTTGCAGCTAATTCTTGACCAATATTTGCGAAGAAGATACTGAACCCATTTGCTATGTCGTTCTTATTATTACATTTTGTGCCATCCGTTTCAAAACAATCAGGGTAAGAAGATTCACTCCGTTGTTTATTTATTATTGTGTTCAATATATTCCATGTTTCTTTACTACTTTGTTTTTGGTCTTCTAACAGTTTCTTGTAGTATGTTTTTCCTGCATTTCTTAGAATTGTGGTTAACTTTTTTTTTTTTTTTTGTAACAGTGTTCCGCTTCATTTGATCTATTTGCTTCTATACAATTCATTTTTCTTGTGGCAAGCGTTTTTCAAGCCTGTTGTGAACCAAGGTTTTTCAGAATTTACATGTTTTGTGTTTATTTTCCTGTTGGTATTAGTATGTCCACGTAGATGCCTTGACAATATTTCTAAGTGCACATGCATGCACGTCCAGATCTGCTAAATAAATAACGAGCGAAGTCGGCGTTATTTCTCGAGCAGCACGACGCATAAGAAAAGTCTTCATTTCCCATCAGAACGGACAAATACAGGCACGAAACGATTCAACAGCGTCGGATTTACTTCAAACAATTAGTATGTCCACGTAGATGCTTTGAAAATAGTTTAGATTACACTGTTTTAGAACATTTTACTATTTTCAGTCATTTACTGTTTCATGAGACATTATTTTATATTTCAAAATTTTTAGGACAGTATACTGTGTCACCAAGACAATGCCCGTATCAGGATATTTTTGTCAACAGTCCAAATGGCAAACTAAACGACGTTTGGACTGTTGACGGAAATATCCTGATACGGGACACTTCTAACCGGGTCGTCCAAATCAAGAACCGATCGGAACTCGACAAACTGGCTGTCTAATTTTGGACTCGCAGTATGCCATTAATGGTACGTCATTTGTTATTATTTACACAACGTGTATATGTATGTGTCTATCATGCAACACAAACACCACTAATGGAGATCATGATTGTATTACTCTAATACAAGTGGGTGAAATTAACATACAGGTATTTTGATAGTAATGAAATCCACCTTGCTTTATTCCTACTTTTTACGTACTATGTATTACTCACTAATTCTTTTAGCACTCTTTGAATCGAAGCAAGAACATATGTTTACACCGGTCGATAAAGGATAGAGATAAAGACTTTTGTCAAATATGTAAAAAGAGAGTGCATAGTTGCTCCAATGTACTACAATGCATTACTTGTAAATGGTAGTATCATGTTAATTGTACTGAACAAACAAAATATTCGAGATTACTGTGAGTATTGGCATTGTATAAAATGTATGTCTGATATCTTTCCATACACTTATCTCGACAATGACAGTGAATTTATAGATGTCATTTCTGAAAGTTGGATGCATGTTAATATTTCCTTCTCATTCCAAGAACTAGAAAAGAAAGCTTTCATACCGTTTGAAATTAACAATGAGTCAGATACAGACATCCTATTTAACTCTGATCCTGATACAAATTACTATTGTGAATTCACTCAAAACATGAATAAATGTAATTACCATATAGAAGATACCTTTAGTACGTCATGCATACAACTTGGTGGAACAGATACCACATTTCCTGTTGTTCATGTCAATATCAGAAGTCTGCCTCGCCACCACCAACAATTTGAAAATGACTTTGCCAATCTCAATCACTCTTTTTCAATAATTGGATTCTCTGAAACGTGGTTTCAGGAAAACAATGTTGATACTTATAACATTGCAGGGTACTGTTAGAATAAGTAGTTATTCTATTTGGTCGCCAGATGGCGCTATTGACGTTTATGTTACGTGACATTTCTTAGAGTTGCATATCGTATTTACAATCTTTGATGCGAGCATGCGCAGTCTCAGTTCCGGTTCGACCACGCCAACACGAATTTTATAAAAGTCATTTCGTGATACTTAATCGGTTGTCAACAAACAATTATTGAAACATGATATCAGAAAGAGCGAACTAGAGGTGAATTGGAACTCAGAGAACGTAAAGTCGCGGTGAAAAAAGGTTAGTCCGTTCTATTTTGACTACAAAAGTGATGGAACGATTCCTTCTCCCCGACCCGCTTCCCGTGTCCGGCAATCTGCCAGAGCAATGGCTGCGTTTCAAAAAGCAGTTCACGCAGTTCATCGACGCCAGTGACAAAGCTGACGCGAACGCGAAGACGAAAACGGCGATTCTACTACGCTGTATCGGTGACAAAGGGAATGACATCTATGACAACTTCACGTTTGAAGGCGTTCCAACGTTTGATGACGTCATCGCGAAGTTTGATGAATTCTGCCGTCCTAGAGTGAGCGTGTTTGCATCCAGACATCACTTCCTCACCATGAAGCAGAACGATCGCTCTATTGATGACTTTATTACGGCCCTAAAGAAGCAGGTCCGTGAATGTGCGTTTGGAGATCTGATGGACGACATGGTTCTTCACGCGCTAACGTTGGGGTTAGACCAAGAACGGACGCGTCGGCGTCTGTTTGAAACAAAGAACCTAGACCTGGAGAAAGCCATTACCCTGTGTCGCCTAGCGGAGGACACGGAAGGCGAAATGCGGAGGCTCAAACTGAACGAGGAAGTGCAGGCGGTCTACAAGACGAGACAGAAGAAGGCTAAACGCAGGCTGAGATCTCAACCGACTCACACGTCGAGCAACAAAGCGGACAAGTGTGGGAAGTGCGGCACAGAGCACCCGCCGAGACAATGTCCAGCATTCGGCAGTGAGTGCTACGCCTGTAAAAAGAAAAATCACTACGCCAAGTGTTGCCGAGCGCCGCAGGCACAGTCAAAGGCGAAGCGTGTCTACCTCGTCGACGGTGACAGCGATTCCAGCATTCTACGCATACAAGTGGACAAGGAAGGTCGACGTCTGATGGCAACGATCAACGTATCATCGGAGAGTCGTTCAGCTCCTATTGCACTGAGATGTCAACTCGACACCGCCGCAACATGCAATGACCTCAGCGTCACCGACTATCGACTACTGGGCTCTCCACCACTACGCGCGAGTACCTCGAACTTGACGATGTACGATGGTTCGCAGGTGCCGTCGAAGGGTAGATGTTCCCTAACACTCCGAGAAATCGACCAGCGTGAGGAGATATTGATCTTCGAAGTCGTCAAAACGAGGCACGCCACACTGCTGTCCCTCGACACGTGCCTGAAACTCGATCTGATCGCGGTGAGTGAACACGTCAGCCTGGTCGAGGATCGAACAAACGACATCGATGCTGCCATAACGGAGTATGCGGATGTCTTCACCGGACTTGGGTGTCTTCCGAGTGAGTACAACATCGAGATTGACACAACTGTCGCTCCCGTACAGAATCGACCACGGAAAGTCGCTTACGCACTGAAGGACGAGTTCCTAAAGAAGATCGAGGCACTGGAGGCACAGGGCGTCATCGCGAAAGTCGAGACACCGACTCAGTGGATTTCGAGCTGTCTGGCAGTACGTAAGGCGAACGGCTCGGTGCGAGTATGCATCGACCCCTCTGACCTGAACAAGGCGATTCGACGCAACCACTTCTCGCTACCTACGATCGAAGAGGTTCTGCCAACGCTGACGAATGCGAAAATCTTCTCGCTTGTCGACGCGAAAGACGGATTCCTGCAGGTGAAACTGACAGATGAAAGCAGTTACCTGACGACATTCTGGACTCCGGCAGGAAAATACAGATGGCTGCGTATGCCATTTGGTATCTCGTCGAGTCCGGAGGAATTTCAACGTCGTTTGCAGCAAGCGCTGGAGGGTCTCGAAGGGATCTCCACAGTAGCTGACGACATCTTGATCGTCGGTCGTGGTCAGACAGAGGCAGAGGCCCGCAGAGACCATGACAGCAACTTCATCAAGCTACTACAGCGTGCTCGCGAACAAAACTTTAAATTGAACAGATCCAAAATGAGGCTTCACATGAAAGAGATCGTGTACATCGGGCATGTGTTGTCTCCGGACGGGGTCAAGCCCGATCCTGATAAAGTGTGCGACATCAAGAATATGCCGACGCCGATGGACGTCGAACAAGTACGACGGTTCCTGGGCTTCACGAACTACATCGCGAAATTCATGCTGAATCTTTCTGCAGTCTGCGAGCCCATACGACGTCTGGTGCAGAAAGGCGCCGAGTTCGTGTGGGGACCAGACCAACAAGAAGCGTTCGAGCGAGTGAAGGACATTGCAACCGCAGAACGTTCTCTCTCGTACTACGATGTGACGAAACCGGTTCAATGTGACGCAAGTACGCAGGGGCTAGGAGTGACACTTCTACAACACGAGAAGCCAGTCGCCTATGCTTCGCGTTCACTGACAGCGAGTGAACGCAACTACACACCGATCGAGCTTGAATGTCTTGCCATCGTGTTTGCCTGCCGCAAATACGACCAATATATCTATGGACATCCAGACGTGACGATTCACAGTGATCATAAGCCACTGGAAACGATCTTCCGAAAGTCACTCTTGGAGGCTCCGAAAAGACTTCAACGCATGATGATGGCACTTCAGCGCTACGACATGAAAGTCGTCTACAAGCCAGGAAGTGAGCAACTCGTCGCAGACATGCTGTCGCGAGCGCCGTCGACACGTAGACAACCAGTTGAGCTGACGAAGGAGCAGATATTCCAGATGACAACGGAGAACGCCATCGCTGAGGAAGTCGAGACAGTCGACCCCAGAGAGTACGTCAACATCAGCGAGCCGAGAGTAGACGCGATACGTCAGGCCACAGCCGACGACCCGGTTCTGCAGAAACTACTCGTGCTGGTCGCATCAGGCTGGCCACAAGACAGGACACAGTTACCGTCTGAACTGAAAGTCTACTGGACGTTTCGAGACGTCATCGCTGGGCACAACGGTATCCTGTATAAAGGAGAGCGTATATTCATCCCAAAGTCACTCCAGAATGACATGTTAGTGAGACTACACACAGCAGTCATCAAGGCATTGAGTCGACTCTACACAGAGCCAGAGACAGTCTCTATTGGCACGGTATGACAAACGTCGTAAAACAGACGGTCGAGCGATGCAGTGAGTGTTCCAGAGAACGACCTACGCAACAGAAAGAGAGTCTTCGTGGCCACACGATTCTACCGCGAGCGTGGGCTAAGGTCGGAATGGATCTTTTCGCGCACGGTCAGGACACATACCTCATAATCGTCGATTACTACTCCGATTTCTTCGAGATCGCGAAGCTAGATGATCAACGAGCGGTCACTACGATTGAGGCATGTAAAGAGCAATTTGCACTTCACGGATCTCCCAACATAGTCCACTCCGATGGTGGGCCACAGTTCATAAGCGCTGAGTTTGAACGCTTTGCGCAGAGTTGGGAATTCGAACATTCGTTATCGTCACCCTATCACAGTCAGTTGAATGGAAAGGCGGAGGCCGCTGTCAAAATTGCAAAACAGCTGCTAGCGAAATCTTCCGACCCGATGAAAGCACTCCTGGAATGGCGCAATATTCCTACGAGTCAGATGGTCAGCAGTCCGGCACAGCGCTTGATGAATCGACCCACACGAGCAGTCGTCCCACAGGCCGAGTCTCTGCTGAAACCAGCGATCCCCGAGGTCGAGCAAACGATTTCACGTAAGACTACAAAACAAATGCAGAGCCAGCGATACTACAACCGAAGTGTCAGCGATCTGAGACCACTACAGAAAGGCACTCCAGTCTTCTTCCAATCGCTGAAGAAACACCAACCGATCAAATGGTCGCGTGGCACAGTCGTCGATGACTGTAACGACAGGTCGTACATCGTAGAGATCGAAGGTCGTCTACTCCGACGCAATCGACGCTATCTACGAGACGATGCCACAGCGCCCCACGAGTTCGTACAACAACGCGAACAACAACCACTCGAACGACAACCACTCATACAACAACGCGAACTACAGCCACGCGTACAGCAACCACGCGAACAGCCACGTGAACGAAAACAGAAGACGCTACCGGAAGACGAACAGCGTGACGTGCCGAGCATCGCGCCGAAAATGACAACTCCCACACCGAGCGTGTCCGCGTCTCCTGCGAAAGTCGTCTCGCCAGTGAAAACGCGCTCTGGGCGAGTCGTCACAAAGCCAGCACGGTTCCAATGAAGACCAGCCCCAACCCCCTGTTGTCCAAACCTGATCATGTGCTAGTAACCTCTGATCATTATAGTATAGTGGCCCAATTGACTCTAGTGTTAGATTGCATTATGTTGTTATGTTGCCATGGGCTCATAAAGCCAACATTTTTATTATGCTCCTTTAAAAAAAAAAGAGGGGATGTTAGAATAATTAGTTATTCTATTTGGTCGCCAGATGGCGCTATTGACGTTTATGTTACGTGACATTTCTTAGAGTTGCATATCGTATTTACAATCTTTGATGCGAGCATGCGCAGTCTCAGTTCCGGTTCGACCACGCCAACACGAATTTTATAAAAGTCATTTCGTGATACTTAATCGGTTGTCAACAAACAATTATTGAAACAGGTACCATATGGTAAATAATTATAGAAACAATAAAAAGGGTGGTGGCGTGGCGGCCTGCATAAAAGATTCGTTTCTCTACAAACGAAGAGAAGATTTAAACAAAGGTAATGAAGATATAGAGTGTGTGTTTATTGAGTTGGACAAAGCTATATTTACATGTAAAAGGAACGTTATTATTATATATCAATCTTGCATGCTATCTTTAAAAATATCCTTAAAGAGAATTGCCTGTTTTATCTCATGGGTGATTTCAATATCAATCTGCTAAATGTGGATAAACATGTACCTAGCTCAGAATTTTTTTACGAATAATCTAACTATAAATAGCACATAAGCCTGTTCTGGTATACTATATACAGATATATCAGATCTTCTATGTCGATAACAACAGTTGTTCAACTTATGTAAACACAAGATACATAACTAAGAGGCTTTATACCGATCAGAACATAGCAAAGTTTGCAACAAGTCTAACTAACGCTGACTGGTCTCTTGTTACTTCTGAGCTTGATGACCCAAATAATGCATATGCTGCTTTCTATCCACAGTTTGGTAATCATTATCTTAACTGCTTTCCTGAAGTAAAGATTAAACACAAATACAGTAATAGGAAACCATGGCTATCACATGGGCTGAAGACCTCGACAAAATGTAAAAATTAATTATTCGCCTACTACAAAAAAGCACATACCCTTACTAATGAAACTAACTATAAAGCATACCGCAATAAGCTCAACTCAATTTTAAGAAGAGCATAAAGAAATCACCATCAACAGTTA